>OY757022.1:96585312-96604465 GCA_963580285.1 Lucinisca nassula
TATCATAGGTTTTTATTGGAAAAATATTGCTGGTTGTCAGGAGCATTTTTGATAGCAAAAATGCTCCTGACAACCGGTTGTCAGGAGCATTTTACATAGCAAAAATGCTCCTGACAACCGGTTGTCAGGAGACACTTCCTTTTTTTTACCTTTGACCTCTAAGTATGACCGTGACGGTACGGACCTGGGTTTTGCATGTGACACATCGTCCCATGATGGTTAATATTTCTGCAAAGTAATTTCAAAATCCATCCAGAAATAAGAAAGTTATTGACTGCGTTTAAGTTTTGGACAGACGAACAGACGGAAAGGGGCAATGCTATATGCCCTTCCACGATTCTTCGAATGGCAGGGACATAAAAATAGGTCTGACACCCCTTATATGACAAAATTAATGGACTTATCCAACATATAGCAATGGAAGAGTCAACTAGTATACAATGAGTTAATATAGTGTACATGTAGGAAATAATGCTAATATTTTTGTTGGAAAAATGTGAATAACTTTTGCAAATTGCAAATGCTACCCATATTTTTGGGACAAAAATACCAGAGAATTAGTGAACTTACACCTCTGTGGTGTAGTGGTAACGCTTCTCGCCTTGTAAACCAGGGGTCGCAGGATCGATAACGGGCTTCTCCAGACTTTTGGATGAGTCTTTAAACCGTGGTCCCGTCTCTGTATGACCTTAGCTGTTTGTGGGATGTAAATTTCAAACACTTACTCACTCCAGAGTCATGGCCAGACATGTCACAAGGTCGTGTCTGTGGATGTACCGGTTGACAGACGGACTGACAGAAGCTAGACTGACTGTTATAATACCCCAAACCTATTCTGTCGGGATAAAAATAGCACACCATAATTTTTAGCTCACCTGACCGAAGGTCATGGTGAGCTTTTGTGACCGTAAGATGTCCGGCGTCGTCGTGCGTCGTCCGTCGTCCGTCGTCCGTCGTGCGTAAACTTTTTCTTGTGAACAAACTAGAGGCCACAGTTTTGGTCCAATCATCATCAAACTTGCTCAGAATGATCATCATGACAATATCTCGGTCAAGTTCGAATATGGGTCATGTCGGGTGAAAAAGTAGGTCAGTAGGTCAAATCATAGAAAAACCTTGTGAACACTCTAGAGGGCACAGTTTTGGTCCAATCATCATCAAACTTGCTCAGAATAATTATCATGACAATATCTCGGTCAGGTTCGAATATGGATCATGTAGGGTCAAAAAGTAGGTCAGTAGGTCAAACCATAGATAGTCCTTGTGAACACTCTAGAGGGCACAGTTATGGTTCAATTATCATCAAACTTGCTCAGAATGATCATTGTGACAATATCTCGGTCAAGTTTGAATATGGGTCATGTCGGGTCAAAAAGTAGGTCAGTAGGTCAAATCATAGAAAAACCTTGTGAACACTCTGAAGGCCACTGTTTTGGTCCAATTATCATGAAACTTGCTCAGAATGACCATTGTGACAATATTTCAGTCCAGTTCGAATATGGGTCATATCGGGTTAAAAAGTAGGTCAGCGGGTCAAATCATATAAAAACCTTGTGAACACCCTAGGGGCCACAATTTTGGTCCAATCATAATCAAACTTGCTCAGAATGATCATCATGACAATATCTCGGTCAAGTTTGAATATGGGTCATGTCCGGTTGAAAAGTAGGTCAGTAGGTCAAATCATAGAAAAACCTTGTGAATACTCAGGAGGCCACAAGTTTGGTTAAATCATTAATCTTGCTCAGAATGGTCATTGTGACAATATCTTGGCTTAAGTTTGAATAAAGGTCTTTTCGGGTCAAAAAGTAGGTCAGTAGGTCAAATTAAAGAAAAAACTTGTGAACACTCTAGAGGCCACAATTTTGGTCCAATCATCATCAAACTTGCTCAGAATGATCATTGTGACAATATCTTGCTTAAGAATGAATATGGGTCATGTCGGGTCAAAAAGTAGGTCAGCGGGTCAAATCATAGAAAAACCTTGTGAACACTAGAGGCCAGTTTTGGTCCAATTATAAACAAACTTGCTAAGAATGATCATCATGACAATATCTTGGTCAAGTTTTAATATGGGTCATGTCGGGTCAAAAAGTAGGTCAGTAGGTCAAAGCATAGAAAAACCTTGTGAACACTCTGGATGCCACAGTTTTGGTCCAATCATGATCAAACTTGCTCAGAATTATCATTGCGACAATATTTCAGTCAAGTTGGAATATGGGTCATGTCGGGTTAAAAAGTAGGTCAGCGAGTCAAATCATAGAAAAACCTTGTGAACCCCCTAGAGGCCACATTTTTGGTCCAATCATAATCAAACATGCTCAGAAATGATCATCCTGACAATATCTCGGTCATGGTTGAATATGGGTCATGTCAGGTCAAAAAGTAGGTCAGTAGGTCAAATCATATAAGAACCTTGTGAACACTCAGAAGGCCACAGTTTTGGTCCAATCATCATTAATCTTGCTCACAATGGTCATTGTGACAATGTCTCAGTCAAATTCGAATAGGGGCCATGTCGGGTAAAAAAGTAGGTCAGCCGGTCAAATCGTAGAAAAATCTTGTGAACACTCAAGAGGCCACAATTTTTTATCCAATCATAATTAAACTTGCTCAGAATGATCATCATGACAATATCTCGGTCAAGTTCGAATATGGGTCAATTCGAGTCAAAAATAGGTCAGTAGTTCAAATCATAGAAAAACTTTGTGAACACTAGAGGCAACACTTTTGATCCAATCATCATCAACTTTGCTCAGTTTGATCATTGTGTCAATATCTCATTCAGGTTTGAATATGGGTCATGTAGGGTTAAAAAGTAGTTCAGCAGGTCAAATCATAGAAAAACCTTGTGAACACCTTAGAGGCCACAATTTTGGTCAAATTATAATCAAACTTGCTCAGAATGATCATCCTGACACAATTTTGTCCAATTATAATCAAACTTACTCAGAATGATCATCATGACATATCTCGGTCAAGTTTGAATATGGGTCATGTCAGGTCAAAAAGTAGGCCAGTAGGTCAAATCATAGAAAAACCTTGTGAACACTCTGAAGGCCACAGTTTTGGTCCAATCATCATTAATCTTGCTCAGAATGGTCATTGTGACAATATCTGGTCAGGTTCGAATATAGGTTATGTCAGGTTAAAAAGTAGGTCAGCCGGTCAAATCATAGAAAAACCTTGTGAACACTCAAGAGGCCACAATTTTGGTCCAGTCATAATCAAACTTGCTCAGAATGATCATCATGACAATATCTCGGTCAAGTTTGAATATGGGTCATATCAGGTCAAAAAGTAGGTTAGTAGGTCAAATTATATACGAACCTTGTGAACACTCTAGACGCCACAGCGTTAGACCAATCATGATCAAACTTCTCTGAAACCACAAGGCCCAGGACTTTGATATTTGGTATGAAGCTTCATCTAGTGGACCCCTACCAAGATTGTTCAAATTATAGTGCTGGGGCCAAAAAAGCCCCCGCCCCGGGGCCCTTTGGTTTTACATAGGCTTATATAAGGAAAATCTTTAAAAATAAAATCTTCTTCTCTGAAACCACAAGGCCCAGGTCTTTGATATTTGGTATGAAGCTTCATCTAGTGGACCCCTACAGAGATTGTTCAAATTATAGTGCTGGGGCCAAAAATGCCCCCGCTCCGGGGCCCTTTGGTTTTGCATGGGCTTACATGTATATAGGGAAGAGCTTTAAAAATCTTCTTCTCTGAAACCGTAAGACCCAGGTCTTTGTTATTTGGTATGAAGCTTCATCTAGGGGACCCCTACCAAGATTGTTCAAATTATAGTGCTTGGGCCAAAAATGCCCCCATCCCGGGGCCCTTTGGTTTTACATGGGCTCATATAGGGAAAATCTTTAAAAATCTTCTTGTCTGAAACCGCAAGGCCCAGGTCTTTGATATGTGGTATGAAGCTTCATCTAGTGGACCCCTACCAAGATTGTTCAAATTATAGTGCTGGGGCCAAAAATGCCCCCGCCCCGGGGCCCTTTTGTTTTACATAGGCTTATATAGTAAAAAATCTTTAAAAATCTTCTTCTCTGAAACCACAAGGCCCAGGACTTTGATATTTGGTCTGAAGCTTCATCTAGTGGACCCCTACCAAGATTGTTCAAATTTTAATGCTGGGACAAAAAATGCCCCCGCCAGGGGGCCCTTTGGTTTTACATTGGCGTATATAGGGAAAATCTTTAAAAATCTTCTCTGAAACCACACGGCCCAGGTCTTTGATATTTGGTATGAAGCTTCATCTAGTGGACCCCTACCAAGATTGTTCAAATTATAGTGCTGGGGTCAAATATGCCCCCGTTCCGGGGCCCTTTGGTTTTACATGGGCTTATATAGGGACAATCTTTAAAAATTTTCTTCCCTGAAACTGTAAGGCCCATGTCTTTGATATTTGGTATGAAGCTTCACCCCACAAGGCCCAGGTCCCCCCCCCCCTTTTGGTTTTACATAGGCTTATATAGGGAAAATCTTTAAAAATCTTCTCTGAAACCGCAAGGCCCAGGTCTTTGATATTTAGTATGAAGCTTCACCTAGTGGACTCCTACCAAGATTGTTCAAATTATAGTGCTGGGGCCAGAAATGCCCCCGCTCTGGGACCCTTTGGTTTTACATAGGCTTCTATAGGGAAAATCTTTAAAAATCTTCTTCCCTGAAACCACAAGGCCCAGGTCTTTGATATTTGGTATGAAGCTTCACCTAGTGGACCCCTACTAAGATTGTTCAAATTATAGCCCTGGGGACAAAAATGCTCCCGCTCCAGGGCCCTTTGGTTTTACATAGACTTATTTAGGGAAAATCTTGAAAAATCTTTTTCTCTGAAACCACAAGGGCTAGGTCTTTGATATTTGGTATGAAGCTTAATCTTGTGGACCCCTACCAAGATTGTTCAAATTATAGCCCTTGGGCCAAAAATGCCCCCACTTGGGCCCTTTGGTATTACATAGACTTATATATAGGGAAAATCTTGAAAAATATTCTTCTCTGAAACCAGAAGACCTAGGTCTTTGATATTTGGTATGAAGCTTCATCTAGTGGACTTCTACCAAGATTGTTCAAATTGTAGCCCTGAGACCAAAAACACCCCTGTCTCGGGGGCCCTTTGGTTTTACATAGACTTATATAGGGAATATCTTTAAAAATCTTCTTCTGTGAAACCACAAGGCCTAGGTCTTTGATATTTGGTGTGAAATTTCATCTAGTGGACCTCTATCAAGATTGTTCAAATTATAGCCCTGGGGCCAAAAATGCCCCTACCTCGAGACCCTTTGGTTTTTCATAGACTTATATAGGGAAATCTTTAAAAATCTTCTCTGAAACCACAAGGCCCATGTCTTTGATATTTGGTATGGAGCTTCATCTAGTGGACCTCTACCAAGATTGTTCAAATTATAGCCCCTGCCCCGCGGCCCTTTGGTTTTGCATAGTTTTATATATAGAGATAATCTTTGAAAATCTTCTTCTCTGAAACAGCAAGGCCCAGGTCTTTGATATTTGGTGTGAAGCTTCATCTAGTGGACCTCTATCGAGATTGTTTAAGTTATAGCCCTGAGGCCAAAAATGCCCCCGCCCCGGGGCCATTTGGTTTTACATAGGCTAATGTAGGGAATATCTTTAAAAAATCTTTTTCTCTGAAACCCCAAGGCCCAGGTCTTGGATATTTGGTGTGTAGCTTCATCTAGTGGACCTTTGCCAAGATTGTTCAAATTATAAGCTTTGTTGATATTTGGTATGAAGCTTCACCTTTTTAGACCTCCCTCAACATTATGCACATTGTAGCCCTGGGGTCAATAATGGCCCTCCCCGAGGCCCACTTGTTACTCTATCATATGGGTCAGGTGAGCGATCCAGGGCCATCATGGCCCTCTTGTTTTGCTGTAGATTTATGTCTAAGGTTACATTACCTAGGAGGTGTGAGGTTATTGTATCGATTCTGATCAGTGCCTTCACGTCTATTTTACATGCGTCTTGAAAACAAGAAACACAAACATTGCTGCTAAAGTTTTATTCAGAAATAGCTTCGCTTTTCAATTAAATCAGTCATAGACATTACAAGATTTTGTACAGCATTTTTTGTGTGCGAAAAATATACTGAACCGAAAAAGAAACGCAACTCCAAATATAAATGCGAGTATTTGCAGAAATAATCATGTTTGCAGAAAAGCGATTTGATGATGCAATAATATAATCATTCCTGAATGTAACTACCATAAAGAGTTCAATTTCCAGTGAGAATGTTTGGAATACAAATCCGTTTTGTCATAGAGGTAGTCATTTCACAAGTTCAAAACAAAAGCAGTTAATAGTGAGTATGTCCTCCGTTTGCACTCAGTCCTGCGCGCACACGCCTAGTCATGGACAGGATTAAACGATTGATCCATGCCAGGGGAATAGCATTCCACTCCGGCATGAGCGCGAGACGCAAGGCTTGACGCGTTGTTGGCGGCTGGGGGCGGTTACGTACGCGCCTTTCCAAGACGTCCAACAAATGTTCTATAGGAGAGAGATCTTGACTATACGGAGGCCAGTGCATCACGTCAACGTTGTTTTGCTGAAGAAACGCCATGCTGAGCCTTGCTACATGAGCCCGAGCGTTATCCTGTTGAAACGTAACGTTGTGCTATCGTACATATGGAACAACTACCGGCCGTAGGACGACGTCAACGAAACGCTGAGCCATCAAAGATCCATCAATGAATACCAGGGGCGTTTTATTAGAATAAGATATGCCAGCCCACACCATCAACTCCCCGCCTACCAATTAGATCACGTTCAACCAAACAATTGTCACGATAACGCTCTCCGTCACGCCTATACACACGTTGACGGCAGTCAGCTCTGTATAACAAGTACCTGGAGTCCTCAGAAAACATTACGTTACGCCACTGACGAAGAGGAAACAGGTTTAGCCTATGTACTGTGGGCCACGCCATTCTAACCTGACGTGTTCGTCGTGGTGCGAATGGCATACCAACGTACGGACGACGAGGAAGTTAGCCAAACTCTCAAAGGCGATTCCTGACAGTATCTGCACTTATTCGATTGTTGTGCGTTCCTGGTGTCACCTGAGACGTCTCGACAGCTGTACGGAACCGATTACGAAGGTGGGTTAGGCGGATGTATCGGTCCTGTCGACGTGTCGTGACGTGTGGACGTCCACTTCTGGGCCTATCATTTGTCGTTCCCGTTTGACGTAGATGCTGGTACAAGGGAGTTATCGTCGATTTACTCACTTGGAAGTTCCTGGCGATGACAGCCTGAGACGTCCCTCGTAGAAGCATTTGGGCCGCTACGTTACGTTTATCTTGCGTCAAACGTACCATATTCCGTAGAGAAATTTTACCGGACTTTTGAAACCTAAACTCCAGGTAACAAAATATGCCAATATGATGAGGTTACTGTATACATTTAATGTACTGCACGAGGAAATGTTGAAAACAACGAATTGCCTAGTGGACGTTATACTGTACAGATATCGCACAGATGTTTTCTGCATAAGTAAGTTTAAAAAGTATGAAAGTAAATCGTAAAATGATTTTTCAGTCAACCTGATGGTTGCATGAAAATGTTTTGGGTTAAAAAGTTGCGTTTCTTTTTCGGTTCAGTATAGAATGTTCTGCTTATGCAATAGCCTCTGCATTTTAATGATTTAAAAAAAATAATAAATTCTATTGCGTTATCGTCAAGTGACTCTAATGGCTGCTCATAGTCCACACTGACCGAAATGAAGCTGCATTCTAATGCACGTGCAAATGTAACGCGCAGCGTATGATAGGACAATGTTAGCCATTTGTGACAGTATATTCTACGATATGCACGTTATCATGCAACATCGCTTTTCATTGGTGGACTGACATTGTTGCGCAAATATAACTATTATAAGACAACACAATTAAATGCATAAGTAATTAATTTAAAAAAAAGGTATATCCACCTGATAATAATTTCCCCTCAAATGACATTTTTGATGACAATTGTCTCTTAATTGTTTTTTCCAATGGACATTTGTTTGGGTTAACAAAGTAGAAGTAAAACAAAGATCAGGAATTGATACAATTAACTTACTCCACCCATAAAACATTTTCCATTGCAGGACGTGTTAGAAAATGACGATATAAAACTAGACAGTATGTTCAAAATGTCTTTTACAATGGATTTAGCGAGGGTAAGTGGTCAGCTTGGTAGTGTCTATTATCATAAGAATCGATGCAGTTTTTGAAATGTCATATACTTGTTCTAGAACTTTGTCGATGGTAATGTCCGATGTAATGCGGATACTGTCAATTTCGCCCGTGGGATGCAACATACGTTAAATGTCAATTAATTATGGTATTTCAGACTCTATCATTTTAACCCATTACGTGTATTACACATCAATCTTACGAAACATTCAGATGTACATTCTTATTTACGGATAAAAGCATGAAATATAGATACAAAAATATTCAGATGAAGTTACAAACAGCATAACCATATTTAAAAAAGGTAGAATCTGAGGCCTGACCCACCTGCATGCATTTAAAGAGGGAAGCAAAGTTATCAACCATAATTTTGTTATCTGCCATGCATGCAGTCTGTCCTATAACAATTATGCTATACCCACTCCTTTTATATCGAAGAATGATTTACGAAATTGGGTACTGAATTCATTGCAAGTATTTATTTTTCTGAATCCATATACTAAGTAATCATAAAATTCGAATTCCGATAGTCCTTGTTGCAGAAGAGATTTAAGTTCAACATTGAATTTTGAAACTAAATCGGAATTGCGTCTTTTTTAAATACATTGAAACCCAGATGTTTTCGTGCTTCAAGTCTGTCTACTGATGATTTTTCCACCCTTTACACTACACTTCCTCATAGTCTTATAAAAAAACTTAATGATTTAACTGAATGGACATTTCATAGGGAAGCTTCCCTTTATCTTGCATGTAATGTAAGCATGCTTTGTGAACTTCTGAAGAGCATAAAAATTATACTTTATGGTTATATCATAAAGTGTGTGATACTCTCACCTTTCTACTTGACAATATTTATATAAAATTTGGTACTAAGTTATTTAGACAATTTGTGGGTATTCCGATGGGTACTTATTGCGCACCGCTTGGGGCTGATCTGTTTTCGTTTTGTTATGAGAGAGACTTCATGATGCCACTTTCTGCTGAAAACCAATCTGAAAATATTGAAGCTTTTAGCTCGACCGCTAGATATTTGGATGATTTATTAAATATGGACAATACCTATTTCGATGGTTTGATCGGTCAAATTTACCCCCCCCCCAGAACTTCAGTTAAGTGAAGCAAATTCTTCTGATACCTAGGCCCCGTTTTGGATTTACATCTGTCTATTATAGAAGGGTTTGTTTCTTGCAAAAATTATGATACACGCGATGGTTTTTATTTTTAGATTGTAAATTTTCCTTTTTTGGATGGTGATGTTCCTCGTTCGCCATCCTATGGCGTTTATATTTTACAATAGATTCGATTTGCCAGAGTGTGTAGTCATGTCACTGACTTCAACATTCGTAATACATTGTTAAGTGCTAAACTTCTTAATCCGGGTTATCAGTACCATAAACTACGCAAAGCGTTTCCAAAAGTTTATAGACGTCATTCTGATTTAATTTCAAAATTCAATATTGGACGTAAATCTCTTCTGCAACAAGGTCTATGGGAACCCGAATTTTATGGTGACTTAGTATATAAATTCAGAAAAATGTATAACCGCAATGACTTCAGCACCCAATTTCGCAAAATCATTCTTCGATATAAAAAGATTGGGTTCAACATATATGTTATACGACAGACTGCATGCATGGTAGTTAACCCAATCACGGTTGACAACTTTGCTTCCCTCTTTAATTGCACACTGGTGTGTCAGGCCTCAGATTCTATGACGGTTTCAGCATATAGGCTTACTGAGAGTTAGAGAGAATCTAATTCTGTTTAATGTTGGCTGGTGCCTGATTCTCCGTCTCTGGTCGGGCCCATCGGAGTCTAACTGTTGGTTTTCTTTTGCTCCAGCATTTCAGTGGTTTCTTACTGTCGAGTCCTCACCATTGTTTCATCTCTGTGGTTGTTAGCTCACCAGAGCCGAAGGCTCCGGGGGAGCTTATAGGATAGGCAGTTGTCCGTCGTCGTCGTCGTCGGCGTCGTCGTCGTCGTCGTATGTCGTATGTCTGGCGTCAACACTGTTAAACATCTTCTCCTCTGAAGCCACTGGGCCGATTGGGCCCAAATTTTATCTGTAGCATCCTTGGGCTGGGGGATTGAAAGTTTGTGTTTTTTATGAAAATCGGCTCATTAGTTTGGTTGCTATGGCAACTTAGAGTTTCCATAGACTTATAATGGGGAAAATTGAAAAATGGCATTTACTGCCAAGTCATTGCAGATATTTTGACAAAACTTTTATAGAAATGTTTCTTGAGTAAACTCCTCTCAACCATATGCTTTTATGCCAACCTGAGGGTCCCCCAGGTTGTGCCTGGGCCATGCCCCACCCCCTCCACTTCATAAAATGCCATATATCACAGAAACCATTCAGATCCCGACTACTAAACCATATATATTCTTGTTCCTATTGATAAGACGCATTCAGTGACACCAGCCTGTGGGTCCTCAGGGATGCGCCAAGGCCATGCCCCACCCCCTCCACTTAATAAAAGGCCCAATATCTTGGAAACCATTCAGATCCCCACCCCTAAACCACATATATTCTTGTTCCTTATGATAAGACCCATTCAGTGACATCAACCTGGGAGTCCCCGGGATGCGCCGGGGCCATGCCCAACCCCCTCCATTTCATAAAAGGCCCAATATCTTGGAAACCTTACAGATCCCCACCCCTAAACCATATATATTCTTGTTCCTATTGATAAGACGCATTCAGTGACACCAGCCTGTGGGTCCTCAGGGATGCGCCGAGGCCTTGCCCCACCCCCTCCACTTAATAAAAGGCCCAATATCTTGGAAACCATTCTGGTCCCCACCCCTAAACCATATATATTCTTGTTCCTTATGATAAGACCCATTCAGTGACATCAACCTGGGAGTCCCCGGGATGCGCCGGGGCCATGCCCAACCCCCTCCATTTCCAAAAAGGTCCAATATCTTGGAAACCTTACAGATCCCCACCCCTAAACCATATATATTCTTGATCCTTATGATAAGACACATTCATTGACACCAACCTGGGGGTCCTCAGGGATGGGCCAGGGCCTTGCCCCACCCCTTCACTTCACAAAAGGCCAATCTCAGAAACTGTTCAGATCCTCACCCCTAAACCATATATATTCTTGTTCATTATGATAAGACGCATTCAGTGACACCAACCTGGGGGTCCCCAGGGATGTGCTGGGGCCATGCCCAACCCCCTCCATTTCATAATCTCCCAATATCTGGGAAACCCTACAGATGGCTACCCGTAAACCAAATATATTCTTGTTCCTAATGATAAGACACATTCATTGACACCAACCTGGGAGTCTCCCGGGCCTTGCCCCACCCCTTCCACTTCAAAAAAGGCCTTATGTCTCAGAAACTGTTCTAAGCCCCACCCTAAATCCATATATATTCATCTTCCTTATGATAAGACGCATTCAGTGACACCAGCTTGGGAGTCCCCAGGGCATGCCCAGGCCATGCCCCATCGCTTTACTTCATTAAAAGCCATATATCTCAGAAATAGTTCAGATCCCCACCCCTAAACCATATACTTGTTCCTTATGATAAGACTCATTCAATCACACCAACCTGTGGGTCACTTTGTGCTGAGGCAATGTGCCCCGCCCTTCCACTTCATAAAAGGCTTTATATTTCAGAAACCATTCAAATCCCCACCCCATAATCATGCATGTTCTTGTTCCTTATTATTTGCACACCTACTGTAGGGGTGTTCGCAGGGGCCATTCCTATCCTTTCCACTTCATAAAAGGGCCTCAAATCTCAGAAACCGTTCAGATTCCCACCCCTAAACCATATATATACTTGGTCCTTATGATAAGACACATTTAGGGACAACAATCTTGGGCTTTCCTGGGATCAACAGGGCATGCCCCAACTCCTCCACCACTTAAGAGGCCCTGCAGATCCCCACTGCTAAACCATATATATTCTTGTTCCTTATGATAAGACACATTTAGTGATACCAACCAGGCCTCCATGCCCCACACCCTCTACTTCATAAAAGGCCTAATGTTTCAGATATAGAGTCCACATGGGTGCTCATTTGGACATGGGGGTTCATTTGGTAGATTAAAATGATATCATGTTAAAATACATGGCTGCCATTGGGCCGTGCCCACCTGAGCTCTGGTGAGCATAGTGGCCCATGGGCCTCTTGTTTAATATTTGTGTTCACAGATATGTTGTACTGATAAGTAAGGAGGCCTTCATGGGGACTGAAGAAATTATTTGTCTAAATTGCGACGGAAGTAAGGGCAAGGAGATGGGCCACGTAAGATTGATTTAAGCGCGCGCCCCCCCATCAGTGGAATTCTTTTCACTGACCATTCCAAGGCGGTTCTTCTGTTGCGGTTTAATTTTGTTATGGTTTGTCTTTGGGTGTTTGTGTCGCTTGTGTTGTTTTGTTTTGGATAGCCAATAGGCCATTTTGTGGGAAAGTTACAGTCCTTTTGGCTTTCTGTTATTGATGTTTGCATTAGGGTCTGTTGTTTCATGTTTCTTTTTCTCTCCCATTTGGTGTCTCTGATGGGGGCTGTTGGTTAATGTATCGTTTCCTGATCATTGCCTTCACTTCTATTTTGCATAGTTTGTGATACTGATAACCCTGATTTAGACGTATAGCAGTTAACAATTATTACGAGTGTAGCAGTTAACAATTTATCTCCTTTTTATTTGTTAAAACATGCCTCCTGATAACAGAGGCAAAATATCGCAATGATCTCAAATATTGGGACAGATAGGCCTAAGTAAACAGTGCAGACCCGGATCAGACGGCTCTTTCAGGGACTACACTGTTTGCCATTCCGTCTGCACCTTTTGGACTCCTTGCTGTATCGTGAAAGAATTTTTTTTGAGAATCACAGAAAGTTCTCAAAGTGTCCGAACTTTTAGGTTTTTTAGGTATTATTGAAACCATTGCCTTCTCGGAATGTGTGTCCATGCCGGCATCTTTGTATTTCAGGGACTGGAATACCTCCACAAAAGCTCAGTGAAATCCCATGGCAACTTGAAGTCGAATAACTGTGTAATAGATAGTCGATGGGTTCTAAAACTAACGGATTTTGGAGCAATTATTAATAATATTGACGACGAACCTAACGATATGGATAGAGAACATGAATATTATTCAAGTAGGCTGTTATATCTACAGTAGTTAGTTTGTTTATACACAATTATATATTTATTGATACCACCATTATATCTGCAAACACCCGAATATTTTAAAAGACTCCCGCGTGTTTATATTATTGAAAAATACAACTGGAATAGCCAACTGCAATATAAAGACATTTATGCACCAAAACTGATCAAATAGTTTGTGAAAATATATATATATTGTGTATTATTTGCCATGAGATTTAATTATGGTACATTACATACAGTTATTAGCTTATTTTTTAGCTCACCTGTCACGTAGTGACAAGGTGAGCTTTTGTGAGCACTTTTCGTCCGACGTCCGTCGTGCTTGCGTGCGTCCGTAAACTTTTTCTTCAAACGACATCTCCTCCACTGGTCGAATTTTGACCAAACTTAGCAGGAATGATCTTTTGGTGGTCCCCTTTCAAAGTTGTTCAAATGGTTCCGCTCCGTTGTACAGCTAGGTCATAGGAGCTAAAAATAGATTTTTTCAACGAAAGCTTAAAAAATCTTCGCCTCTGAAACCGCACGGTTCAGGTGTTTGATATTTGGTATGAAGCTTCATCTAGTGGACCTCTACCAAGATTGTCCAAATTATAGCCCTCGGGCCAAAAATGCCTCCGCCCTGGGGCCCTTTGGTTTTACATAGACTTATATAGGGAAAAATATTTAAAAATCTTCTTCTCTGAAACCACAAGGCCCAGGTCTTTGTTATTTGGTGTGAAGCTTTATCTAGTGGACTTTCATCAAGATTGTTCAAATAATAGCCCTATGGCTAAACATGCCCCCGCCCCGGGCCCTTTGGTTTTACATAGGCTTATATTGGGAAAATTTTAAAAATCTTCTTCTCTGAAACCGCAAGACCCAGGTCTTTGATATTTGGTATGCAAAGTAGAAGTAAAACTAAGATCAGGAATCGATACAATTAACTTAACCCACCCATCAAAGACACCAACGGGAAAGAAACACAAACATGAAGCGACCAGACCATAATTGAAACCTAAACAAAGGAAGGCCATAAGGACAGTTACTTTCCCATAAAATGGCCAAATGGTCATCCAAAATAAAAAGACACAAGTGATACACACAGTAAGTAACAAACAACAACATAAATAAACCGCCACAGAAGAACCGCCTTGGCGCGGTCATTGGAAAGAATTCCACTGAGGGGGCTTAACTCGATTTTACATGACCATAATCCTCGCCCTTTCCTCTGTAGCGGTATACATTAATTTTGTTTAGTCCGCATGAAGGCTTCCTAACTCATCAGTGTAACATCTCCGAGAACATACAAATAAAAAAAACTACAGAGATGAAACAAGGTTGAGGACCCTACAGCATACAACAACAGAATTGCTGGAGCAAAAGAAAACCAACAGTTAGACTCCGAGGGGCCCGACCAAAGACGGAGAATCAGGCGCCAACCAACATAAAGAATACTAAACTAAAATTAAATTCCATTTATGCTTTAACGCTGGAACCGTCACATAATCTTAAGCCCGACCCACCGGTGTGCAATCAAAGAGGGAAGCAAAGTTGCCAACCGTGATTGGGTTAACCACCATGCATGCAGTCTGTTTTAAAACATTTATGTGGTACCCAATCTTTATATATCGACGAACGATTTTACGAAATTGGGTACTAAAGTCATTACAGGCATGTATTTTTCTAAATTTATATACTAAGTCACCATAGATTTCGGGTTCCGATAGGCCATGTTGCAGAAGTGTTTTAAGTCCAACATTGAATTTTGAGGAATTTGCCTTGTTTAACTGAAGTTCTAGGGGATTAATCTGACTGACCAAGCCATCAAAGTAAGTATTGTCAATATTTAATAAATCATCTAAATATCTAGAAGTAGAACTAAAAGCTTCAATAATTTCAGATTAGTTATGAATAGAAAGCGACAACATGAAGTCTCTTTCATAACAATACAAGAACAGATCAGCCACAAGAGGTGCGCAATTCGTACCCATCGGAATACCCACCATTTGTCTAAATAACTTAGTACCGAATCTAATATAAACATTGTCAAGTAGAAAGGTGAGGGCATAACATACTTTCTGACATGACCAAAGTGTATAATTCTTATGCTCTTTAGAAGTGAAAAAATGCATTTCTGACATTACATGCAAGATAAAGAGAATCTTCTTTGTGAAAAACCCATTCAATTAAATCATTAGGCTTTTTCATCTAGTGGACCTCTACCAAGATTGTTCAAATTATAGCCCTGGGTCCAAAAATGCCTCTGCGCCGGGCCCTTTGGTTTTACATAGACTTATATAGGGTAAATCTTTAAAAATCATCTCCTCTGAAACTGCAAGACCGGTGTGAAGCTTCATCTAGTAGATTACTATCAAGATTGTTCAAATTATAGCCCTGGGGCCGAAAATGCCCCCGCCCAGGGGCCCTCTGGTTTTACATAGGCTTATAAAGGGACAATCTTTAAAATCTTCTTCTCTGAAACTGCAAGGCTCAAGTCTTTGATATATGATATGAAAAGTAGAAGTAAAACAAAGATCAGGAATCGATACAATTAACTTACTCCACCCATCAAAGACACCAAAGGGAAAGAAATACAAACATTAAGCGACCAGACCATAATGGAAACCTAAACAAAGGAAGGCCATAAGGACAGTTACTTTCCCACAAAATGGCCATATGGCCATCCAAAATTAAAAGACACAAGTGATACACACAGTAAGTAACAAACAACAACATAAATAAATCACCGCAGAAGAACCGCCTTGGAACGGTCAGTGGAAAGATTTCCACTGGGGGGCTTAAATCGATTTTACGTGGCCACAATCCTCGCCCTTACTTCCGTCGCGATTTAGACAAATAATTTGTTCAGTCCGCATGAAGGCCTCATATAGTGGACCTCTACCAAGGGTGTTCAAATTATAGCCCTAGGGCCAAAAATGCCCCTGCCCCGGGGCCCTTTGGCCAGAATGCCCCCACCCTGGTACCCTTTGGTTTTACATGGACTTATATAGGGAAAATCTTTAAAAAATCTTCTTCTCCGAGACTGCAAGGCCCATGTCTTTGATATTTGGTGTAAAGCTTTATCTTAAGAAACTCTATCAAGATTATTCAAATTATAGTCATAGGGTCAAAAATGCCCCTTGCCATGTAGCCCTTTGGTTTTTGGTAGACTTATATAGGGAAATTACAGCCCTGGGTCCAAAAATGGGCCCACCCCACAACCAACTGGTTTTACATTATAGGGAAAACCTTTGAAAGTGTTCTTGTCTGAAACCAGATGGCCAAGGTCTTAGATATTTGATATGAATCTTCATGTTGTAGACCTCTACCAAAATTGTTCAATTTATAACCCTGGGACCAAAAACTTGTTTTATTTAGACTTATATTGGGAAAACGTTTGAAAATCTTCTTCTGTCTGAAACCAGAAGGCCTAGGTTTGTGATATTTGGTATGAACCTTTGTCTTGTGGATTCAACTAAGAGTGTTCAAATTATAGACCTGGATCCAAAAATGGGCTCACCCTGGTGCCCATTGTCTTTACCTAATAGGAAAAACCTTTGAAAATGTTCTTGTCTGAAGCCAGAAGGCCAAGGTCTTTGGTATTTGGTATGAAGCTACATGTTGTGGACCTCTTTCAAAATTGTTTAAATTATAGACAGCCCTGAGACCAGAATGGGCCCGCAGGTTTTATATTATATAGACCTACATAAAGAAAACCTTTAAAAATCTTCTTGTCTGACACCAGAAGGCTCCGGTCTTTGATATTTGGTATGAAGGTTTATCTTTAGACCACTACCAAGATTATTCAAATTATAAACCTGGGGCAAATAATGACTCTCCTCGGAGCCAACTTGTTACCCTATGGATCAGGTGAGCGATCCAGGGCCATCATGGCCCTCTTGTTTATTTAATTTGCACACGTTAAGACTTTTTTCTTGTGTTGTCCGATTTTCTAGAAATATTGAGAAAAAACACAATAAAAATCTATGGACTTAAATTTAGAAAAAAGCAAGCAAAATATAAAAAAATTCAAACCTAAAATGATAGTTTTACTTCTAAATTGTATTTTCGATCATGTAATTAATGACTTACGATATTTTCATACTTATCTCAGAAATTGCTATATTTTCATTCTAGGACTTCTGTGGACATCGCCCGAACTATTAAGGTTGCAGAAACGCCCACAGAAAGGGACACAGAAAGGCGATGTATACAGTTTTGCTATTATTCTTAGTGAAATATTTTTACGATGTCACCCCTACTTTTACAATAATCCAGTTTCTGTAAAAGGTAATGTTTACTTCTTCCACAAGAACAACTTATGTAACAATCCCGTGACTGCTTTAGAAAGACAAATACATCCCAGTGCCCTTGATAAATGTAACATTAAAAGTTAAAATATATATGCACAAATCTCAAGTCTGTAAGCCTGTAATTTCTAAGCATTAATGTATACTTTTTTTAACTATTAAATTATTTTTTTTAAATTACATCTTGAAAACAATATAATAAATGACGTTCTCAGAAAATGACCATATACAAAACATATATTTCATTAAAAAAATAAAAAAATATAAAAAGACAAGACACACAAGGCGCTCATAAAACACAGCATGAAACACCCATCAAGATCACAATGGGAATTAACACAGACGAAATTGCAACAGAGCGACAATTGTATCGATTGCTGATCATTGCCTTCTATTTTGGGATGGCCAGCAATAAAATTACAGTGAAACGTGAATGGCTCACTAACTATGGCTGTTTCGAAATAGAAGTTAAGGCAATGGTTATGAATCGATACAATTGCCCCCACCTCCCGTCATTGAGTCTTGATAACTGCAGATATTAGATACTTTTTTATAATTTCAGGAGACTTGTTTATTCTATCAAGAAAATGTATGTTGTGTGTACTCATTAGATCTATGTCATGTGTACTCACTTGAATCGCCTCATTGAGTCATGTGTTCTCACTAGAATCGCCTCATTGAGGCGATTCTAGTGAGTACACATGACAATCATCTATTTTTAAGACAATGGGGTATATACCCCTATTATGTCTCCCTTTCTGGCGCTCTGATAAATCCTCAGTGGCTCGAACTGCCTCTGTCTCGAACCGGTTGATTGGTCCCAAAGGTGTTCGAGCCTTTGAAGTTCGACTTTTCTTGGAGTGGAGGCTTTTTATGAAATTTAAACCCTCTTCCTATAGTCTAATGAAGTATCAACAATAACAAATTTATCTGCATGGAGGCATTCTAGCTCAACAGACCAGGGCCCATATAATTAAATTGAAGTGAAGACAATGATCAGGAATCGGTACAATTACCTCACACCTCCCATCCAAGACACCAAAGGGATAGAAACACGAACATAAAACAACTTCACAAGTGGAAAGCCAAAAGGACAGTTTTTTCTCACAACATGGACAGACGGTTATCCAAAATGAAAATATATTAGCAGTTCATTAACAGTGTATACATGCGAAGACAACAATGACAATAACAAACCACAACAGAAGTACCGCCCCGGGACGATCAGTGAATGTTTGTTATGTGTAAGGGGGGTTAAATCGAATTAAAAGCGCGGCTAAAATTCTCGCCCTTGGTTCTGATGTGCTTTAGACAATGTTTTCTGCCCACATGAAGGGCTTCTAACTCATCAGCGCAACATCTCAAAGAACATATAAATCAAACGAATACAGAGTTGAAACAATAGAGGACTCGACATGTTGAAATAACTGAAACCCTCGAGAAAAAGAAAACCATTCAAAGAATTGTAAGCTTAATTAGCCCTTTATTGGTCAAAATGTTAATTTTTCTAGTAAG
>OY757022.1:96604488-96630856 GCA_963580285.1 Lucinisca nassula
AAGCTTTCAGACCCCACCCATAAACCATATATATTCATGTTTCGTATGATAAGATGCATTCAGTTGCACCAGCCAGGGGGTGCCCCGGGCCATGTTCCAGGTCATTCCCCACCCCTCCACTTCGTTATAAGCCATACATCTCGGAAACCTTCAGATCCCAACCACTCAACCATATATATATTCTTGTTCCTTATGATAAGGCACAGTCACTCACATGTAACCTAGGGGTCCCTTCGTGCTGGGCAATGTGTTGGAGCCATGCCACGCCACTCCACTTCATAAAAGGCCATATATCTCAGAAACCATTCAGGTCCCCAGCCCATAACCATATATATTCTTTTTCCTTATGCTTAGACACAATCAGTCACACCAACTTGTGCGGTTCGCAGGGGCTATTCCTCTTCCCTCCACTTCATAAAAGTGACGACAAATCTTTGGTTTCCCTTGTGTTTGCAGGGGCCCTGCCCCAACCCCTCCACTGCTTAAGAGGCCTTATTTCTCATGAACATTACCCTGGGTGGGGCCTTTTTGGCCCTATGGCTATTATTTGAACAACTTTAGCAAAGGTTCACTAGTCGAATCAAATATCAAAGGCCTTGGCCTTCTGGTTTCAAACAAGAAGATTTTTTTAAAAGCATTTCCTTTTATAGGTATATGTAAAACAAGTGACCCCTGGGCGGGGCATTTTTTGGCTCCAGGGCTGAGAATTTGAATAAACCTGTTATAGGTCTACTAGATGAAGCTAGATCAAATATCAAAGACCTAGGCCTTCTGATTTCAGTCAAGAAGAGGTTTAAAAGGTTCCCCCCTATGTTAGTCGAAAACAAGTGAGTCCCTGGGCAAGCCATTTTTGCCCGAGGGCTATAATTTGAACAATATTGGCAGAGGTCTACTAGACGAGGCTGTGTACTAAATGTCAATGGGCTGGGCCTTCTGATTTCAGACAAGAAGCTTATTGAAGGTTTGCCTATATAAGCCTATCTAAAAGAGGTTTGCCCCGAAATGGGACCATTTTTGGCCCCAGGACTAAACCTTGAACGAGTTGTATACCACATATCAAAGACCTGGGCCTTGTGGTTTTAGAAAAGAAGATTTTTAAGGTTTTCTCCTGTAAGGGTCTATGTAAAAACGCCTAGGGCGGGGCCAATTTTGACCACGCGGCTAAAGCTATAATTTGAAAAATTTTGTTAATGGCCCATTAGGTGAAGCTACAATATAAATATTAAAGACATGGGCCTTCTGGTTTCAGATAAGAAGATTTTTAAATGTTTTTGCTATTTTTACCTTTTTGTTGCCATGGCAACCAAAATTCTTATTGGATTCCAAAATTGTTGAACAACTTGCACTCGATCGCGCCTACGTCATAAAGTTGGAAAACCGTTATAGCACGTGCCACCAGGTGATATTGTTTCGGACAAACATTAAAACTAAAGTTTTTTCTTCAAATCAAGCAGTAAAGGCCAGACCAGACGCTACAGGGCCCAAATATTGCGATAATAAACATGCTATGTTAGGAGTTCGTGCTATACACAATCGACTGGCCTAGCACAAGATTGTTTGTCCGACCTGAGTGCTAATAATAGCCAAGCTATACATAGCTCAAACCTGCCAGAAAATATATCCCTATTGGCCCAGTGGTTAAGAAGGAGATGCCAGTGGTTGGCAGACGCCGGACGATCGACGGACACCGGACCGAAGCCGAAGCACTGGCCTCTGAGCACTACGGTGAGCTAAAATACGTACGGCTAATCAATGCCTCAAATCCAGTCTTCTGTACCATGCGATCTGTTATAAATTTCAGAACGAGGATAGAATCAGACGATACAAACATAGCTGGAATATTCGAACCGCAAATGGTTTCATTGGCAGTTTTGGCTGTGACATCATTTCCGTCGACGATGGATAGTTTGTCATAGTAGCACTGGGGATGTGATTCGACGTCAAATGATGTGAACTCCACCTTCAGGACCTAGAAACGGATAACATTTCTTATCTAACTCTTCTTTTATCCAAGTACCCAAAGACAAGACTTGTGGCCACGTAAAATCGATTTAAGCACCCCCCCCCCCCCCTACAAGGCGAGTAGCATACCCACTACATCACGGGGGCTTCTCGCGACGGAAATAAGTGCGAGGATGTGGCAACGTAAAATCGTTTTTATCCCCCCCCCCCACCCGTGGAATTCGTTTCACTGACCGTTCCAAGGCGGTTCTTCTGTCGCGGTTTTTTTTGTTATGGTTTGTCTTTGAGTGTTTGTGTCGCTTATATTGTCTTGTTTTGGATAGTGTCTCTGATGGGAGCTGTGGGTTAATTGATCAAATCCTGACCATTGCCTTCACTTCTATTTTGTACTTGTACATGACTCAAACACTGAGTCTTCAAATATAACTGTCTGAAACAGGGTATTTTATTTAACGACGCATTACGATAATACATCCATGTGACAAAGTGCATTATTTCGTATCTCCAAAAAGGTGATTTTTTTTCAGATGAAAATCTGAATCTGTGTTGCATAACATATAGGTGCTCGTGAGAGCCGCCATACTGAGGCGATTCTAACGAGTACCCACAACCTATGTCTTGGAACAAAAGTTGAAATGATAGTGTACTCCTTTAAACCCCACTTTTCTCTATATAAAGTGGGGTTTATGCGATATTCATTAAACAGACTTGTTAACATAACTGACTATAAAAAACTTTGTGAGCATCTTTGTGAGATAGGACTTCTCATTCTGGAAATGACAGTCAAATTGGAACCGAGGTATAGCATCACGAAAATACGCCTAAATAATTTTGACCCCCTTTAAACCCCACATTTATACAGAAAAACTGGGGTTTACAGGAGTATACATTATTTTTCTTATTTTTGCTCAAAGTCATAGATTGTGGGTACTCCTTAGGACCGCCTCGCCAAGGCGATTCTAACTAGTTCCCACAATCTTTGTGTTGAGCAGAAATTTGAAACAATATCAGATTTTTTTATCTGAAAAATAACACACACACACACACACACACACACACACACACACACACACACACACACACACACACACACACACACACACACACACACACACA
The DNA here is from genome assembly GCA_963580285.1 of Lucinisca nassula. Classification (NCBI taxonomy): domain Eukaryota; kingdom Metazoa; phylum Mollusca; class Bivalvia; order Lucinida; family Lucinidae; genus Lucinisca; species Lucinisca nassula. The sequence goes on from OY757022.1 coordinate 96,607,567, forward strand.
CACACACACACACACACACACACACATTTTATTGATGGTAAAACTTTAAATATATTTGAATAGGCGTGTTTTCGGAATAGAGCCTTGTGAATGAGTAAGTCATCCAAAGGTTGAATATGTATGTCTTACCCAAATAATTTTTATTGTTATATACATGTATACATTCAAGAAGTGCAGTTGCCAGTTTCTTTCGACAGAATGTGCACGGTACTGGTTAACCGCTTACGTATAAACCTGTCCAGGGAAAGTGTGGATACGTAAACTGGACCTAAATAGTGTTGACTGGGCCATTAAACCCCAAAACAAACAAACATGTGCACATTATGTTTACATCCGTATGATGTAAAGCATTCTTCCATATCTAAAAAGACGACCATAATTTGTGATATTTTTCTCATTTAGTCGCCAAACATATGTTGTGGGTGCTTGTTAAAACGCCCCGACGAGGCGATTCCAACAATCACCCACAACCAATGTCATTGAGCAGAAATAAGAAAAACGTGTATACCCCTGTAATCCCCTGTTTTTTTTATAAAAAAACGGGCGTCTGATGAGAAATAGAATTGAAGGCAATTATCAGGAATCGAAACAATTAGCCCACAGCTCCCAGCAGTGACACGAAAGGGAAAGAAACACAAACACGTCATAACTAGACCCTAATGGAAACATCAATAGCGGAAAACCAAAAGGACAGTTACTTCCCCACAAAATGACCACTGCATGGAGAATCTTAATTTTTGTGTAAAGTACGGGACAAATTAAGCCCGACATCCAAATTCTGTAACTGAACCTTTCCAATGTTGTTGGACGGAAGCATCTATTTGTCAATACACAAAACCTTTACCTAGTGGTCAGAGGCAGTCTCGTGGACAGCAGTGGTATAAGAACTTTGGGAGCATTGATCAACAATTAACTCAGAAATTAGTTGTGAATTTTATTTTGCTGATCTCCTCTTCCCTTGTTAGAACCGCTTTATTGTGGCGCTTCTAACGAGTACCTACAATCTATGTTGTAGAGTCAGCAACACAAGTACGATTAACATTATTTTCTCCATGTTACGAGTATATGAGTTTTAATGGCGTTTATTTCACAGACGTATCAGTGCGTACTCTAGATGCAATATGGCATGGTATAGATTCCGTTATTTTGCTAACTGGCCTAAAATAAAACGTTCTGTTAAGTCTGGTTTGGCAAATGCTTTAAGACCACTTTTAAACAGTCCCAACCAAAGGTGGTCCCTGACCAGAGGGCGTTGTGTGCAGAAAGCACAAAGAAAGAATAACTGCAACCTACTATATAAGCTTTTTAAAGCACAATTAGTCTTGATTTTAGGTGGTCTATATAGCGGAATTTCATTGTACTTACATTCGGCCCCGCCCATCGGGGCTTGGAGAAATAGACTGGGCTGTATGATGCTTCCAGAGAGCTGAATCTGACCACACACGAGTACTGTTAAACCGCTTAGAAGGACTAAGCCTGCCCAGGCAAAACGGTGCGAGTCAGATAGTCCAATGCTTATAAACCCTATTGGTTTAATTGGGCTGCAAGGCTTGAGAGGTCATTTCATCTCAATTTCGGGTAAAAGTCCCACAAAATTTGAAGCAACGACTCCAAAATGACCTAAATAGTGTTGACGGGGACGTTAAACCACTATTTAAACAAAAAACGGTACTTACATTCGTTTCAGCAGTCTGCAGAAGAACAGCACAATCTAAATAAGGTTGATATGTTCCTTTTTCAGTGACATATGTCTTGACCAAAGTTGACGAAGATATCCAAATGGTGTGTGGTCCCGGACACACAGTTACTTCTGAATCTGGGTCTGATGGTGGTGAAGTTGTGGTCCATAAAGTTGCTGATCTGACCGACGATTCTGATGCAGTGGCCGATGAACTTAAGGTGGACACTGTTGGTGATAATGTTGTTTTTGAAGCAGTAAGTGTCGGGAATGGTTGAATAGATTCTGTCGATGACGAAAGGGGTGGTGTTGAAGGGGAAGAGGATCTTGTTGTTGGTTGTGTTGTTGCAGTCATCGTCTTTGTTGTTGTTGTTGTTGTTGTTGTTGTTGTTGATGATGATGATGATGATGATGATGACGACGACGATGATGACGACGACATCGTCATAATTTTTGTTGTTGTTGTTGAAGATGTTGATGATAATGATGATGATGATGATGCTGATGAAATGGAAACTGACTGGTGGCCGTTGGTGTGTGCAGAATGTTTATTGCCATTTGTTTGTCCACTTTTGACAGTTGACGTTTGAGAATATTGTAAATTCGCCGGCGTTGTCGTAACATAAGTGCCTGTAATAAACAGAAATTAATACTTAAAAAATGCATACAGTTAAACTTCCATTTAAAAGGTACGTATAGCATCGTGATAAAGTCAAAGCCGGGATTGCAAAAGTTAGCTTGCCAACTACATGTATATGTACGTGGTAGTGTTTGGGATGCTTGACACGAAGCTGTAAGTCTAGAGCTGTCATTGCTGCTGTCAACGCTACCACAGTAAAATTCCTATATTAAGACCACCTTTTGGACTGCTCAAAAGTGGTCTTAAGAACACCTTTGAACAGTCCCAAAGGTGGTCTACCACTAGAGCACACTGGTTGTAGAAAACACAAAGAAACTGCACCTAAAAACTTCTAATATGTTTTAAAGGGGAATGGGAAAACCTTAAGGGGAGGAAACTCCTGCAAAAGTATTTTTCTCTCCCATGTCAATAGGGGTCTACCCTTAAAGGAAAGAATTTGCTCATGAGGAGCAAATTCTTTCCTTTAAGTGTAGACCCTTTTTTGAGGAGGAACGGGCTTATAGAAAAGGGAACAGGAAGTCCCGAAAATTGTCTCCCTTTGAAAAATGGCGGAGAAATATGCCAAGTGTTCCCATTCCCCTTTAAAGCATAATTTGTCTTAATTTCAGGTGGTCGTAATAGGGGAATAGGGGCTGGAGCCGAGCGATGGTCTCCCTGTTCACCAGCAACGGGGAATAGGGGTACCACCGAAAGGCTACGGTGTAGTGCCAGCATGGATTCGTTCCCTGGGACCCCACCAGCTGACGACCCGCGACACGGGGAAACTGGAAAACAACAACAATAGGGGAATTTTCTGTATATACTTTTTAAACAGTCTACCAGCGGCACTCAGAAAGACTGAACCAGTATACAAACTTTTAAATAATAAATTTAAATAATAAATTGCAAAATAGGATTCCAGACAAAGATATTCCGAAAAAGGAGGGATGCAGTGCAAATACTCTTCTGAAACTGGCACAGTTTAGGTAGAAAGGCCATTTCATCAGGGTGCCTGAGGAACGTTTACCAAAGCAAATCCTCTATGGAGAACTAAAATGGGCAAACGCTCCCATGTTGGTCAGAAAAAGCGATACAAGAACATCCTCAAAGCCTCCCTCAAAGACTTCACTATAGAAACTGAGTAGTGCGAACACATTGCACAGGATAGAGCAAAGTGGCGAGGCCTCACAAGAAGCTAATAAATATGGGGCAAACAGAATCGACCAAGCCGTGCAGAAACGCCATAGCTACAGTATCACCAACAGAGCTTTCTTCCGCTGACCTTTCTTGCTCTGTCTGCAACAGACAGTTTACACCTAGAATTGGTCTCATCTCACAAAGAGTAGCGTCTATCGCAAATGTGTGTTTGTTTGTTTGTTTGTTTGAGGTTTAACGCCACCCTCAACACACTTAATGTCATCTTGGAGACGTTGTTTCAAACTTTGTCGGACGTTTGCCCAACATTCAAATGAAATGAAATCTGAAGCCCTGACGCCCAATGAAACCAATAGGGTTTATAAGCATGGACGGTCCGACTCGCATTTTCTCGCATGTGATTAAGAGTGGTAATTGTCAGTAACAACAGACGAACAGTAACAACAGACGAACTATTATTAAAACATCGTAAAAAATAATTTCTCTGACATTAAAGAGAACCAGCAACGAACCGCTAAAATGTAAACGCATACGCATCAGTGCCCAAACGCACGCAGAAAGGCATTAGAATTTCTATATTAATGTCCATGTGGGTATAATACTCGGAAAAGGCAACATTACGATTACATTGCGAAAACACGCCTATCCAAATACATTCTAAGCTTTATAGCCCAAAAATGAAAATTTTAACATGAAAATTTGCGATTTTTTCTTATTTCTGCTCAAAATAAAGATTGTGGGTACTCGTTGGAACCGCCTCATCGAGGCGGTTCTAACGAGTACCCACAATCTATATTTTAGAGCAAAAATAAGAAAAATAAGGTTTATCCTGTAAACCCCAATTTTATTATATAAATTATATAGGCGTCATTTCGTGATACTTTCGCCAAAACTTGTTCTTTTACTGATGAAAGCTTCTTATTTCAACACCAAACATAGGTTGTGGATACTCATTGAGGCGGTTCTAACGAGTACCCACAACCTATGTCTTAGAGCAGAAATAAGAACATTTTTACCCCCCCCCCCCTTAAACCTGAGTTTTTCTCTATATAAAGTGGGGTTTATGGGGTGTTCATTTCACGGACATGTTAACCTGATGTAAAATACCTGCAACCTATACTACTCAAAATTTGATAGGGATCACTTTTTTAATGCAAAATAATTTCTTGGCTAATCAATAAGCTTAATCCAAATTAATTACAAAACATTTGTAAACATGTCCTCTGTAAAGTGCTATGGTTCATCTTCTGAAAAGTCACGGGATTCAAGCCTAGCAACAGCAAACGTCAGGACACCCACAAAATTTGACGTAACACACAGAATTTTTGCAGACTGACGTTTCGCAGTTTTTGGATTTCGTGCAGAAAAACATGACTAATAACGGGTATGACGTCCACGGGCATCAATCACAGTACGACATCGCCTGCGCATGCTCGTTATCAGAGTCTGTATCCGATTTTGTGGAATCAGCCTCCATTCAGCAACCAATGCGTCCTTGAGCTCTTTCAAAGTCCTTGGCTGTACAGGTCGGGCCGAAACAGCACGCTGAAGAATGTCCCACGCATGCTCAATCGGATTTAAGTCCGGAGATCGAGCAGGCCAGTCCATACGTTCAATTGCCTCACGTTCCAGGTAGGCGTCAGTGACGTGTGCGCGGTGGGGACGTGCATTATCGTCCATTAGAATAAAGTCTGGGCCTATAGCACCGGTATATGGTCTCACAAACTGGTCCAGAATCTCCTCACAGTACCTCACTGCCGTTCACATCCCATTTTCAACGACGTACAAGTCAGTTTTTCCGTTACCACTAATGCCTGCCCAAACCATCACTGAACCCTTGCCATAGCGATCATGCTCTGCCACATTTAAGTCATCAAATCGCTCTTTTGACATTCTCCACACTAACTGGCGTTTATCAGTGAAGTCTAGACAAAATCTGGACTCGTCAGTGAACAGCACTGGCGTCCAGTCACGAATCGTCCACCTGACGTGAGTTCTGGCAAAGTCCAACCGGTCTTGCACATGCTGTTGCGTCAACGGAACACGTACAGCGGGTCTTCTGGCATTAAGTCCGAACTCATGGAGTCTGTTTCTGACTGTTTGAGTAGAAATGCGTACCCCAGTCCCGTTTCTAAAGTCGTTATTCAAGTGCGTAGCGTTCATAAACCGTTGACGTCGAGACTGAATCAACAGAAACCGGTCCTGACGTTGAGTTGTAGCCCTTTCTCGACCCCCGCCGTGTCTGTGTGAAGGATCGCCGTGTGTTTGATGACGATTCCACATTCGGGATACCACGCTCTGAGACACATTAAGAATCCCAGCAACACGACGTTGGGAGACGTCAGCTTCCAACATTCCGACGCCACGGTTCATTTCTTCGGGGCTAAGACGTGTGTGTGTGAATTCGGGTTTAACGTCGCTTTCAACAATTTTTCAGTCATATCACGACGGTGTCTGGTTGCGACAGGGAGCTCAATGCTCACGTTTATAGTGCTGCCTCACTGAAGTATCATGTCCCAGACACATTACATGATACCACACCCAGTCACATTATCCTGACACTGGATCGACCAGTCCTAGCTCTACCCCGTAAATCTGAGTGCCAAACGAGGAGCAGCTAGTACCATTTTTAACGACTTTGGTATGTCGCGGCCCGGGATCGAACCCGAGACCTCCCGTTCCCCGGAGCGGACACTCTACCAACTGAGCTATCGGGGCCGGTCGGGGCTAAGACGGTTTCTTAACTGTCTCCGAGGCATTTTTAGGGTTCACAAACCAAATGAAATCCTTTTTGCGCTTAGAGAATGAGAAATGACAATTCTGATTCTTCGGTTGGAATGCAGTGTTATGCAAGATTTTTGGGGTGCATGAATTCAATTGCAAAGTGTGAGAAGTGTGCAAGTTCATGAGCACGAAATTTTGCATGAGTTTAAGCTTAAGATAATCATCAATGTACGGAGTGCAAATTCTGTCCAGAAATGGTATATTTTCATTGCAAAAAAATGACTAGTAAAAAGTGATCCCTATCAAACTTTGAGTAGTATATATTATACTTTTCAAGTTACATCTTTTAAAAACTTGTGCAACAGATTAAACGATATCATGTTTCATTGCGCAGTAATAATTTCACAGTCATCATTATTGCATAAATCATTTTATTTTATCACAATATATATCTGAGTGATTAAAAGTTGGGGCCGTAAAACCCAAACCAAAAAAAAAAAAAAAAAAAAAAAAATAATAAAAGTTGGTTTACGATAGGGAAAATGTGCCTTCAGGCTTGTGGGCCTGGCGTACACTAATATAAGTCTGTACATTCTCGCAGATTTGTTTGTTTGAACTAGGGTTTAACGTCCCTGTAAACACAACTCGGGTCATTCTGGAGACGTAAATTCCAATTTTGTGGGACTTCTACCCTACATTGAAATGGAATGACAACTTAAGCCCTGCCGCCCAATGAAGCCAATAGGGTTTATATGCACGGACTTACTCCACTTTGCTTTGACAGGCTTATACCTAAGCGGTTTCACCAGTACTCATGTGCGGCCAGCTTCAGCTCTGCGTTGAAGGGTCATGCAACCCATTCTATTTCTTCAAGCCCGAATTGGCGGGCATTCCTCAAAGTTTAATTATCATTACGAAAACACGCCTATACAAGTGCATTGTAACCTTTATCGCCAAAAATAAAATTTTTAAGATGAAAAATTGTACTATGTTTTTTTTTACTTTTGCTCAAAATATTGATTGTGGCGGTTCTAACGAGTACCCACAGTCTATATTTTAGAGCAGAAATTAGAAAAATAAGGTTTATCCCTGCAAACCCTAATTTTTCTATATAAAAGGGGGTTCAAGGGGGGGGGGGGGGTCAGAATTATATAGGCGTGCTTTCGTGATGTAGTCTTGTTTATGCACTATATGAACGCCCCATTACGTAACACACCCATGTGCTAAAATGGCGTCTTTCCTGCCTCCAGAACAAACATTTCAGATGAAAAGTTGTGATGTTTTGTATTATTGCTAGTCCAAACATAAATTGTGAGTGCACGTTAGAACAGCCTCATTGAGGCGGTTCTAAGAGTACCCATACTCTATGCTTCGGAGCAAAAATAAGCAAAATAAAGCATGCCGCTGTCAATCCCATTTTTCTCTAAAAGTGTGTGTGTGTGGGGGGGGGGGGGGGGTGAACAGGGGTGTTATTTATACTGATTTGTTAACATTGTGTTTGGGCCCAAAGCTTCTATAGCTTATCGGGGATAACTGCTTTAAAAGTTATTTGGGGAGGTAAATCGGCGGTTTTTATGGACGCGTCGCCGGCAAACGGTATTTGCGACCACAAAACTAATGACTTATACATAAATCTTTGAAATGTCAGTATCAGTGTCGGCCCCAGCCCATAGGGGCTTGAAGATATATAAGGGCTGCATGATGCTTCCACGCAGAGCTGAATCCGGCCCACGCACTAGTACTGGTAAACCGCTTAGAGGATCTAAGCCTGTCCAGGAACCGCGGTGCGAGGCGGACCGTCCATGCTAATAAACACTATTGGTTTCATTGGGCGACAGGGCTTGAGATGTCATTTCATCACAATGTCGGGTAAAAGTCCCACAAAATTGGAAGCAACGTCTCCAAAATGACCTTTACAGTGTTGACGGGGGCGTTAAACCTCAAATCAAACAAACAAAATCAGTATCAGTGCATTTAGCTCCAGTCTAATGCATAGTATCTGGAATGTGAGCTGCGTAAAACCAAATGTCAGCCAATGAAAAGCGACGTTAAGTGACAACGTCAGGTTTCAGATTCTAATGCACTTGTGTATGTAACGCGACCTCTGACTGATTGATTTTTGGGTTTAACACAACGCCACCATTCATGGGTCATTTTGTGTTGTCTCTCAGATAAAGGGAGCAAAGACATAGAAGGTGTTGAATAGGAGATGAAAGTGGGGGATAAGGGAGAAAGACAAAAATGAATGGAAGTGTGGAAACAGAAGAAATAAAATCAGAACCCCTCTACCCTTACCTGCTGCAAGGATAGCAGACCTTGGCATACAGTAAGCCAATATCAGTTGGACGCCTCCATTTTCGCAAGATACACATCTACTTTGCCTCACCCAACCGCCCCGACGACTGACTGGATAACGTAAACAATGGTAACAGTATGGACCCTGATCAGTCTGATCTGGCTGCATATTGTTTGCAACAATAACTTTTAAAGTAATCTGCAGACAACAAACCTTTAGGCACACGTCGCTAGGGCAACGTCAAATTTGATCTACTTTACAACTGACCTCCAAACTGTGCAACGTTGCACCGACGTAGATGTGACGTCACATAAAAATCACGACTTTGTACCGACGTTGATGTGACGTTGCATAAAAGTCATGACTTTGTACCGACGTTGATGTGACGTCATTATTACGTAATTTGCCTACGAGGAAAGCAGACGAAAAGCGTCTCAAAGATTAAACAGTAAAGAAAAACTTACCTGCAGTGCGAATCAAAATTCGAAAGCCACGTTTGGGAAACACATAGTCGGAGACAAATTCAACGCAAGCTTTGTTTCCTGGAAGAGCAATCTCCGATGGCACTTGGTGTATTCTGCCGCAGTAACGTGTCTTGAACGCAGAAGGACATTCTCCTTCCGCCACCGCTAAGTAGTCCCAGATACATAGGGAGTGGAATTCAACATCGAAGTCAAGGAATTCTAGGATCAGACCCTAAAAGGAAAAAAAAAATGTGAGAAACGAGTAAGAGAATATACAATACATTCTAACACAGCGCGCCTATATGGGCAATGGAAAATAACTATGTTTTATTCTACAACAAATCACGGCACGGAAGAGCGTGACGGGTGACGTTATTAAAAACTGCCAATTTATGACGTCACTAGTCGATTTCCTTGACGTTGGACGATGTACCGTCATTTTCTCGCATCGAAAACATTAGAAAATGATATAAATGCATGTGTTTCAGTCGATAATTTTAGCGGGATTTCTCCTAATAATGGCGAAAAGTTGTGAGATTTTGAAGGAAATAACAGCATTTTTGCTGATTTTCAGCCTGTTAGAATCGAAATAGATCAGCTCTAATTTGTGATTTGTCGAGTGATAAATCACAATTTGTCGGTCAGATGTAAGTAGACAAATCACGCGCGCTACGCGCTCGTGATTTGATCTACTTTACATCTGACCTCCAAACTGTGATTTATTACTCAACAAATCACAGTTAGAGCTGATCTATTTCTTAAATAAAACACATCAAAATACCATTGTATAATGACAGAATATTCTATAGAACCGCCTCAGAGGCGGTTCTCACGAGCACCCACAATCTATATTTAAACTAAAATTATTGAAAATATCTTCAAGTTTCATTTGAAAAAAAAATGCTAGTTCTACAAACATTGAAAAATGCTAGTTCTACAGCCATTGTAATGTAGCGCTCGGGTTTATAATCGTAATGTTTGCGGTCCATTTCACATTGTGTGAAAAGTGAAGGTTCTTAGGTTGACGGCACATTTACGCAGATCCTCTTAACCCATTTCGTACCAAATGGAATCTTCCTCCTTATATATGGCAGGAGTCCATTTCGAAATTCAGGGGTGACAGGCCGCGTTATCTCTAAAATTTATTTAAAATAGCTGAACGTTTTACAAATAGTACAGACCCTGATCAGACGCCGCGTTAGGCGGCATCTGACCTGAGCCTGCACTGTTTGACAGGGAACCCGTTTTGGGGTTTCCGTTACAAAACGGGTTGTCTCCTTTCAAGCGGATTTTGAAAGCTTTCCTCTAAACCTTCCAAAAGGACTTTGATAAAGTTTAAAGCCATTTTCTGTCAGGGAACACAGTTTGCTGAAACCTTTGTTTTAAAATATAGAAACCGGCCTCGGTAGCTCAGTTGGATGCTTTGTTTGATTTGTTGGATTTAAGGTTTAACGTCCCCGTCAACACTGTATAGGTCATTTTGGAGACGTTGCTTCAAATTTTGTGGGACTTCTACCCGACATTGAGATGAAATGACATCTCAAGCCCTGTCGCCCAATGAAACCAATAGGGTTCATAAGCATGGACATGACTCGCACCGCTTTGACTGGGCAGGCTTAGATTCTCTAAGCGGTTTAGCAGTACTCAAGTGCGGTCGGATTCAGCTCTGCGTAGAAACATCATGCAGCCCATCTATTTCTTCAAGCCCCGATGGGCAGGGGCCAGTCTGATGCGCGTCTGAATGGCGATCAGGAGTACGCGGGTTCGATACCTGCCGGGGTCGGCAACATTCTTTCGTTGAGATTGATCATGGAATCTTCTCTCCCGCTTATTCAAGAAGGGCAGTTGTCAGTTTCTGGCGAAAGAATGAGCACTCTACTGGTTAACCGCTTACGTATAAGCATGCCCAGGAAAGGTGCGGATAGGTAAACAACGGCTCAAAATGACCTAAATAGTGTTGACTGGTCACACAAACAAACAAACACATTTAGAACATAGGATAAACCAGGAAACCATTTGTCTTGTTACTCTCACCACCACTTTAGCGGCACCACTTGAAATGAAAGCACTGACAACACTGGTCGGTCAACTGTCTCTAAGCCATAGAAACCAATCGTCAACCATATTTACACAACACTGGGACCTCACAATTGCAAGAAAAATGTAGCTTTAACCCATTCAGTATCAGAACCCCCAAAACGGGTATTTGGCAAACAGTGCAGGGCCAGATCAGACGACGCAGAATGCGGCGTCTGATCAGGACCTTCACAGTTTGCAAACCGTCCAGCCATTTTCCAAATACATTCAAGAAAAAACACAACCTGTCTCCCCTTAATTTTGAAATAGACTCCTGCTATAGATGAGTTTAGGACGCCACTGGTCGCTAAGGAAATGCAATCCCACGATTCCGTATTTTTGCGCATGCGCAGTTTTGTGTGGCAAAAAATAAGTGTTGTTCAGACTGATCCGATAGCAGTTATCAATTTCTTTGAATTTGACAATTTTAAATAAAGCGTAAGGTAAAGGTGACGTATGTCTTGCGTCACTGTGGCGTCCATCTGATATTGGCTGACAATTGGGTAAGACCTGCTATCCTTGCAGCAGGTAAGGGTAGAGGGGATTGCTCTTAATTCTTCTGTTTCTACACTTCCATTCATTTTCCTCTTTCTCCTCTGTCCTCTACTTTAACCTACGATCTCTTCTATATTTTTTCTCCCTTTCTCTTGGAGACGAAACAAAATTACCCACATGGGTTGACGTGTCGATAAACCCAAAACAATTAATAATACTATAATTAACTGACAATGGTCGAGTCATGTTACGCTAATCGCAAGATAAACGATGCGACAGTGAAGATGATTGGTTGGTTGGTTGAATTGTGGTTTTATGTCCCCGTCAACACTATTTAGGTCATTTTGGAGACGTTGATTCAAGTATTGTGGGACTTTTACCCGACATTGAGATGAAATGACATCTCAAGCCCTGCCGCCTAATGGAACCAAAAGGCTTACATACATTTGACGGTCTGACTCACATCACTTTGCCTGGGCAATCTTAGTCCATCTAAGCGGTTTACCAGTACTCATGTGTGGTCAGTTTCAGCTCTGCGTGGAAGCACCATGCAGCCCAATCTAAGTCCCCAAGCCCCGATTGGCGGGTGCGAGACAGTGAAGATGAATCGAAGGATTACCAACCTGAAAGATTCAACATGTGGGCGATAAAGATCAATCGTTTACAACCAGTAACAGGGTTGTTTGAATATTGAAATTCACCGTCCCCGCGACCCCGCCCATCGAGGCTTGAAGAAATAGATGGGCTGCATGATGCTTCCATGCAGAGCTGAAACCAATGCACAATAATACTGGTAAAACAATTAGAGGATCTAAGCCAGCCTACGCAAATTGGTGTGAATCGGTCCGTCCATGCTTATTAACCCTTTTTGTTTCATTGGGCGACAGGGCTTGAGATGTCATTACATCTCAATATTAGGAAAAAGTCCCACAAAATTGTGGTAGCAACGTGTCCAAAATGACATATACAGTGTTGAGGGGGCGTAAAATATCAAAACAAACAAACAAATCAGCGTCCCCGTTAACACTATTTGGGTCATTTTTGAGACGTTGCTTCCTATACCCCTATTGGGATTAAATAACATCACAAGCCTTGCCGCCAAATAAAAGAAAAATGTGGTTTTATAGTGGTATACCAGTACTCATGTGCGGTCAGTTTTAGCTCTGCGAACCCAGGGCCTCTCGTATACCGTACAAACACTCTACCGACTGATATACCGAGCGACACCTTCGACTTTTTGCGTCCCCCCCCCCCACTGACTAATGAGATTTGTCCCGAATCACTAAGTGCTATCCATTCTGGCTATGGTACTTTATGTTCAGGGTTTTCAAGGTATCGCACAAAATTGGAAACAGCGTCTCCAAAAATGACCTTTACATTGTTGACGGGGACGTTAAACCTCAAATCAAAGAAACAAAAAAAATGCAGTTCACAATCTTTTGAAACACAACAGTACTAAGCAGATACCATGTCAAACATTCATAGACATTGAGGTGAAATGACATCTCAAGCCCTGCCGCCCAATGAAAGCAATAGGGTTTATCTGGTCGGGCTCATCGGAGTCTAACTGTTGGTTTTCTTTTGCTCCAGCATTTCAGTGGTTTCTTGCTGTCGAGTCCTCACCGTTGTCTCACCTCTGTGGTTCTTTGATTTTTGTGTTCACGGAGATGTTGCACTGATGAGTTAGGAGGCCTTCATGCGGACTGAACAAATTATTTGTCTAAATAGCGACGGAAGTAAGGGCGAGGATTGTGGCCACGTAAAATCGATTTAAGCCCCCCAGTGGAAATCTTCCACTGACCGTTCCAAGGCGGCGATTTATTTGTGTTGTTGTTTGTTACTTACTGTGTGTATCACTTGTGTCTTTTGGTTTTGGATGACCATATGGCCATTTTGTGGGAAAGTAACTGTCCTTATGGCCTTCCTTTGTTTTTTTTGTTTTTTTTTTGTTTTTGTTTTGTTTAAACATATTTTATTGCTTTTCATTTACAATGAAACAAGCAAGTGGGTTGGGCCACAAGTTCTAGCAACATTAATTACGGCCCTCCCCGTATACACAATTCATTTACAAATTTTGATGATGGCTATGACACAATGCTTCAAAACAAATAAACAACAGGAGTATTAATTATGGTAGCAGAAGAGTGATATAAAATTGCTTTAAGAGAGAGAGAGAGAGAGAGAGAGAGAGAGAGAGAGAGAGAGAGAGAGAGAGAGAGAGAGAGAGAGAGAGAGAGAGAGAGAGAGAGAAAGAGATCTACCGAGCACATTCATCAATTGTCAAACAATTTGCAATTTTACAATGACATAATACAACACAAAACCATGTTACATGTGTAGGGACTACATCAACTTCAATCAAACCGACCTGTATTCTTAATATAGAGATGTACTAAATTAAATAAATGTTGGTTTTCTTCGCTAGACAATTCATCTTTACCAAACAATAAAGTATTGCAGCTGAGAGGATGAAATGCACGTGTTGCCTCAAAAAGAGTCCGACGTTCATTTGAAAAATTGGGACACTGAAAGAAAAAATGATCTGCGTCCTCTCGCGCGTAGCCACAAATACATGCGGCGTTTTCAATGAGATGGTTAGCGAAGAGATCGGAGTTTAAATTACTACATCTGTTTCTAATTCTGGCATGTATTATTGAGAGTCTTCTGTTACCGTGTATATAGTGGTTTGGAACTGTATTAACTACAAATAAATTGGATAAGATTAGTTTTTTAAAAGACGAAACAGATGTACAATTACGAAAGTTATCAGGTAGTGCATTCCAAAGAGAAATAGCTGATGGTACAAATGAGTTAGAAAAAGTTGCAGTCCTTTGGCTTAAAATTTGAAAATCCTGAGCATTTCTTAGAGCATATGTTGTTTGCGTTCTAACTATCGGAGGGAACCAGTTTAGGAAGTAATCTGGAGATATTCCATTTTTTACTTTAAATATTAGTATATATTTCTGGTAGGTGCGACGGTCATTTAAAGATAACCAACCTATTTCTTTATATAAGTTGTGAATTGAGACTGAACGAGTTAAGCCAGTTACAATTCGAGCAGCTTCGTGTTGAATTTTTTCTAATAAGTCTTTTTCATATCCGGTACAGCTATCCCATACAACAGAAGCATATTCAAGAACTGGCCTTAAAAATGATATATATACTTGATTTAAAGCTTTTCTGCTAAGCGTATATTTCAATCGTCTCATAACACCTAATATTTTAGAAGCTGAAGAACTAATAGTATCTATGTGTTGGTGCCATTTAGCATTACTTGACAAGGTTATACCAAAATGTCTGTGGTGAGTCATAAATTGAACTGGGACATTATCAAAACTTAAATTTTGGACCTCTATACCTGTTTCCAGGGTAAACAACATAGCTTCTGTTTTGCTCGGGTTAAAACTAACTAACCATTGTTTGGCCCAAAGGGATACTACTTTTAAGTCGTGGTTCAATATACCTTCTATATCGTTTAAATTTCGCGCCGTGAACGCCAAAGACGTGTCATCAGCAAATAACCGAACGACACTCAGAAGATTGTCAACAATATCATTTACGAAGATCAGAAAAAACAGTGGGCCAAGGACCGATCCTTGTGGTACACCAGCTGTAGTTTCTTTACAATCTGAGAAGGAAGAACCTACGAAAACTTTTTGTTTTCTATGAGATAAATAATCACTGATCCAGGTTAGTAGATCGCCGGAAATTCCATATTGTCGTAGTTTAAATAATAGCCCTTTGTGCCAAACACGGTCAAATGCCTTAGAGATGTCGCAAAAAAAACATACAGGTATAGTGCTTAGAATCGATACTTTGACATATTTGATGATACATATCAATTAGTTGGTAAACAGTGGAATGTCCTGCGAGAAAACCTGACTGTTTAGGATAAATTAAATTATTTTCTAAGAGAAAATTGTAAATATGTTTATAAACTGTTCTCTCCATTAATTTACCGAGGCAACTTAACAGAGCTATAGGTCTATAGTTAGAAGGCGAACATGCCTCGCCTTTTTTGAAAAGAGGCATTATAATGGATGATTTCCATGGTTCTGGAAAAGTACATTCCTCTAATGATTTATTAAATAAGATACCCAATGGTTTAGCTATTGAATGTTTAACTGCTTGCAAAACTTTGTGACTAATTAAATCTTCACCTACTGCTTTATTCGGGTTGAGTGTTCCGGTCATATCTATAATTTCAGATTCCGTAATTTGTACATTCGATATTGAATTATTAGTTTTTGGAACAAAATTTGGTAAAGAAGTATTAGAATCATCTACTGTGGATATTGATACGAAAACATCATTTAAACAATTTGCTTTTTCTGTTTCAGTGAACATGTATTGATCTGAGCCATTACTCGTTGATTTTAATGGCGGAATATTTTCTGCATTTTTATTTGCTTTTATAAATTGTCTTAGTAATTTCCAATATAATTTCGGATTGTTCGTACTTGAATCTACAATAATTTGCTCCATGTTGTCATAAAATTGCTCTTTTGCGTGTTTCTTTTGGTTATTTACCTTATTTCTCAGCGACTTGTATTTATTCCAGTCCTCCAGTTTTCCTGTTTTTAAAGCTTTTTTATGTTGTCGATCCCTTTTTCTAGAAGTATTTCTAATTTTCGAGTCATACCAAGGCTTGTCATTTGGTCGTATGGTGACCAGTTTATGAGGAATTGATTGGTGAATAAAATCTAGTAATTTCTCAGTAAAAAGTTTACAGGCGTCGTTCATAGTGTTCGACCCAATGAAAGACCAATCCGTTTCGTGAATAAGTTCATTAAGTTGATTAAAATCTGCTTTGTTGTATAGCCATACTTTACGTTTGAAAACAGGGTGATTAATATTGTCAAACAACAAATATGCGAAAGTGCCACGATGGTCGCTAATATGACCAGGTACTAAGTAAACTCCAGAGTGCAATTCTTTGCAAGAATTCGAAATGAGTATAGGGTCAATTAAAGATTCACTTTGATCAGTGACCCTTGTAGGTTCGTCTATTAAATTTTTCATGTCATTTAATAGTATAATATTTCTTAAGTGGTTATTGTTTGCATTCAATAGGTTTTCGTTTAGGTCTCCAACAATAATAATGTTTGGTGAAATATCTAACGCGTTACCAATAGATACGTTAAAATCATTCCAAAACAAAACAGGGGTATTTGGTGGTCTGTAAACGTTACATAGCAACATAGAACACCCCATGAATTTTATTTCGAGCAAGATCGACTGCATAGAATTAATTTCAAGTTGTGGCTGTCGACTACTTACTAAATTATTTGAGACATATACTAATAATCCTCCGGAATGGGCTGTTGTATCTTTTCTATAAGGAACATTAAAACCTTCAAGCCTGATCGACTCATCTTGTATTTCATTGTTTAAGTGTGTTTCGCTAAAACACAAGATATCGAAATCTAGGAAATTATCTTTAATATATTCGTATTTATTACGGATGCTCCTTGTATTTAGATGAACGATTGATAAGCTAGATTTTGATTCTGAATTATTTAAAACCGGACCAGGATTCTCTGCGACATCTCCAGACAGTAAAAGCAATAAATTAGCAATAATTATAATTGAAAGATGGTTCTTAAAAAACTTGAAATGCATTTTGATGTAACAACGTATAAACCGGATTGAAGCATCGCCATTTTGGTTAAATTTTGAGGCTGTGTCCAAATTGAAGCGTGAATACAAATTGTTACTTAGAAGACAAAACTTATTGTAAAAACTTCCGATACTTACTCGCCATGCATTTACATCATTACCTATTTGGGTACAGAAACAATCTTAAGACTTGTAAGTATCGGAAGACATTACATAAACATCTTTCCATTCCAAGCATAGTGTGACAAAAAAGGTCAGAGATTTCTCGGTAGGATAGTAGAAAATTTAGGAGAGCAGCGAAGAATAAAAGTAGGAAGAGGAGTACGATGGTTTCAAAATAAGACATCATCACCGAATAAACTAATGCGATTGGAGATGTAAAATTCGAAACATACAGATACATTAATAAAGTAACATTAAAAACATGCAAATATGCAAACAAATACATGAACATTATACGTACAAGCGCACGCACGCACGCACGCAAGCATATGCGTATACATGCTCGCATGCAGCCAGGTCATACGACCGCTTGAATGCGCCCAGGCAAGCTTTTGTGAGCATATCAGTTGTAAGCGGGCATGCGAGCAACTACACGCAAACACTTACACACATACACACATAAATACATACATGCGTACATACGCACACACATACATACATACGTATGTACGTACGTACGTACGTACGTACGTACGAACGTACGTACGTACGTACGTACGTACGTACATACATACATACATACATACATACATACATACATACATACATACATACATACAAACATACATACATACATACATACACACACACACACACGTACGTACGTACCTACCTACCTATATACATACATACATACATACATACATACATACATACATACATACATACATACATACATGCGCACTGGAAACAAAGTGAACAGACAAGACCTTCGTTAACAAGTATATAAGTTGCTTGCTATGCGATCAAAATGACTAGCTGAATACGACTGCATATTCATCTAATTCTTGCTGGTCCTGCACCAAACACCTTTTAATCACTAGAGAAAAAAAAAAGGCGTGCGGTGCTACCAAGAGGGACGTCATATATGCAACACTCATCTCCCCAAAGAACGTTCTTGTCGAAACGAAACACAAGGACGCTGGCAGGAAGCTGAGTGTTAAATTCAAGTAAATATAACGAAATTGTAAACATGATATTGCGTGAAAAGAGTACTGAACCCGAGGCTACTAAACTCCTCCAGTGCCCAACGCAGCCGTGCTTGAAACTTTGACTGCTCACAGCTAGGCTATTTGTCTGCTCAAATTGAGTCAGATCAATATAGAATGCCGTTTGCTCCGCTCATAAAATTTTAAAACTTATGAGCAGGGCAGACCTCATGCTTAAACGAGCCGAGCACTGAAAAAGTTCAACAGCCACCGATCCTAATTCTTGTACCCGGGTGTAACACATTTTAATCATATGACGTCGTTAATAATCAGTCGATAACGTCGTGTAATAAATGTCGTGTGATCACACGGGTAATAACACTTTAGCGGGATTAAGTAACGTCATGACGACGTCCCTGTCAACCATGCATTCTTTTGTGGAAAATTTGTCAAATGTAAAATAGGCTGAATCCAATTTAAAGTGATCATATGATTAGCAGAATCTCACACTCGCGGTCCCCTCATATGAAACTAATGAAACTCACTAAAGGCTCGTTTCATAAATTTCAAATGAAATGACCACTCGTGTAAGTTTCTGTATTTCTTAATTTAATTTATTTGTTCATTTATTAATTCATTATATTCCCAGCATACACCTACCGTTAATTCACAGTTCATAACGTCGTTTCCACATCGAATTAATCAAGAAATGAATTTTATTTTTCTGCTGTTCACGTAAGAAATGAAATCTATTTTTCTGCAGTTCATGGAAGCATGAACGCAGTTGGTCGCGTGCAAAGTTCATGTAAACTTTGCTAGCGACCCACCGTCGTCCACTCCTCCACGAAATGCAGAAAACCAAGTTTATTTTTTTATATTTACATTATTTGCCCCTCATCACTGGGCGAAAAATGCTTGTAGGGCAAACTTTTAAAGCTGAAAATCATTTACACGCTGTTTTTTCTACAAAGAGCGGAGCAGCGTTGACATCAACGCCCGTAGAGAACAATGGTTTAGAATGACGTCATTTTACGTCACTGAAAATCATGTGATTCGATGCGTTCATTGACGTATGAACGCAATTGTTTTCTATAGGTTTACATTAGACTTTACACTGGAAATGTAAATATAAAAATATGAACGTTGGGGATCGCGTGCAAAGTTAATGAACATCAAAGGGGTTCATGTAAACTTTGCTAGCGACTCACCGTCGTCCACACCCTCGCGAAAAGCAGAAAAATTAAGATTATTATTGTTTTTTTTTTTTTGTTTTTTTTTTTTTTTGTTGTTGTTGTTGTTTTTTTTAAATATATATATTTACATTCTTTTTTACCTCATCAGTGAGCGATAAAAATGCTAACAGGGCAAACTTAAATATTGCTGAGTAAATATTATGTAGAAGTATGAGATCAGCTGGTGAGAGAGCAGATCTCTATGTACACAATCAAACGAGCCTGTGCATAATAAGCACAGCCCAGCCAGTCCCCGATACTCGCAGACATATAGAATAGACCCCGGGGTAGCTCCAAGTGAGACAATACCCATTGACCTTTCAATACCACTCTTTGGGTTGTCAGTAGACAACAACTTGTCAGTACCAAGATATCGTCTGCTGAAAAACAATACCCTACATGCATAGGGTTAAGTCAGTCGGTCTCATAACTCTATTTGAATATACAGTAAAATTCCGCTATTAATACCAACTGAAATTCGGACTAATTCTGTTTTTAACGCTTATATTTAGGTATATGCAATTAATATTTCTTTGCGTTTTCTGGCCATAGTGTCCGCTGGTCAGGGACCACCTTTGGGGCCGTTAAAAAAAACGGTCTCAAAGACCACTCCTGAACAGCCCCAAAGGTGGTCTTAACATAGGAATTGAACGGTATATGGAGAATGTCAGGACCTCCTCATGGGCGGCTCATGATCATTATACAATTTACATCGACATTTACTCTGCGATTCACAGCTACGTACGTAACAGTATAACATCTTCGTCCACAGGTCTGTGTTGTCAAGCAGGACAATCCGTATCATACACTGCCGTAAGACCGGGTTAGACCTCACCGCAGTTGGTCTCATGAAACGGGCTTTCATTTTGTCTTTATAAAATAGTCGTGTAGAACCGATCTTGGTCAGGGCCCTACCAGCGCAGTCGACTGAACTTCATATCTTTATGTATTTTATTTTATGTTTTTTCCTTCCCAGAGTAAGACCGATCTCCACCCCACCGTATAAACGCGACAGAAGCATTTTAACGATTTGCCACGGGTGAAAATGTAAAATACGTCTTTCTGTGCTCACGATTGAAACAAATACCCATCACACCTGTTACATATATGTATATATATAAAAAATCCCCCGTTTCTCTCATGCTTTAAATTACAGCCTGCAACGCAATTTCAAAGCGACGCCGTCATCACTTGAAATTTGCATTTAAATAATGTTCGCAGTTGCTGGGTTTGTCAAGTGTCTCGTGCATTATGTACACTGCGTAATTGCCAAAAAAAATGACGTCCTCAGCGTAGGAGTGACGTTGAAAACGTGCGTGGCGTATTTTCACATTGATAAGATTTGGCTAATTGACACTTTTCACATACAGAGAATATATGATATTTTCTTTGGGACACACCGAACTCACAGACATGGAAAATAAAAATCGCATCTTCACTGTTTGAAACAGTGAAGATACCGATTTAGATTTCACGGAGAAATCTTTGTCGTTCATCGAAAGGTATGCAAGAAATGAAGTTCAATCAGTCTGCATAGTGGTGAAGGCAGGTATTGTTCACCATATAATATGTATAACTATATTTGTGTAACTGTGTCCATTCGTGCGCACATAATACATAGAAAGTACACTAAACATTAAAACTAAACAACTGGCCACGATGGGCACATCTCGCCTGGGCGACGTCACATCAACGTCGATGCAACATCAAGATGTTGCATAGACGCTGATTCTACGAGACCCAGGCGCCTTTTGCCTTTCTGGTCCTCTTAAGACAATTTTGATCAGGTCTGTTCTTAGGCCGACTGGTATTCAGATGCATCGTCCGACATTTCATAATTGTCTAAGTCTGAGATGTTAGATATCCTATGCCGTTCATCATTATTGTCACGTATATAAATTTTGCCGTCACGCGACCAAGCTTTCTTAATTAGAGTGTCCTTCATTAATTTTCTGGCTCGATAAAGAACTTTGCTTCTTTTACGTGTGAGATCTTCATTTATAAATGTCCTTTTGAAATTATCAGTTTCTTTTAGTTTCAGACGATCATTGAAAAGACGCTCACGGGCTCTGTATGTTGTAAATTTGACTATTATATCCTGAGGTCTATTGTGTCTCGGTTTTCCTAAACGGTGGGACCGATCTATTTCACTGGGCTCTAGTTTACATCCTACAGCAGTCGCAACTTGAAGAACAATATCATCGGTGTCTTCAGAATCACGTTCTGGGACCCCAACAATACGCAGGCAATTTCGTCTGCTGTATTGTTCGGCTGCATGGTAGTTGTCTTCTAATTCCATCACCCTTTTATTTAAACGATTTACTTCTTTCTGTAAAGTTTTATTTTCCACCTCAAGAGATTTAATTTTTGATTCAAGGGACAAATTAACCCCAGCAATCACTGACTCCACTATAGGCTGTACCTGAACTTGCAGCGCCTTCTGCACTATAAATGCTATTTTCTCCAGTTCACTATCTGCTAAATACAGTGATTGGGTAAGTGGTCTATCAGGTGAGGCTGGCAAAGGAAAATTCGAAGCTTCCATAAACTCTTCACACACAGGTTCAAGACTTATAAGATCAGGCGCCTTGTTCTTTTTATACGGATTATCTTCCAATTCATCATATGGAGATGATAATTCCCGTTTTCGAATGTCTTCCAAAGGCCTAACTGGAGTTGACGATGCCTCAGAAGCTACTTTAGATTGTAGTACACTAGCTGACGAAATGTCTTTTGAAAGACTCTGTTGATCTTTATCGTTGGTACTGCTTATAGTACTTGTACTTGTAGTACTTTGATCTGAGCCCACTGAATTAGGCTTTACCAGACTATGATCCTGACCGGGACTATGGCTCTTCTGGTCCACGCCCGCTATCTTCCTATTTACTGAAGACTTGGCTTTTTGTTGTTGATCACCTTTCCCCTTGCCACTCATGTCTTTTGTTGAATAGTGTAACTATAATGTACTATACACAAGATACCTGTCGTGTACCCCACTGACCAGTACTATTTATGTTTCTATATATCGACTGTGTTGAAATGAAAACATTAAAGTACCTCAAATATATAAATCCAACATATCACAAACTGCACTGAATCCATCCAGCATTAGTTGAAGTTTATATCAGTACATTTATACGAATGATATTATATCAAATATCAAGTCAATTTCGAATTTTTCATCTCCAACCACGCACACAAAACATCACCAAGCCATCTTGATCACGCCTTCCTTTGTTTAGGTTTCCATTATGGTCTGGTCGCTTAATGTTTGAATTTCTTTCCCTTTGGTGTCTTTTTTGGGTGGAGTAAGTTAATTGTATCAATTCCTGATCTTTGTTTTACTTCTACTTTTTATAAGCATGGACGGTCCGATTCGCACCGCTTTGCCTGGGCAGGCTTAGATCCTTTAAGCGGTTTACCGGTTTACCAGTACTCGTGTGCGGGTCGGTTTCAGCTCTGCGTGGAAGCATCATGCGACCCATCTATTTCTTCAAGTCCTGATGGGCGGGGGCCGCTGAACTGCAGTATAAAAGTCTATGAATGCTGTGGATGAAATGACAAACACTAAGCTTAAAAATCTTATTTTACCTTAGTTTACTGTACACATACGGGCTCGATTGATTACTTTTTGCCACACAAGACTGCGCATGCGCAGCGTAAGCAAGGAAGTTAATTAGCCTAAACTTATCTATACATAAGGAGGAAGATTTCATTTGGTACAAAAATGGTTTAACAGCCGGTAATTAGATTTCGTACAAATCAATGATAGTCATGTGGA
>OY757022.1:96630879-96684027 GCA_963580285.1 Lucinisca nassula
TTTTAATGACATGTTACATGTACATGCACACTACAGCCTCTGTATAACACTTTTTTGGGGGTCCGAAACAGAAACCTTTTTAACCCATGCCAATCACAACAATTTTTGCCTGTTTTGTCATCTGCCGGTTACTTTAAAAGTCATTTTTGCAAACAGTGTGGACCCAGATCAGACTGCTCCTCTAGGATCTTGGAGCAGTCTGATCTGGGTCCACACTGTTTTGCCTATATGCAAAAATATTTTAAAAAGTTTGGAAGAAAAGTCAGCAGACAACATTTTCAGATGTAGTTTTTCTCGGCGCCTTAAAGGTTAAACAGCTGTGTTGTGGTCAAACAAACATGTACAGATTTTTTGTCCATCTTTAACCCATTTACTACCAGAATCCACAAAACAGGTACATGTACCCTGGCAAACAGTGCAGGCCCATACCAGACACCGCAGAATGCGGCGTCTGATCAGGACCTCCACTGTTTGCTAAAAGTTCAGCCATTTTCCAAATAAATTTGAAGAAAACACAACCTGACATCCCTAAATTTTGAAATGAAGTCATGCCTCTTGAGGCGGTTCTAACAAGCACCCACAACCTATGTTTGCAGTATAAATAAGAAAAATATCACAGATTTTCATCAGAAAAGTACCATTTTTGAGATGCGAAAAATACACAATGTCACATGGGTGTGTTATCGTAATGAGTTCAATTTTTTCCTTGGAAGCCATCAGTTTGTCATGATAAACTGTATAATACAATGTTTGTTTGAATTGAGGTTAAACGTCCCCATCAACACTATTTAGGTCATTTTGGAGATGCTTCCAAATTTGTGGGACTTTTACCCAACATTTAGATGAAATGACATCTCAAGCCATGCTGTCTGATGAAACCAAAAGGCCTATATGCATTGGACGGTCTGACTCGCAGCACTTCACCTGGGCAGGCTTAGTCCTACTCAGCGGTTTACTAGTTTCAGTGTATGGTTAGTTTCAGCTCTGCATGGAAGCACCATGCAGCCCAATCTATTTCTCCATTCCCCAATGGGCAGGGTTGGAATACAATGTATACAGGTAGAAAACTGGCTTAACCTTTACCACTCTCTAGGCTAATTCAGCAGACAACAAATTGTTGAATTTTTTCTTGTTTTGGAGACAATTTGCTTGAGATGTCAAATCCTGTTTTCTGGGAAAATTTGAAAAATATTTCAAAATGTCGTCGGCTATGAAAAAAAATACCCAGCATGCAGAGTGTTGAATAATATCCATCATCTGTAAATGTACCTTTCTCAAATATTACATTATATCGAAGTAAGAGGATAACCGTCTTTAACCCATAAAATGCCAATCACGACTGTTGTCGTTTGCTTTGCTATCTTCCTTTTACCTTAAAAGTAATTTTTGCAAAAAGAGTGGACCCAGATCAGGAGCAGTCTGATCTGGGCCCCCACTGTTTGCCTGTATGCAAAAATATTTTTAAAACATATGCAAAAAAATTTCAGCAGAAGACATTTTCATATGTAGTTTTGTCTCGGCGTCTGTAGTGTTAAAACTGTTATTCATCACGTGAACAAGTCCGTGAAATGAACACCCCCTTACACCCCACTTTATATAGAGAAAACTGGGGTTTACGGGGGTAAGGAATATTTTTCTTATTTCTGCTCCAAGACATAGGTTGTGGCTACTCGTTAGAACCGCCTCAATGAGGCGGTTCTAACGAGTACCCACAACCTATGTTTGCAGTATAAATAAGAAAATTATCACAGATTTTCGTCAGAAAAGTAGCCATTTTGGAGATGTGAAAAATGCACTATGCTGCCCGGGTGAGTTATCATAATGTCTGGAGTGGTAAATCAGCCAGTTTACTATTGGAAATTGCCTTTTACATGCACAGTATCAGAGCAGTCGTAAAACTTAATTTCCCAACATAAAACTGACAAGTTACTGCCCCCAATGACAATTTTGAAAATAGTTATTCCCATTCTGTTGCTTTGTTAGTCTAGTTTACTGGCCCGGTCAACACTACCATATTTTAGGCCATTTTGAAGCCAGTCAGTTTACCTATCCACATTTTTCTGGGACAGGCTTATATGTAAGTAGTTAGCCAGTTGTATAGTGCACATTCTTTCACCAGAAACAGACATCTGCCTTTCTTGAATCAGCGGAAGCTTGAGAATGACCGTAGAAAAGATTTCATGATCAATCTCCATGAAAGAATATTGCTGACCGGCAGGTATCAAACCCGCATCCTGTGATCACCAGTCAGACACGCATCTGACTGAGCTGCCGAGGCCAGCCCCATTCTGTTGCAGTCAGTTGTTTTGTTAAAAAAGTTCACTATTTGTTGAAAGAGGTAAGCATGGTGAGCTGTGTAAAAAACAAAATTCCAGCCAATAAAAACCAACATTATGTGACGACGTTTGGTTTCCTATATACAACATGTCACACAATTATATCATCTCAAATTTTTGACATTATCTAATCAGATGTTGTGCTATATTCACAAGAACATTAAAAATATCTTTCCATTGTTGCATTTACCCATTGTATGCGGGGAAACCTCTAAAGGGGTCCCTTGGCAAACAGTGCAGGCCCAGATCAGACACCGCAGAGTGCGGCGTCTGATCAGGGCCTGCACTATTTGCCAAGGGAATTTTCCGTCAAAAATAGGATAAACACCGAAAAAGTAGGCCTGGCACCCCTTATATGACAAATTGACTTGTTCAACATATAGCAGTAGAAGAGTCCACCAGTATACAATGGGTTAAAAGAAGTTTGTATGTACTGCATTGTTTTCCAGTTTTAAATAATGAGGAGGAGTGTGGTACTGATATTCATTCCCCAGCTGCCATTCTCGGAGCTCTTAGAGAGAGAAGATGGGTTATATTTCCTGAAGAACAGGTTGGTCTTTATGGTTTCCATAGCTTTTTCGATATACTGTTCTGAATCACCTGCTTTGTTGTCATTTTAACCCATAAAATAGCAATCATAACAATTGTCGTCTCCTTTGCCGGCTACCTTAAAACTGTTTTTTTTTTGCAAACAGTGTAGGAGCAGTCTGATCTGGGCCCACTGCTCCTGTAGGAGCAGTCTGATCTTAAAATATTTTTAAAATGTTTGCCAAAAAACTCAGCAGACAACATAAGCAGACGGCGTTTTCAGATGTAGTTTTTCTCGGTGTCTTAAGGGTTAACATTTGAATCACTATTATCAGAACATCACAAAAGCTTCCATAAAAACCTGTGTGGCTGGCATTGACTCTGATCAGCATGACACCAGGTAAGAGGGGGTATCCACATATTTTTCGTATTTTTGCACAACAGCATATGTTGTGGGTACTCATCATTAGAAGCGCCTCCGTCAACAATTTCTTCAAATGACATCTCTGAAACCACAGTGCCAGTCTACCAAAATTGCTACAATGGTTCCGCTCCGCTGAACAAAATGGCTGCCAGAGCTATAGAAAGAAAAACCTTTAAACAACATCTCCTCCTAGGCTAACGGTTCGACTTCAGAATAATTTCACAGGAATGTTCCTTGGATGACCCTCTACCAAAATTGCTAAAATAGTTCGTTCCACTGAACCAAATGACTCCCAGAGCTAAAACTAGAAAAACCTTTTAACGGCATCTCCTCCTAGACTAATGATTTGATTTCAAAATAATTTCACAGGAATTTTTCTTGGGTGACCCTTTACCAAAATTGCTAAAATGGTTCCACTCCACTGAATATGATAGCTTCATTGTACCAGGGTCGAAAATAGACAAAAACTTTAAACAACATCTCCTTCTTGGCTAATGGTCAGTGGTGTAATTTCAAAATAATTTCACAGGAATGTCCCTTGGGTGACCCTCTACCAGAATTGCTAAAATGGTTCTGCTCCACTGAAAAAAATGGCTGCCAGAGCTAAAAATAGAAAAAAACCTTAGATTAACCTTTAAACGACCTCATCTCCCAGGCTAATAGTCCGATTCAAAATAATTTCACAGGATTGTTCCTTTGATGGCCCTTTACGAAAATTGCTAAAATGGTTCCACTCTGCTGAACAAAATGCCAGAGCTAAAAATAGATAAACCTTTAAATGATAGATTCTATGGTCTGATTTCAAAATAATTTCACAGGAATGGGGCTTG
This sequence comes from Lucinisca nassula, assembly GCA_963580285.1. Taxonomy (NCBI): domain Eukaryota; kingdom Metazoa; phylum Mollusca; class Bivalvia; order Lucinida; family Lucinidae; genus Lucinisca; species Lucinisca nassula. The sequence goes on from OY757022.1 coordinate 96,634,998, forward strand.
AAGAAATAAATGGGCTGCATGATGCTTCCAGGCAGAGCAGAAACCGACCGCACATGAGTACTGGTAAACTGCTTAGAGGATCTAAGCCTGCCCAGGCAAAGCCTTGCAAGTCGAACCATCCATGCTTATAAACCATATTGGTTTCATTGGGCGACAGGGCTTGCTATGTCATTTCATCTCAATGTCGGGTAAAAGTCCCACAAAACTGGAAGCAACTTCTCCAAAATGACCTATACATTATTGACGGGGACGTTAAACCAACAAATAAGGAATGCTCCTTGAGTAACCTTCTACCAAGACTGCTAAAATGGTTGCGCTCCACTGAACAAAATGGCTGCCAGAGCCAAAAAATACCAAAAAAAAAACCCTTCAACCGATATCTCCTCCTTGACTAATGGTCCGATTTAAAATAATTTGGAAGGAATGTTCCTTGGGTGATCTTCTACCAGAACTGCAAAAATGGTTCTGCACCTCTGAACAAAATGGCCACCAGAGCCAGATAAAATCGTTCAACGGACATCTTCTCGTAGGCTAATGGTCCGATTTCAAAATAATTTCATTCTCGCAATGGAAGCGAAAGGGCTGAGAGTGAATGCAGGAAAGACAAAGATCATGATCTGTGGCTCAGGCCTTGACCTCCTGCAGACTACAGGCCAGTTCCCAAGCGCTATATGTTGCACTGGAGTGGGCAGCAACAGTATCTTTTGTAATGGCTGCAAGTTCTGGCTGCACAATAAATGCAGTGGGCTCAAGCGCTTGATAGAGGACCAGGATTACAGGTGTACAAGGTGCCAAGGAACTGCATGACCCTTAGATGGCAGACCACAGAGGGAAGTCCAAGTCGGATCCGACAAGCTTGAGGTTGTAGCTTCCTTTTGCTACCTAGGTGATATGCTCTCAGCAGCGGGTGGTTGTGACCTTTCAACCACATCACGTGTGAAAACAGCCTGGAAGAAATTCAAGGAGTTGCTACCAGTTCTCACTTCCCGCCACCTCTCGTTCAAGACACATGGCCGTGTGTACAACTCTTGTGTGCGGAGTGCAATGCTCCATGCCAGTGAGACATGACCATTGACAAAGCCAAACTGCCAGCGTCTTCAGCGGAATGACAGGGCAATGATCAGACAGATTTGCAATGTCAAGCCACAGGACACTATCACCATCAGGTCCAGTGAGTTACTTGAGCGTCTAGGCATTGAGGACCTGGACCTCATCCTGAAAGAGAGAAGGCTCCGCTGGTATTGACATGCGGAACGCTCCAACAGTGTAGTCAAGACTGCCTATGACATACAGGTAGGTGAAAAGCGGGGGCCTGGAAGGCCCAAGATGACCTGGAAGCAGCTGACAGAAAGAGAGTGCAGAGAATGGAAGCTCTCTGCTATTGATCCTCATGATAGACAGGCCAGGCCATGCTTGCAGCAAGCCAGCTACCTGGAAAGGGGCCCACTTATGTGGACGTTGCCCCTGTACCTGCACGTTAATCAAAAATCCGTTGATGATGAGGATGAAAAGGTCCATATGACTGCAGAGTTAACAATAGAACAATCTTCAAATAATATCTTTTACCTGGCATTGAGATGAAATGACATCATAATCCCAGCCGCCCAATGAAACCAATAAAATTTGTATGCATGGATGGTCCGACTTGCACCACTTTTCCTGGGCAGGCTTAGACATTCTAAGCAGTTTACCAGCACTGGTGTGCGGTCAGTTGCAGTTCTGCGTGGAAGCGTCATGCAGCCCGATCTATTTCTCCAAGCCCCGATGTGCGGGAGCTTAATGAGCTTGTTTAATTAGTGACCTAATTGTTAATCGTTCTAGGAAGCACACTATCTAATGCAGTGGTATTTTTTCTGCTGAAGAAATGTGAGCAGCTTTTGCATCTGCAATGCAAAAGCAGCTAACTTTTTTTTTTCAAAAATATTAGCATACATATATAGAGGAATGGATTCAACTTCAGTGGAGGCAACTCTTGCGAAAGTATTTTTGTTTCCCATATCAATAGGGGTCAACTCTTAAAGGAAAGAATTTGCTCCTGAGGAGCAAATTCTTTCCTTAAAGAGTAGACCCCTTTTTCAGTAGGACTGAGCCTATAGAAAAGCAAATAGGAAGTCTCAAAAGTTGTCTCCCTTTAAAAATGGTGGAAAAATGTGCTAGGTGTTCCCATTCCCCTAAACCCTTGTCCTGCTGAGCCCGGATATGTCTTATCTTTCAAACAATGAAGATCCAGATCAGATGGCTTCTGTCTGAAGAATCGCCCCCGCCCATAGGGGCTTGAAGAAATATATGGGCTGCATGATGCTTCCACGCAGAGCTGAATCCGGCCCACACACTAGTACTGGTAAACCGCTTAGAGGATCTAAGCCTGTCCAGGAACCGCGGTGCGAGGCGGACCGTCCATGATAATAAACCCTTTTGGTTTCATTGGGCGACAGGGCTTGAATGAGATGTCATTTCATCTCAATGTCGGGTAAAAGTCCCACAAAATTGGAAGTAACGTCTCCAAAATGGCCTTTACAGTGTTGACGGGGACGTTAAACCTCAAATCAAACAAAAAAATCTGTCTGAAGAAGCCATCTGATCAGGATCTTCATTGTTTATCATTCAGCTCATAAATTCTATGCAATAATTTGCATCAAGTAATCTGATTGGTTGATAATCAGTAGTGGATGTGGCATATATAAATATTCAGCAGGTTAAGGGTTAAATGATCAAAATTTTAATGCTACATTAACTTAGGATGTCGTTAGTTTTGAACAACTGGGCCAGATGTTCTTATGATGTTCTTTTCCCTGCAGGATGCCCATGAACTGTTCAGTGTGCTGACATCCACCCTGGATGAGGAGAGTTTAAAGTTTCCATGTACTTTATCATTGTTTGATCTTAAATCTTTACAGGTATGTTTTTGTATTTAGAGAACTAGTTATACCGTAATGATCCTAAGTAATGGGACACATTACAGACCCAGTATTACGACACATAGGTCAAAGCAAACAGTGCAGACCCTGGTCAGACTGCTCCTGCAGTCTGATCTGGGTCTGCACTGTTTGCCATCCTGTCACCACCATTTGGCCATGGTCTCCTTGCTGGACTGGAAACATTTTGTTAAAATTTTAGGAGAATTACGGCAAGTCCTTAATGTGTCCAAATTTTTAGGATTTTTATAGTACTCCAAAATGCATGTATCTTTGTTTCTATTAACCCATATCTTGCTGAATATTCATTTAAGCCACACCCATTTCTGTCTATCAACCAATCAAATTACTTGATGTAATTTATTTCTACAAATTCATAAAATGAGTACCAAACAGTGTAGATCCTGATCAGATGGCTTCTTCAGAAGCCATCTGATCTGGATCTACACTGTTTGCAAAGATAGGGGTTGTTGTGAACAGCAAGTGAAGGGTTAATAATTAGGGTCTACCTGTAATCCTAAGGCAGAATGACTACAGTCAACCATCTTTATATCGACATTCGTTATAACGGTAAAACTCTTTATTGTGACAATTTCAACGAAATGAATTCTTAGCTCAAGGCTTAGCCTCGATTCCGAGTGACGTGGGCTTCCCTCGGGTTGGAAATGCCCAAATCGAATCCTTAGTCATGAAAGATTCTTGTAATTTAATACTCCAAGAAACAAATATTATAGATATTTGTTAGATTGCGTCACCTCTAACATTTATTTCTTGGAGAATGGCAAATTCATTATAACAGCACAATAATAGGTAACAAACACTGTCTTTGTAATGTGACAGTGGTAATGAACTGTGATTTATTCTGCAGCACATCACTGTGAAGAAAAGAAGCTATTTTATGATGTCACTTGCAGATTTTATCCCGGTTTGTTTTTGTTGTGGTTTGTCTTTGGGTGTTTGTTTCACTTATTATCCCCACATTTTTCAAAAAAAGTGGGGATATTGCAATCGCCTCCGTCCGTCTGTCCGTCTGTCTGTCCGGCTATCTCCTTCTAAACCGTTAGCCGGAATTCAACCAAATTTGGTATGCGAGTTGCTTACATGAATGGCTTGCGCAAGAGCACATTTTTTTTGTCCCCGCCCCCAGGGGCCCTGGGGAGGGGTCAAAAGGTCAAATTTTGACCTACTGTGGAGAAAACGGGATTTGCGATGGCTTGCCATCGACTGCGCGCTCTAGTATTATTTTATTTTGCATAGCCAATTGGCCATTTTGTCGGAAAGTAACTGTTCTATTGACTTTCCGCTATTGATGTTTTCATTAGGATCTGTTGTTTCATGTTTGTGTTTCCTTCCTTTCGGTGTCTCTGATGGGAGCTGTGGGTTAATTGTATGAATTCCTGATCATTGCCTCCACTTCTATTTATGGTGTTAGAAGGTGTGAACATCATTTTCTCAAATCATTAACCCATTGTATGCCAGTTGACTCTTCCATTGCTATGTGTTGGACCAGTCCATTTGACAAATAAGGGATGTCAGGCATATATTTTCGTTTTTATTAGCTCACCTGAGCACGAAGTGCTCAAGGTGAGCTTATGTGATCGGTCTTTGTCCGTCGTCCGTGCGTGCGTGCGTCCGTCGTCAACTTTTGCTTTAAACAACTTCTTCTCCAAAACTGCTGGACAGATTTTGAAATAATTTCACAGGAATATTCCTTGGGTGACCCTCTACCAAAATTGCTCAAATCATTCCGCTCGTGTGAACAAGATGGCCACCAGAGCTAAAAATAGAAAAACCTATAAACGACTTCTCCTCCTTAACCAGTGCAAGGATTTTGATATAATTTCACAGGAAGATTCCTTGGGTGACCCTCTACCAAAATTGCTCAAATCGTTCCGCTCAGGTGAACAAGATGGCCGCCAGAGCTAAAAATAGAAAAACCTTTAAACGACTTCTTCCCCTTAACCGATGGATGGATTTTGAAATTATTGCACAGGAATGTTCCTTAGGTACCCCTCAACTAAAATTGCTCAAACTGTTCTACTCGGGTGAACAAAATGGCCGCCAGAGCTAAAAATAGAAAAACCTTTAAACGACTTCTTCTCCTTAACCAGTGGATGGATTTCGAAATTACTTCACAGGAAAGTTCCTTGGGTGACCCTCTACCAAAATTGCTCAAAATGTTCCGATCGGGTGAACAAGATGGCCGCCAGAGCTAAAAATAGAAAAACCTTTAAACGACTTCTTCTCCTTAACTAGTGGATGGATTTTTAAATTACTTCACAGGAATGTTCCTTGGGTGACCCTCTACCAAATTTGCTCAAACAGTTCTGCTCGAGTGAACAAGATGGCCGCCAGAGCTAAAAATAGAATAACCTTTAAACAACTTTTTCTCCTTAACCAGTGGATGGATTTTGAAATTATTTCACTGGAATGTTCCTTGGGTGACCCTTTACCAAAATTGCTCAAAATGTTCAGCTCTGGTGAACAAGATGGCTGCCAGAGCTAAAAAACAGAAAAACCTTTAAACGACTTCTTCTCCTTAACTAGTGGATGGATTTTGAAATTACTTCACAGGAATGTTCCTTGGGTGACCCTCTACCAAAATTGCTCAAACTGTTCCGCTCGGGTGAACAAGATGGCCGCCAGAGCTAAAAATAGAATAACCTTTAAACGACTTTTTCTCCTTAACCAGTGGATGGATTTTGAAATTATTTCACTGGAATGTTCCTTGGGTGACCCTTTACCAAAATTGCTCAAACCATTCCGCTCTGGTGAACAAGATGGCTGCCAGAGCTAAAAATAGAAAAACCTTTAAACGACTTCTTCTCCTTAACCAGTGGATGGATTTTGAAATTACTTCACAGGAATGTTCCTTGGGTGACCCTCTACCAAAATTGCTCAAACCGTTCCGCTCTGGTGAACAAGATAGGCTGCCAGAGCTAAAAATAAAAAAACCTTTAAACAACTTCTTCTCCTTGACCAGTGGATGGATTAGGCAATTATTTGACAGGAATGAGGTTTGAGGTTTTTAGCTGTGGTGGCCATCATGCTCAGTTAAGCAAAATATTTTGAACAATTTTGTTAGAGGGTCACTCATGGAACATTCCTATAAAATTGCTTCCTTTTAGAGACAGATGGCTTTTGAAAGTTTTGGCCCCCACCCACCTTGGCTGCAAGGTGCTTCTACAGGAGTATTGGTAAACCACTTTGAAGGTCTTAGCCTGCCCAGGCAAAGTGGTGCGAGTGGAACCATCTGTGCATTTAAACCCCATTGGTTTCATTGGGCGGCAGGGATTGAGATGTCATTTCATCTAAATGACTTCTACATGTACTTCTCAAAATGACTTCAGCTCCTAAACAGGCAGACTGATTTTGAATTAATTGCACAGAAATGGTCTTTGGGTCCAACCAAAATTGCTCAAACCCTCCACACCACCATATATTACCCACAATTCCGTTTGTACAATATGGATCAGGTGAGCGATCCAGGGCCATCATGGCCCTCTTGTTCTACTTTTAACAGAAAATTCTGTTAGCAAATAGTGCAGGCCCTGATCATTCTGGGCCTGCACTGTTTGCCAAGTTACTCCTTTAGGGGTTTCCCGCATACATTGGGTTGTAATAAAAAGACTTGATATTCAGTAAGTATTACGCTAGATATTGTATCTGTTTCCCTTTAGCTTCATTATTTCAGAATTCTGTTGATCTCTTTCAGAACCCCGGTAATAAATACCAGTCTACGAGCGTTGCCATGACTCGTAGTCATGGTCTGTTACCTGTGTTACCCCGGCGAGAGGTGGAGCATCCATTCCATGGTCTTCTAGCTAGTCAGCTCGAGTGTCGAGCCTGTCAATACAGACACCCAGTCAGATATGATTTGTTTGATAATCTCTCATTAAGTTTTCCTAAACAAGCGTGGGTAAGTATTTGTTTGTTTGATTGGAGGTTAAACATCCCTGTCAAGACTCTATAGGTCATTTTGGAGACGTTGCTTCCAATTTTGTGGGACTTTTACCCTACATTCAGATGAATTTACATCTCGAACCCTGTCACCCAATGAAACCAGTAGGGTTTATAAGCATGGACGGTCCGACTCACACCGCTTTACCTTGGCAGGCTTAGTTCTCCTAAGCGGTTTACCAGTACTCGTGTGTGGGTCGGTTTCAGCTCTGCGTGAAAGCATCATGCTGCCCATTTATTTCTTCAAGCCCTGATGGGCGGGGGCCGTCAAACTGCCATTTCCCCATTAACCCTACACTGTTTGCCAAGGTATCCCTTTAGAGGTTTCCCGCATACAATGGGTTAAACTGTTTGTGCTTGTTTCTGTCATGAATATCTGAAAAGAACAGTGTATCACCAAAAACAGGATTTGTCATACAATATCAGAAAGAGCCGTAAAACCAAAACAAACAAACAAAAAAAATGCATTCCAGTGGAACAGACAGATTCAAGCCTCTATTCATTGTGTTTGACATTGAACCTTATAACATTCGGAAAACTTGAAATTGTGCCCATTTGAGTGCAATGTCAAACAACCTGTGGGCCATTTACATCGAGAATGCGACACAATGCAGAAATTTGTGTGCCAGGGAAAACTCTGCTCAGAGTTTAATTTTTTGTTGATTCACTTGTAAGAAGGTTGCCAGTATAGACTTTGTTGTGATTATCTGGGTCCATTTGCTCAAAACGAATGTTGTCCATAGTAAACATATTGTTTAAACATAAATCCTTAGATATGGAAAATACATGTATGCTGATATTTTTGCTGAAAAACTGTGAGTAGCTTTTGCAAATGCAAAAGCTACTGAGTAATTCACAGTTTTCAGCAAAAATAACACTGTACAGTTCAACCTGTATTAAGCAAGCACCTATGGGATAATTAAAATGTGCTCGCTTAAAGACAGGTGCTTGTTTTATACAGGTGTATTTGAAAGCATTTACATTTTGGGGAATGGAATAAATGCTTGCTTAAGACGGGTTGCTTGCTTAATACAGGTGGCCACTAAGACAGGTTTAACTGTATTAGATATTGTGCTTGCTAGAACATAAAACCTTTATCCTGCTGAACAAAACAATCTCTACTAATAGTGTAGATCCAGATCAGATGGCTTCTGAAGAAGCCATCTGATGAGGATCTACACCATTTGTCATTCAGATTGTGAATTGAGTGAATACATTATAACAAGTACAGCAATTTGATTGGTCGAGGGTCAGAAATGTGTGTGGCAAAATTAATTTATTCAGCAGGATAAGGATTAATTTTTACCACTAATGAGCTTGTTAAGCTAACAATGCTTTGAATAACTGCACCCTGATTTTATTTACAGAGGACCGTAAAGCTTGAAGTACTACTAAAAAAATTTGTCTCCGAAGAGATCGTTAATGAAGTTGTTTGCCCAGGCTGTTCAAAAACCAAGATAAACAATTTACGTTCCACTAGTCAAGTGAAGTCATCCTGTCTGAAGAAATTAACGCTGGGGAAAGTAAGTACAGGGGACCGGGTTATCGTTATGACAACAGTATTTGTTTCCTAACATTTGGACTTTATAAAGAACATCTTGTATATAAATCCGTGAAATGAATACCCCTCTAAACCCACTTCATATAGAGAAAACTGGGGTTGACTGGGGTATACATTATTTTGCTTATATCTGTGCCAAGACCTAGGTTGTGGGTACTCGTTAGAACTGCCTCATGGAGGCAGTTCTAACGAGCACCCACAACCTATATTCGGAGTATCATTAATAAAAAGATCACAAATTTTCAATGAAAAAGTAGCCATTTTGGAGATATAAAAGAATCCACTATGTCACATGGGTGTGTTATCATAATGAATTTGGGCTATAAAGAAACCCAATCTGGTGTAGTATATTAGATAATATACATGTAGTTTTTTTTTTTTAAAGGCAATTCTAAGAGCCCCCGCCCATAGGGGCTTGGAGAAATATATGGGCTGCATGATGCTTCCACGCAGAGCTGAATCCGGCCCGCACACTAGTACTGGTAAACCGCTTAGAGGATCTAAGCCTGTCCAGGAATCCGCGGTGCGAGGCGGAACGTCCATGCTAATAAACCCTATTGGTTTCATTGGGGGACAGGGCTTGAGATGTCATTTCATCTCAATGTCGGGTAAAAGTCCCACAAAATTGGAAGCAACGTCTCCAAAATGACCTTTACAGTGTTGACGGGGACGTAAAACCTCAAATCAAACAAACAAACAAAAGGCAATTCTAACAACTATCCACAACATTTGTGTTTCTATTTGTCATCACGTGAACAAGTCCGTGAAATGAAGACCCCCCTAAATCCCACTTTATATAGAGAAAACCGGGGTTTACGGGGCTATATATTATTTTTAGCTCGCCTGTACGAAGTACATGGAGATCTATTGTTGTCACCTCATTTGTGCACGTGTGTGTATGCGTTCCCGTCACACTACGTTAAAGTTTTTCAAATGCTTTTATCTCAACAGACACTCATCACTCATATTTGGAACTTAAGTACCTGGGAGGGTCTTCTGATGTTCATAGACAACAGACCCCTGGGTTCATGCCCCGGGGTGGGGCTAGGGGTTAAAATCTAGAACACCTCTGTAAAACTGTGTTAAAGTTTTTGAATTGCTTATATCTCAACACACACTCATCACAAAGGATTCATATTTTTAATTTTACAAGTTGGATACCCGGGTGTGTCTTCTGAGATTCCAAGACAACACACCCCTGGGTTCATGCCTGAAAGGACAGATGGGGTGGGGCTAGGGGTCAAAATCTAGGACACCTTTGTAATTTGTTCCAAATATGAGTGCTCTGTGATGAGTGACTGGCACTGACTGCTGAGATATAAGCATTTGAAAAACTTTAACTCAAGACCCTGTCTTCTGATGTTCAAAGACAACAGACCCCTGGGCCTGGGGCTAGGGGTTAAAATCTAGAACACCTCTGTAAAACTGTGTTAAAGTTTTTGAATTGCTTATATCTCAACAGACACTCGTCACAAAGGATTCATATTTTACAAGTTGGATACCCGGGCGTGTTATCTGGATTCCAAGACAACACTTCCCTGGGTTCATGCCTGGGAGGATGGATGGGGTGGGGCTAGGGGTCAAAATCTAGGTCACCTTTCTGATTTGTTATGTATGTTTCCAATATGCAAACAAGTTATAAACACAATTGGTTATATATCAGCCAACCATGTGGCATTGGTTCAAGTGTAAAAGGGGGAAGGTCATGGTGACTTACATTTCACTGTCCAGTGATTTTGCCTTATAGCTTGAAGACTATTTGTTGGAGAAATGTCATACCTGGGATATTAGTACCATGTGACCCCATGATTGACCTCGAAATATATCTAGGTCAGTGTGACCTATATTTCATGGTCCAGTGATTTTGCCTTATATCTTGAAGATTATTTGTTGGAGAAATGTCATACCTGGGATATTAGTACCATGTGACCCCATGATTGACCTCAAAATATATCTAGGTCACTGTGACCTATATTTCATGGTTCAGTGATTTTGCCTATTATCTTCAATACTATTCGATGGAAAAAATGTCATACCTGGATTATTAGATCCATGTGACCCGATAATTGACCACCAAATATATATAAGTCACTGTGACCTATATTTCATGGTTCAGTGATTTTTCCTATTATCTTCAATACTATTTGATGGAAAAAATGTAATACCTGGATTATTGGTTCCAAGTGACCCCATGATTGACCTCAAAAGATATCTAGGTCAGTGTGACCTATATTTCATGGTTCACTGATTTTGCCTAAGATCTTGAATATTATTTGATAAAGAAATGTCATACCTTGATTATTAGTTCCATGTGACCTGCTGATTGACCTCAAAATATATCTAGGTCAGTGTGACCTACATATCATGGCTCAGTGATTTTGCCTATTATCTTGAATAGTATTTTGATAACAAAATGTTATACCTGGGATAGTACTTCAATGCAACCAGATGATTGACCTTAAAATATATCTAGGTCAGTGTGACCTTTTTTACATGGTTCAATGACTTTGACTTATATCTTGAATACTATTGGATGGAGAAACTTGATATCTGAATATTCAATTCCATGTGACAAGATGGTTGACATAGTAATATATCTAGGTCAGTGTGACCTATTTTCAAGGTTCAATGATTAGCCTTATAATTCAGACACAATTTGATTCTGAAATGTAATATCTGGAATATATATTCCATGTGACCTGATGATTGACCTTAAAATATATTTAGGTCAGTGTGATCTATATTTCATGGTTCAATAGTTTCACCTTATATCTTGAAGGCGCAAAACAGGTGAGCTATGCTGTCATGCGATAGCTCTTGTTCTGTATAACCTTCACATTTTTGGGTCCATCTTGAAACTGTGTTATATCCAAAACAGTGTTATAATGAACAGTGTTATAACGAAGTTGTGGTGGTATTGCAATAGTGACAAACAAAAAGTGCTCAGGAAAGTTTCAAGTAAGTTTGTAATGTACATAGCTCCAGATATGGTGCTTTTTTCACCCAAAAAGTACTGGTAATTTTCTTATTTCTGCATGAAAACTTATATTGTGAGTAATCATTAGAAGAACCTCAGGGAGGCGCTTCTAATGAGTACCCACAACATACATTTTCATGCAGAAAAATATGTTGATACCTTCTCTTATCTGGGGCAGAAATAAGAAAAATATGTTGATACCCTCTCATTTCTAGGGCAATGATGGTAAATATTTTTCTGGAAAAAATCCTTACCTGACTGCTTTGTTTGATTTGAGGTTTAACGTCCCCATCAACACTGTATAGGTCACTTCCAATTTTGTGGGGCTTTTACCCGACATCGAGATGAAATGACATCTCAAGCCCTGCCACCCAATGAAACCAACAGGGTTTATATGCGTTGGCGGTGTCAGTTCTGCATGGAAGCATCATGCAGCCTTGTCTATTTCTTCAAGCCCAGATGTGGGGTTGCAAACTGCATGAAGCTTTGTGTCATTGGCCATCCATACAGCATACATTGAAGACTCTGATCAGACTGTATGGAGTGGCAGGCTGATCTGAGTCTCTGATTGTGGCACATGCTCAAAGATCCCTAAAGAAAACTATCCCTTGTAATAGAAATCTGTTGATTCTTAGCTGGAGTTATGGTTAACAATTATTGCTGAATGAATTCATTGAGCTACACCCATTTCTGATTATCAACCAATCAAATTACTTGATATAATATATTAAAACTTGCAAGCTCTGACAGTAACAAACAGTGTAGATCCTGATCAGATGGCTTCTGCTCTGCATCTTCACTGTTTTGAAGAAACTATCTGATCTGAATCTACACTGTTTTGAAGAAGCCATCTGATCTGGATCTACACTGTTTGCAAAGGTAGGGATTGTCATGTTCAGCGGAATAAGGGTCAATACCAATGTGTTGATATTTTCCGCAGTTACCCCAGAGCTTGTGTATCCACCTTCAAAGGAAACAGTGGACTGACACGGGCCTACCATACAAGAAGTATGAGTATGTTGAATTTCCTGAGGTCTTATACATGGCAGACTATGTCTACAGCAAGACCAACAGTAAATCTCTGTCTCTTAGAAACGGTTTGATAGGCGGTAGATCAGCTTTTGGGTAAGTTGCACTAGTTATTTGCTGAATAATTGTTTAACTCAGTGAATGGGGAATAGGGGAGGCAACTCTTTCAGAATCTTCCTTCAGGGAGGTAATGGGTTTGAGACTAAGTTATTGTCATAAACCCGTCTGGTCAGCTACACACATTAGAAAGAGACTTGAAAGTTTCGATACAGTAAAACTTCATTGGCTCGAACTCCTTTGGGACCACGAAAATATGTTCGAGACAGGAGTAGTTCGAGCCACTGAGGGTTACTGCCAGTAGGCATGAAGGGGTAATTCTGGGACATCTTTTGGTGTTCTTTAATAAAAATGTATGCTGTGTGTACTCATTAGAATCGCCTCATCGAGGCGATTCTAATGACTACACACAGCATACATTTGCAAGATAAAATTTGAAAATCTCCTTATTTATCCCGCATTACGTGTTATGTACTGGAATTCCAAAGGGACTTAAAACTGGTTCGACTCAGCCATGGTAAACGAGCCATCAGTGTTCGAGCCATCGAAGTTCTACTGTATATGATAAAAATCTTATAAGTTCAGACACCCTGAGAACTTGCTGTAATTCTCCTAAAATTATAACAAATTTGTTTCAAGATCCAACAAGGAGTAAAAAGTGCAGATGGAATGGCAAACAGTGTAGACCCTGATCAGACTGCTCCATCAGGAGCAGTCTGATCTGGGCCTGCACTGTTTGCTTTGGCCTATCTGTCGGCCTATCTGTCCCTATACCTAGGATGGTTACGGTAGGTGATGTCATAAACCAGTCTGCTCAGCTACACACAAGCCCCCGCCCATCGGGGCTTGAAGAAATAGATGGGCTGCATGATGCTTCCACGCAGAGCTGAAACCGTCGGCACACTAGTACTAGTAAACCACTTAGAGGATCTAAGCCTGTCCAGGAACCGCAGTACGAGTCGGCCCGTCCATGCTTATAAACCCTATTGGTTTCATTGGGCGACAGAGCTTGAGATATCATTATACCCCCGCAAACGAAGTTTGAAGGGGGTATATAGGGGTCAGCTTGTCGTCTGTCGTCGGTCCGTTACAAAAAACTTTAACATTGCTCATAACTTCCTTATTCTTTGACCGATTTCTTTAATATTCACACACCACACACCTTGCCACTAGTACTTAAGATTGATATACACAAACCTGACCTTGACCTTTACGTTGACCTTCCTCAAGGTCAAATACTTGTAAAAATTTGTCTGACAACGCATGCGGGGGTATAATTGGCGCCCGTTAGGCGGCAGCTCTAGTTTCATCTCATAGTCGGGTAAAAGTCCCACAAAATTGGAAACAACGTCTCCAAAATGACCTATACTGTTTTGACGGGGACGTTAAACCTCAAATCAAACAAACAAAACAATTAGCAGGAGTCTTGAAATTTTAAATAGGACTTGATGTAATTCTCCTAAAATTTTAACAAATTTGTTTCACGATCAAGCAAGGAGTCCAAAACATGCAGACGGAATGGCAATCAGTGTAGACCCTGATCAGACTACTCCTGAAGTTTACTGTTTGCTTAGGCATGTCTGTCTCTGTACTAAGGATCATTGCAGTACAAAGTGGAGGTATTATACTATCCAAGCAGCCTTCACAAAGGTACAGATCGGACTCTGCATCACCTTTTTTGTACGGAAGTGGCAATTCACCTAAACCTCTTTGTAGCACTTGGTATACCGGATACCCTTCTGTTGTCCTCTTATGAAGTTAAGAAGTATTGGAAGAAAGAAAGAAAACACTGGGTTCATTGTTTTGTTTGGTTTGAAGTTTAACGTCCCCATCAACACTGTAAAGGTCATTTTGGAGACGTTGCTTCCAATTTTGTGGGCCCTTTACCCGACATTGAGATGAAATGACATCTCAAGCCCTGCTGCCCAATGAAAACAATACGGTTTATAAGCATGGACAGGCCGACTCGCACCGTATTGCCAGGGCAGGCTTCGATCCTCTAAGCGGTTTACCAGTACTAGTGTGCGAGTCGGTTTCAGCTCTGTGTGGAAGCATCATGCAGTCCATCTATTACTTCAAGCCCCGATGGGCGGAGGCTAACACTGTTTTGATTTGTTTGATTTGAGGTTTAACGTCCCCGTCAACACTTTAAAGGTCATTTTGGAGACATTGCTTCCAATTTTGTGGGACTTTTACCCGACATTGAGATGAAATGACATCTCAAGCCCTGTCGCCCAATGAAACCAATACAGTTTATTAGCATGGACGGTCCGCATCACACCGCGGTTCCTGGACAGGCTTAGATCCTCTAAGTGGTTTACCAGTACTAGTGTGCAGGCCTGGTTCATTGTAACAGGGTATCCATTGTGCCTGCTTTAACCTTGGCACAATATGGGCATCTTGTTTTCCATCTGTCCATTCATCCATCCTTTTATCTGTTCATTCAACCAGTTGTCAATCTGTCAGTATTTATGTCAATCCCATCATCCACCCAAATGTCTTTCTCAAGGTTTGCAATCACAGGCGTGACATTGCCTTCAGCAGAATTCTTTTGTGGATATATCATAGTATAAAGATGCGTTCCATTAATGTATAGATTATAATAAAAATGGTCATTTTTCTATATATGATTCAAGAGAAAGGCAGTTGTCAGTTTCTGGCGAAAGAATGTGCACTGTACTGGATAACTGCTTACATATAAGCCTTACCAGGAAAAGTGTGGATAGGTAAACTGACCTGCTCAAAAATGAACTAAAATAGTGTTGACTGGGCCGTTAAACTCCAATACAAACAAAGAAGTTTCTATATACATAGATACATACATGACATAGCCTTCAGCAGAATTTTTTTGTGGATATACCATAAGTTAAAGGCCCCCACCCATCGGGGCTTGAAGAAATAGATGGGCTGCATGATGCTTCCATGCCGAGCTGAAATCCGACCACACACGAGTACTGGTAAACCACTTAGAGGATCTAAGCCTGCCTAGGCAAAGGGGTGCGAGTCGGACGGTCCATGCTTATACACTCTATTGGTTTCATTGGGTGACAGGGCTTGAGATGTCATTTCATCTCTCAGCAACATCTGAAAATCTTGTTTGTTTCTTTTCAAACATTTTTTTGCATACAGGCAAACAGTGTGGTCCCTGATCAGACGGCTCCTCTAGGAGCTGTCTGAAGCTGTCTGATCTGGGACCACACTGTTGGCAATGATGCTATTAAAAGTAACCAGCAGACAACAAAGCAGATGACAATTGTTGTGATTGGCATCTTTAGGGTTAAGTGTTGCCTGATTTTACTTCTTTGCAGGTTACTACAGTCACCAGAGACACCAACATCCCGGCCCGTGAACCTTCTCCGAGCCCTGAACTATGACTCCAGACTAATGTCTCATGGTCTGTTCCTGCAGTCGGCCCACCAGTCTAACGCCCTGAACCAGTCTGATGTAAACCACAACATGCCGAGCGAGAAACCTCAGACTGATCAGGCGTACAGGCTCACAGCTGTTATTGAACATATAGGAGATACGTTCTCGGGACATTTTGTCACATATAGAAGAAGTCCGTATGTACGTGCTGGAGAAAAGTTTAGCAGTAGATGGCTTTATACGTCGGACATTGCTGTAAGGGAAGTAACTCTAGATGAGGTTTTAAAGGCCGAAGCTTACATGTTGTTTTATGAGAGAATTCAATGAAGAGGTCCACGAAAAAGAATTGAATTATGAATATGCTTCTGTACTGTGTGCATATGCCTTCTTTTAAGAATATCGTAATGATCCTAAGTATTGGGGCAGACAGGCCTAAGCAAACAGTGTAGACCCAGATCAGGCTGCTCCTGAAGGAGCAGTCTAATCAGGGTCTACACTGTTTGCCTTTCTGTCTGCACATTTTGGACTCCATTCTTGATCGTGTAACGATTTTGTTAAAATTTTAGGAGAATTACAGCAAGCCCTCAAGGTGTCCAAATTTTTCGGATTTTTACAGAATCTGTCGTGCTTTCTTTTAAGAGTACCGTTATGATCCTAAGTATTGGGACCGACAGGCTTAGACAAACAGTGTAGACCCAGATCAGACTGCTCCTGAAGGAGCAGTCTGATCAGGGTCTACACTGTTTGCCTTTCTGTCTGCACCTTATGGACTCCATGCTGGATCGTGTAACAATTTTGTTAAAATTTTAGGAGAATTACAGCAAGCCCTCAAGGTGTCCGGATTTTTAGGATTTTTTCGGTATCTGTCATTTTTGTCTTGCACAGCAAGGCCCAGTTATTCAAAGTATTGTTAGCTTAACACCCATTTAGACTATCGGCCAGTTAACTTACATGATATAATGTTTTCATTCAAATTCCCAGACTGAATGACAAACAATGTAGATTGTGATCAGATGGCTTCTCTGATCTGGATCTACACTATTTGCAAAGTTAGGGGTTGTCATGAGAAGCTGGATAAGGCTTAGTGGTCAAGATATTAACTGTTCTAGCAAGTATTAATGAAGTTGACGAGTCTGTGTTATGAACACCCCTTTAGTGTGTAAGACTCTTTCAAAGTGTCCACATATAAAGGATAAGCACAGAATACAACACTAAAACTCTGATCAGACTGTGTAGATGCACAGGCTCATCTAAATCTTCACACAAAATAGATTTTTTTCTTTTTCTTGTCTGTGCATATTAATGGAGAATATTAAGATATCACACCTGTGTGCTAAAATAGTGTCATATCTCCAGAAACAGCAATTTTCAGATGAATTTCTTGTGGTATTTTCCTTATTTCTAGTCAAAACATAGATTGTGTTCCTCGTTAGATGTGCCTCATTGAAGCGGTTCTAATGAGTACACACAATCTGTGTTGTTTTGCAAAGATAAGAAACATAAAGTAAACCCCTGTAACTATTTACTTTATTAGCTCACCTGAGCACGAAGTGCTCATGGTGAGCTATTGTGATTGGTCAATGTCCGTCGTCTGTCGTGCATCGTGCGTCGTGTGTCGTGCAGCGTCAACAATTTGCTTTAAATGCTAACTCCTCCTAAACCCTTGAGCCAATTTCAATAAAACTTCATAGGAATATTGCTGAGGTGACCCTTTACAAAAAAAGCTAAAATTGTTCCGCTCCGCTGAACAAGATGGCCGCCAGAGCTAAAAATAGAAAAATCTTTAAGGGACAACTTCTCCTGTACCTTAAGGCTAATTTCATTCAAACTTCATAGGAACGTTGCTTAGGTGACCCTCTACCAAAATAGCTAAAACGTTTCCGCTCCGGTGAACAAAATGGCCGCCAGAGCTAAAAATAGAAAATTCTTTAAACGACAACTCCTCCTGTACCCTTTGGCCAAATTTATTCAAACTTCATAGGAATTTCGCTTAGGTGACCAGCTACTAAAATAGCTAAAACGGTATTGCTCTGATGAGCAAAATGGCCGCCATAGCTAAAAATAGAAAAACATCGTAAATTTGCTTCAAACACAAACTCCTCCTCAACCCTTGGGCCAATTTGATTCAAACTTCACAGGAATGTTGCCCAAATGACTCCCTACAAAAATAGCTAAGATTATTGTGCTCTGACAAACAAGATGGCCGCCAGAGCTAAAAATAGAAAAAATCTTTAAACGACAATTCCTCCTGTACCCTTGGGACAATTTTATTCAATCTTCATAGGAATGTTGCTTAGGTGACCATCTACCAAAATAGCTGAAAAGATTATGCTCTGATGAGCAAAATGGCCGCCATAGCAAAAAATAGAAAAACATTGTAAATTTGCTTAAAACACAAACTCCTCCTTAACCCTTGGGCCAATTTGATTCAAACTTCACAGGAATGTTATGTAGGTGATTCCGTAAAGAAATAGATAAAATCATTCCGCTCTGACTAACAAGATGGCCGCCAGAGGTAAAAATAGAAAAAATCTTCAAACAACTACTCCTCCTTTACCCTTGGGCCAATTTCATTCAAACTTCATAGGAATGTTGCTTAGATGACCCACTACCAAAATGGCTAAAACGTTTTTGCTCTGATGAGCAAAATGGCCGCCATAGCTAAAAACAGATAAACTTTGTAAATTTACGTCAAAACGCGAACTCCTCCTCAACCCTTGGGCCAATTTGATTCAAACTTCACAGGAATGTTAGTTAGGTGACTCCCTACCAAAATAGCTAAAATCGTTCAATGCAGCGAACACGATGGCCGCCAGAGCTAAAAATAGAAAAAATCTTCAAACGACAACTCCTACTTACCCCTTGGGTCAATATGATTCAAACTTCACAGGACTATTATGTGGTTGACTCCCTACCAAAATAGCTAAAATTGTTCCGCTCTGACTAACAAGATGGCCGCCAGAGCTAAAAATAGAAAAATTCTTCAAACGACAATTCCTCCTTACCCCTTGGGCCAATTTGATTCAAACTTCACAGGAATATTATGTCGTTGACCCTATACCATATTAGCTAAAATGATCTCGCTCCAATGAACAAAATGGCCACCAGAGCTAAAAATAGAAAAACATTGTAAATTTGCTTCAAACTTCACAGGAATGTTGCCCAGGTGACTCCCTACCAAAATAGTTAAAATCATTCAACTCTGATAAACAAGATAGCCACCAGGGCTAAAAATAGAAAAAATATTCAAACGACAACTCCTCCTGTACCCTTGGGCCAATTACATTCAAACTTCATAGGAATGTTGCTTAGATGACTCTCTACCAAAATAGCTAAAATGGTCTTGCTTCGATGAACAATATGGCCACAAGAGCTAAAATTATAAAAACATTATGAATTTGCTCGCCCCCGCCCATAGGGGCTTGAAGAAATATTTGGGCTGCATGATGCTTCCACGCAGAGCTGAATCCGGCCCGCACGTTAGTACTGGTAAACCGCTTAGAGGACCTAAGCCTGTCCAGGAACCATGGTGCGAGGCTAATAAACCCAATTGGTTTCATTGGGCGACAGGGCTTGAGATGTCATTTCATCTCAATGTCGGGTAAAAGTCCCACAAAATTGGAAGCAATGTCTCCAAAATGACCTTTACAGTGTTGACGGGGACGTTAAACCTTAAATCAATCAATCAATCAAATCAAATGCGAACTCTTCCTAAACCCTTGGGTCAATTAGATTCAAACTTCAAAGGAATGTTGCCTAGGTGACACCCTACCAAAATAGCTAAGATCGTTCCACTCTGATCAACAAGATGGCCACCAGAGCTAAAAATAGAATGTACTAGAGACAGTGACATTCAGGTGAGCGAATCAGGGCCCTCTGGGCCCTCTTGTCATATGAGGTGGTTGATAAGCAGTGGATTACGTCGTGTAATAAAAATCGTATGACCACACGTGTAATATTACTTTGGCGGGATTAAGTAACATCATGACAATGTCCATGTCAACCAAGCATTTTTTGTGGAAAATTTGTCAAATTTAAAGGCTATGAAACCCAGTTTAAAGCGGTCATATGATAAACAGAATCTTACACTCTTGGTCATTTCATATGAAATTTATGAAACTCACCCAAGGCTCATTTCATAAATTTCATATGAAATTACCACTTGTGTAAGATCCTCTATTTTCACTGTAAAGTGGGATAAGAACAGGTATTCATGACACAGACTTGATAACACTTGTGCACTCAAATGGAATTAAATATGCTTCCTGAAAACAACAGTGAGTCGATTTTAACGGGTCCCTACAATCTATGTTTTTGAGCAAAGATAAAGAAAAGAATATAAACCCCACTTTTCTCTATTAACCCATTCAGTACCAGAAACCCCTAAAGGGATACCTTGGCAAACAGTGCAGGCCGAGATCAGATGCCACAGAATGCGGCGTCTGATCAGGGCCTACACTGTTTGCAACAAGTTAAGCCATTTTCCAAATAAATTTTGAAGAAAACGCAACCTGACACCCCTAAAGTTTTAAATGGACTCCTGCCATATATAAGAGGAAGATTCCATTTGGTACAAAAAGGGTTAAAGTGGAGGTTACAGGGGTATTCATGACACAGACTTGTTAAGTGAACATGATGACATTCCTGGGCCGACAAATGGAGTTTAACCCTTCTCTTGCTGAATCTTCAGATTAGCCACACCCATTTCTGCCTTTGAACCAATCAGATTAATTGATGTAATTTATTCTTACAAAGCCAAAACCTTAATGTCAAACAGTGTAGATCCTGATCAGATGGAAGCCATCTGATCTGGATCTACACTGTTTCCAAAGATAGGGGTTGGCGTGAACAGCATGATAAGAGTTAAAATGCCTCCACAAACAGCTTGGTGTGTGTTTATAAAGAGCATGTGTGCTTATTATGTAGAATATGGTTGACTAGATTGAGATTTTATTAGATTTTCAACCTTTGCCAGCGTGCTTTCCAGAACTTGTGCTTTTAATTCATGTCATTGTCTGTGTTTATCATTGTTGCATTGTTTTTCATCATAGCTTAGGTTTAAATAATATATTTAATTTCTCTTTGTGAACATTTATTTGACAATAGCTACCGTACATGTTTTTACCGTATGTATTCGGACAAACTGGCCTGAGCAAACAGAGTAGACCCAGATGAGATGCCGCAGAATGCGGCATCTCATCAGGGTCTACCCTGTTTGCGACTCATCCAGCTATTATAAGACACAATAACTTGTGGTAAATTATACTTGTTCAAATGTTAGAAGTGGCCCCCGCCCATTTGGGCTTGAAGAAATAGATGGGCTGCATGATGCTTCCACGCAGAGCTGAAACTGACCCGCACACAAGTACTGGTAAACCACTAAGAGGATCTAAGCCTGCCCAGGCAAAGCAGTTTGAGTCGGACCGTCCATGCTTATAAACCCTATTGGTTTCATTGGGCGGCAGGGATTGAGATGTCATTTCATCTCAGTGTTGGGTAAAAATCCCACAAAATTGGATATCATCAGGGTCTACCCTGTTTGCGACTCATCCAGTTATTATAGACACAATCTATGATCCCTAACCCTAACCATAACGTCTCCAAAATGACCTTTACAGTGTTGACGGGGATGTTAAACCTCAGATCAAACAAAAACAAAATCAAAGGTTAGAACAAGTATGGCAAGGAGTTGAAGTGTCTGTATACTTAGGGTAAATTTGTTTGGTTTTACTTTTGTTTTACGGCCCTTTTATGATTATTTCACTTATTTCGAGCCTATAGTAAATTAGAGGTGGACAAAAAGCAGAGTAACTGGAGAAAAAACACTGACCCATGATACAGAACTTGGTGCCTCACATGTGACCCGAGCGAGGTCTTAGGGGTAAATACGGTACAACAGTATGTTACAGGATTTGAGCTTAACATTAAGAAAACACGCCTATACAAATACATTGTAAACTTTATCGCCGAAAAATGAAAAATTTAAGATGAAAACTGTGATAGTTTTCTTATTTCTTCGCAAAATATAAATTTTGGGTACTCGTTAGAACCGCCTCAATGAGGCGGTTCTAAAGAGTACCCACAATCTATATTTTAGAGCAGAAATAAGAAAAATAAGGTTTACCCCTGTTAACTCCAGTTTTAGTATATAAAAGTGGGGTTCAATGGGGTCAGAATTATATGGGCGTTTTTTCGTGATGGCAAGCTGGGGCCAGTTGTTCAAAGCATCGTTAGCTTAACGAGCTAGTTAGTGGTCAAATTGTTAACTGTTCTAGCAAGTACAATATCAAAAATTTTGTAATTTTTGCTAAAAAAATGTGATCAGCTTTTGCTTCCGCAAAAGCTGCTCACATTTTTTTCAGCAAAAAATTTAGCATCCTTGCTAAATATTAATGATCAAAGTTTTTACGATTTGTTAACTAACGACATCGTTAGTTTTGATCAACTGGCCTCAGGAGTATAATAGGTATCACTTCTAGCATTGTCTTTCTTGTTGACATCAGCATCATTATTGTTATGTACAGTGAAATTTCAATGGCTTGAATACCAACGGCTTGTTTTAGTTTATGCTTATTTATTTTAGTTTGATTGCGATGAAAGCTTCAAGCTTATTTGAGTCGCTCTCGGACACTCATTCCGGACGTTATCAGGCGCGCAAAGGAGAGGCAGTGATTTTCACACCACTGCTACCCATTTACATCTGGGTGGAGTGGGGCAGTGGCATTGCATGTCTCGCCCAGGGACACACCTCGATTCTGGTCGCCATGGTTCAAATCGCAATTGTTCAAAGCTCCTGCATTCATCATTATGAGAACACCCCTATATAATTTTGACCCCCTCATACCCCACTTTTATATAGTAAAACTGGGGTTTAAGTGGGTATACATTATTTTTCTTATTTCTGCTCAAAAACATAGATTGTGGGTACTCGATAGAACCGCCTCATCGAGGCGGTTCTATCGAGTCCCCGCAATCTATGTTTTGAGCAGAAATAAAAACAAGAGGCCCATGGGCCACAATGCTCACCAGAACTCAGGCGGACACTGCCCACTGGCAGCCATGTATGGTTTCAGGTTTTAATTTATTGATTATAAAGTCTCCCAAACAAACCCCCATTTCAAAATGAGCACCCATGTGGACTCTGTATCTAAAATATTAGGCCTTTTATGAGGAGGAAGGATGAGACATGGACCCAACAGAGCCCTGAATGGTATCACTGAATCCATCTTATCATAAGGCACATGAATATATAGGGTTTAGGGGTTGGGATGTGTACTGTTCCTGAGATATAAGGCCTTTTTAAGCTGCGAAGGGGTTGGAGCATGGCCCTGGCAGACCCCAGGAAAGCCAAGATTGTTGTCGCTGAATGTGTCTTATAATAAGGACCAAGAAAATATATTGTTTAGGGGTGGGGATATGAACAGTTTCCAAGATATGAGGCCCTCTTATGAAATGATGAGGAGAGGAATGGCCCCTGTGGACCACCAAGTTTGTGTGACTGAATGTGTCTAATCATAAGAAACAAGAATATATATGATTATGAGGTGGGGATCTTAATGGTGTCTGAGATATATGGCCTTTTATGAAGTAGAGGCGTGGGCCATGGCATCAGCATGTTGCCCTAGCACATAGAGACCCCGCATTGATGTGAGTGAATGAGCCTTATTATAGGGTACACAATTTTAGGGGTGGGGATCTGAACAGTTTCTGAGATATATGGCATTTTATGAAGTGGAAGGGTGGGGCATAGCCCAAGCACACCCCCAGAGACCCCTAGGTTGGTATCACTGAATGTGTCTCATCATAAGGAACAAGAATATATATGGTTTAGGGGTGGGGGTTCTGAATGGTTTCTGAGATATTGAGCCTTTTACGAAGTGGAGGGGGTTGGGCATGGCCCGGGCACATCCCAGAGGACCCCCAGGTTGGTTTCAATGAATGCGTCTTATCATAAGTAACAAGAATATAATATTATATGGTTTTGGGATGGGGATCTGAATGGTTTCCTAGACATATCACCTTTTATGAAATGGAGTTGTGGGGCACAGCCCCCGTGGGGCCCGGGAGACCCTTAGATTGGTATCACTGAATGCGTCTTATCATAAGGAACAAGAATTTATATGCTTTAGGGGTGGGGATCTGAACGGTTTCTGAGATATTGGGCTTTGACTAAGTGCAGGGGTGGGGCATAGCCCTGGCACATCCTAGGGGACCCCCAGATTGGTGTCACTGAATGCGTCTTTTCATAAGAAACAAGAATATACATGGTTTTGGGGTGGGGATCTGAAGGGTTTCCAAGATATATCACCTTTTATGAAGTGGAAGGTTGGGGCATAGCCCTGGTGCGGCCTGGGAGATCCTTAGGTTGATATCACTGAATGCATCTTAACATAAGGAACAAGAATTTATATGGTTTAGGGGTGGGGATCTGAACGGTTTCTGAGATATTGGGCCTTTTATGAAGTGGAGGGGTCTGGCATAGCCCCCGTGCGGCCAGGGAGACCCTAAGGTTGGTATCACTGAATGCGTCTTATCATAAGGAACAAGAATTTAAATGGTTTAGGGGTGGGGATCTGAATGGTTTCTGAGATATTCAGCCTTTTACGAAATGGAGGGGGTGGGGCATAAGCCCCACCACATCCTTGGGGACCCTCAGATTGGTGTCACTGAATGCGTCTTATCATTAGAAACAAGAATATATATAGTTTAGGGGTGGCGATCTGAATGGTTTCTGAGATATATGGCATTTATGAAGTGGAAGGGTGGGGCATGGCCCCAGCGCACCCCAGAGAGACCCCAAGGTTGGTATCAATGAATGTGTCTTATCATAAGGAACAAGAATATATATATGGTTTAGGGGTGGGGATCTCAATGGTTTCTGAGATAAATGGCATTTTATGAAGTGGAGGGGGTGGGGCATGTCCCCGGCACATCCCGGGGGGACCCCAAGGTTGGTGTCACTTAATGCATCTTAGCATAAGGAACAAGAATGTATATAGTTTAGGGATGGGGATCTGAATGGTTTCTGAGATAAATGGCATTTTATGAAATAGAGGGGGTAGGGCATGTCCCCGGCACATCCCGGGGGACCCCCAGGTTGGTGTCACTTAATGCATCTTATCATAAGGAACAAGAATATATATGGTTTAGGGGTTGGGATCTGTAAGGTTTCTGAGATATAAGGCATTTTATGAAGTAGAGGGGGCGGGGCACGGCCCTGGCACAACCTAGGGGACCCCCAGGTTGACATAAAATTATATGGCTGAGAGAAGTTTACTCAAGGAACATGTTTATGTAAGTTTTGTCAAAATATCTGCAATGACTTGGCAGTAAATGCCATTTTTCAGTTTTCCCCATTATAAGTCAATGGAAACTCTAAGTTGCCATAGCAACAAAACTAAAAGGCCAAATTTCATAAAAAAACACAAAATCTGTAAAGGCAAATATGGTGAATATTTTCATAAAGTCTCAGCCTCCTAGAGCATATGGTTTCTGAGGAGATGATTTTTAAGTATTTTTTTGTCTATTTTTGCATTTTGGTTTCCATGGCAACCAATAAAAATGAGCAGAAGGCTTAAAATCATACAGCAGATAGTAGATTGCCTATGGAACATTTCTATGAAAGTTTTGTCAAAATACCTGCAGAGGCTTGGCAGTAAATGCCATTTTTCAATTTTCCCCATTATAAGTCTATGGAAACTACAAGTTGCCATAGCAACCAAACTAATGAGCCGATTTTGATAAAAAACACAAACTTTCAATCCCCCAGCCCAAGAATGCTACAGATAAAATTTGGGCCCAATCGGCCCAGTGGCTTCAGAGGAGATGTCGTTTGAAAGTGTTGACGAAGACGCAGACGACGACGACGACTACGGACAACTGCCTATCCTATAAGCTCCCCTGGAGCCTTCGGCTCTGGTGAGCTAAAAATATCACAATTTTTCGTGTTAAAATTTCTAATTTTTTGGCCAAAAATTAGCAATGTATTTGTATAGGTGTGTTTTCGTAATGTGTACATGCTGGTCCCGAGGTTATGTAACTTCTCATGCTCACCTCCCTGTGTCCTGCTCATAAATAGTGAAATATCTTTGTTAAGACCACCTTTGGGACTGTTCAAAACTGGTCTTCTTTAAGACCACTCTGAACAGTCCCAAATGTGGTCTCTCACTAGAAGACATTGGGTGTAGGAAACACAATGAAAGAGACACTGAAACCATTTAAGGATAATGGGAACACCTGGCAGATTTTTCGGCCAATTTTCAAAGGGAGACAACTTTTGGGACTTCCTGTTCGCTTTTCTTTAAGCCCTGTCCCACTGAAAAAGGGGTCTACTCTTAAATCTTTCCTTTAAGAGTTGACCCCTATTGACATGGGAGACAAAAATACTTTTGCAGGGGTTGCCTCCCCTTGAGGTGTTTGCATTCCCCTTAAATAAGATTTTATAATAAAAATTAGTCTTGATTTTAGTAGGTCGAAATAGCAGAATTTTACTGAATTGAAATGCTTACAGTAGGACAAACAGCATTCTCTGCTTATCTGAGGGGGAAAGTTGTCCTATTTGTTTGTATAGTCCTGCTGAATAAATTAAGACAGCCACAGCCATTTCCGACTTTCAACCAGTCAGATTACTTGATGTAATTTATACCTCATCCCGTGAACAAGTCTGTGAAATGAAGACCCCCTAAACCCCACTCTATATAGAGAAAACTGGGATTTACTGGGGTATTCATTATTTTTTCTTATTTCTGCTCCAAGACATAGGTTGTGGGTACTCGTTAGAACCACCTCAATGAGGCAGTTCTTACGAGCACAAACAACCTATGTTTTGAGCATTTATTAGAAAAATATTAAGGATTTTCATCAGAAAAGTCGCCATTTTGGAGATGTGAAAAATCCACAATGTCGTATGGGTGAGTTATCGTAATGACAAATTCATGCACTGAATGTCAAACAATGTAGATACTGATCAGATGGCATTCAGAAGCTGCTCTGTATCTGCACTGTTACAAAAGGCGGTGCACTTTCTTGTACAACAGATTAAGGGTTATTTTTATGCCCCCGGAAGATTCTGGGGGGCATATAGTTTTTGGTCTGTCCGTCTGTTTGTCCGTTTGTCTGTTTGTCCGTCTGCAAAAACTTTAACATTGGGCATAACTTTTGAATGGTAAGTGGTACAGCTTTCATACTTCACATGTGTATACCTTATCACAAGACCTTTCCAGTGGTACCATAATTTTTGATCTCGTGACCTTGAACTTGACCTTTGACCTATTTTATTCAAAAGTTTTAAAAACATTAACATTGTCCATAACTTTCGATTGGTAAGTGATAGGGCTTTCATATTTCACATGTGCATTCCTTGTCACAAGACCCTTCTAGTGGTACCATAATTTTTGACCTTGCGACCTTGACCGTGATGTTTGACCTACTTTTTAAAAACTTTAACATTGGCCATAACTTTCGATTGGTAAGTGATAGGGCTTTCATATTTCACATGTGCATACTATGTCACAAGACCTTTTCAACAATCCCATAATTTTTTACCTTGTGACCTTGACCTATTTTTTTAAGACTTGAACATTGGCCATACCTTTTGATTGCTTAGTGATACTGCTTTCATATTTAACATGCGCTGTCCGGGGGCATCAGTGTTTCACAAACACATCTTGTTATGAGCATGACTTATGAGCAATTTATTTTAGGCGGAAGAATGTTTTCTTAACTTTAGGGGAATGGGAACACCTTCAGGGGAGGCAACTCCTGCAAAAGTATTTTTGTCTCCCAAGTCAATTGGGGTCAACTCTTAAAGGAAAGAATTTGCTCCTAAGGAGCAAATTCTTTCCTCTAAGAGTAGACCCCCTTTTGCATTGGGACAGAGCTTAAAGAAAAGTGAACAGGAAGTTCTTAGAGTTGTCTCCCTTTGAAAAAATGGCCGAAAAATCTGGCAGGTGTTCCCGTTCCCCTTGAGGCCAGTTCTGTGGCATATCTTTTTTTTTTTCCTTGTTCATGTTTGTCATAGCTCATGTTTTTATCATTTTTAAAATAAATTTGCTTTAAATATTGATATTGTATGTTACAGTTTTCTCCCCTTGTCCTCTAATACTCGGTATGAGCTACAATGCAGTTGTTTCGGACATTGAATATGCACTGAACTGTATTTACCTTAGCATTATGATAACACACCGCAGTTCTTCCCATCTCCAAAATGACTTCTTTTTGTCCCCTGGTGTTAGTCCAAGGGGAGTATAGTAATGGGTCCGTCCGTCTGTCCATCCACCCATCTGTCCATCAGTCTGTCCATCCATAGACACAATCTTGTCTCCGCAACTCCTACAGTTTTCAAGGGATTTTGATGAAACTTTCCAGTTCTACAGATCATCATATTTTATTGAGGTCATGCTTGACTGATTTTTTACCAGAGTTTTGACCATTTGTCAGTTATAGCCATTTATCAACTGAAGATGTTGTCTCCGCAACTCCTCCTACAGTTTTTAAGGGATTTTGATGAAATTTTCCAGTTTTTGTTCCCATGATGTGAAGATGATCATATTTTATCGAGGTCATGCTAGACTTATTAGCTCGTCTGTTTTATGAAAAAAAACTTTCGAGCTATTGTCATCACTCCGGCGTCTTTGTTGTCGTCTGGCGTTGTCCTTAACCGAAAACCTTAACCTTGACCATATTTCCAAAAGTATTTGGCCTACCTTCATGAAACTTCATACACATACTCACCATCACAAGAGCTACATTCCCCTTCAAGTTTTATAACTCCATCTTGCAATTTGATTGCTCTTGTTTGACTTAGAACTTTGGTTTTCTAAAAGAAACTGCAGACGAGCGTTGGCACCCGCATGCGGTGCTCTTGTTTTTAGCTCACCTGTCACGTAGTGACGAGGTGAGCTTTTGGGATCACTTTTTGTCCGTCGTCCGTCGTGCGTGCGTGCGTGTGTGCGTATGTGCGTGTGTGCGTGTGTGCGTAAACTTTTTCTTAAAATGACATCTCCTCCTAAACCACTGATCCGATTTTGACCAAATTTCACAGGAATGATCCTTAGGTGGTCCCCTTTCAAAGTTGTTCAAATGGTTCTGGTCCATTGCACATCTAGGTCACAGGAGCTAAAAATAGATTTTTTAAACGAAAACTTTAAAATTCTTCTTCTCTGAAACCACAAGGCCCAGGTCTTCGATATTTGGTATGAAGCTTCATCTAGTGGACCTCTACCAAGATTGTTCAAATTATAGCCCTGGGGACCAAAATGCCCCCACCCCGGGGGCCTTTGGTTTTACATAGGCTTATATAGGGAAAATCTTTAAAAATCTTCTTCTCTGAAACCGCAAGGCCCAGATCTTTGATATTTGGTGTGAAGCTTCATCTAGTGGACCTCTACCAAGATTGTTCAAATTATAGCCCTGGGGGCCAAAATGCCCCCGCCTCGGGGGCCTTTGGTTTTACATAGGCTTATATAGGGAAAATCATTAAAAAATCTTCTTCTCTGAAACCACAAGGCCAAGATCTTTAATATTTGGTGTGAAGCTTTACCTGGTGGACCTCTACTAAGATTGTTCAAATTATAGCCTCGGGGCCAAAAATGCCCCTGCCCCGTGGGCCTTTGGTTTTACATAGGCTTATACAGGGAAAATCTTTAAAAAATTTATTCTCTCAAACCACAAGGCCCAGGTCTTCGATATTTGGTGTGAAGCTTCATCTAGTGGACCTCTACCAAATTTGTTCAAATTATAGCCCTGGGGGCCAAAATGCCCCCGCCCCGGGGGCCTATGGTTTTACATAGGCTGATATAGGGAAAAATCATTAAAAAATCTTCTTCTCTGAAACCACAAGGCCCAGGTCTTTAATATTTGGTATGAAGCTTTACCTTGTGGACCTCTAGTAAGATTGTTCAAATTATAGCCTTGGGGCCAAAAATGCCCCCCGCCCCGGGGGCCTTTGGTTTTACATAGGCTTATACAGGGAAAATCTTTAAAAATCTTCTTCTCTGAAACTGCAAGGTCCAGATCTTAGATATTTGGTGTGAAGCTTCATCTAGTGGACCTCTACCAAGGTTGTTCAAATTATAGCCCTGGGAGCCAAAATGTCCCCGCCCCGGGGGCCTTTGGTTTTACATAGGCTTATATAGGGAAAATCATTAAAAAATCTTCTTCTCTGAAACCACAAGGCCCAGATCTTTACTATTTGGCACGAAGCTTTACCTGGAAGACCTCTACTAAGATTGTTCAAATTATAGCCTTGGGGCCAAAAATGCCCCCCGCCCCGGAGGCCTTTGGTTTTACATAGGCTTATACAGGGAAAATCTTTTAAAATCTTCTTCTCTGAAACCGCAGGGCCCAAATCTTTGATATTTGGTGTGAAGCTTCATCGAGTGGACCGCTACCAAGATTGTGGCCCTCGGGCCACAAATGCCCCCGCCCGGGCCCTTTGGTTTTACATAGTCTTATATAGAGGTAATCTTTGAAAATCTTCTTCTCTGAAACAGCAAGGCCCAGGTCTTTGATATTTGGTATGAAGCTTCATGTAGTGGACCTTTGCCAAGATGGTTCAAATTATTGCCTTTGTTGGTATTTGGCATGAAGCTTCATCTTTTTAGACCTCCCTCAACATTATGCACATTATAACCCTAGGGTCAATAATGGCCCTCCCCGGGGCCCACTTGTTACTCTATGGATCAGGTGAGCGATCCAGGGCCATCATGGCCCTCTTGTTTACAGAGTTACGAGTATGGCCCTTTGTCAGTTTTAGTCATTTTATCAACAGAAATTCTTGTCTCCGCAACTCCTGCAGTTTTCAAGGGATTTTGGTGAAACTTTCCAGTTATTGTTCCAATGACCTGAAGTTGAATATAAACAAGAGGGCCCTGATTTGCTCTCCTGAGTGTCACTGTCTCTAGTTCATTCTATTTTTAGCTCTGGTGGCCATCTTGTTCATCAGAGAGGAACGATTTTAACTAGTTTGGTAGGGAGTCACCTAGGCAACATTCTTGTGAAGTTTGAATCAAATTGGCCCAAGGGTTTAGGAGTAATTCACGTTTGAAGCAAATTTAATCTTTCTATTCTAGCTCTGGCAGCCAATTTGTTAATCAGAGCATAACAATTTTAGCTATATTTGCAGGGAGCCAACTAGGTAACATTCCTGTGAAGTTTGAATCAAATTGGACCAAGGGTTTAGGAAGAGTTCGCATTTGAAGCAAATTTACAATACTCTTGCAGCCATTTCGCTCATCAGAATCGTTTTAGCCATTTTGGCAGAGAGTCACCTAAGCAACATTCCTATGAACTTTGAATGAAATGGGACCAAGGGTACAGAAGGAGTTGTTGTTTAAAGATTTTTTTCTATTTTTAGCTCTGGTGGCCATCTTGAGCATCAGAGGGGAATTATTTTAGCTATTTTGGTAGGGAGTGACCTGGGCAACATTCCTGTGAAGTTTGAATCAAATTGGCCCAAAGGGTTTATGTGAGGTTCGCGTTTGAAGCGAATTTACAATGTTTTTCTCTTTTGAGCTCTGGCAGCCATTTTGCTCATTTGAGCAGTCCCATTTTAGCTATTTTAGTAGGGGGTCATCTAAGCAACATTTCCTATGAAGTTTGAATGAAATTGGCCCAAGGATACAAAAGCAGTTGTCTTTTAAAGATTTTTTTAAGCTTTGGTGGCCAGCTTGTTCATCGGAGCGGAACAATTTTAGCTGTTTTGGTAGGGAATCACCCAGGCAACATTCCTGTGAAATTTGAATCAAATTGGCCTTTGGGTTTAGGAGGAGTCCGCGTTGGAAGCAAATTTACTGTTTTTCTATTTTTCACTCTGGTGGCCATTTTGCTCATCGGAGTAAAACCGTTTTAGCTGATTTGGTAAGGGGTCACCTAAGCAACATTCCTTTGAAGTTTGAATGAAATTGGTCCAAAAGTACAGGAGTTGTCGCCGTTCAAAGATTTTTGTTTCTATTTTTAGCTCTGGTGGCCATCTTGTTCATTGGAGCGGAACAAGCTTAGTTTTTTTTTGGTAGGGAGTCACATAGGCAGCATTCCTGTGAAGTTTGAATCCAATTGGTCCAAGTGTTTAGGAGGAGTCCGGGTTTGAAGCAAAGTGGGAGTGCCCATTTGGGGATATTCTGGCCTTGATCTTTTTATTTTTTGCAGGTAAACAGCATATCATGTGTACTTTATTATGGCATACCTCTGGTCATGCGCAAGGTTGGGTTTTTCGGGCTACAGGCCTTTAAAAGTGGGTGGGGTAACTTAGCATGGCACTGTAGTGTATTTTGAAGTTAACTCTGGTTATTACCTGTATGCTCTTTCACTGCAATTTGTTCTTAGGTAGACTGAAGGTTGTCTGAAGTGATGTTTAGAAACTTTTTTTGAAACAATATTGCACCTTAGGAAGATTAACTGCTTTTTCCAAACGCTAAGATATTTTTACTTATTTTTAACATTATTCATTAAAATTTATAAAGTTTCTGGTAATATGGGAGGAAACAAATGATGATTCTTGGATAACAGTATCATTTATTTTTAATCCTCCGTCACGAAGTGGAGCAGGGATGATAGGAATGGCCTTCGTCTGTCCGTTTGTCTGTCCGTAGGGGCCAGTCCATCCATCTGTCTGTCTGTAACACTTTCTTGTCCGCTCCATATCTCCTGAACCCTTTGTTAGATTTTCATTAAACTTTGGTCAATTATTCGTCTCAGTGAGGTGATGTGCAGAACCCATAAATGAACCATGCTGACTCAAGGTCAAGGTCACAGTTGAATTTTGTGTCCGTTCCATATCTCCTTTACCCTTGGAAGTATTTTCATTAAACTTTGGTCAAATATTCTTTTCAGTGAGCTGATGTGCACAACCCATAAATGAACCATGCCGACTCAAGGTTAAGGTCACATTTGAAGGTCAAGAGTTTGTCACTTTTAGCCATTCTGTCAACAGAAGTTCTTGTCTATGCAACTCCTTCAACAGTTTTCAATGGATTTTGTACTTATTTATACCAAAATTATCTCCCTTTGTTGTTTTTTTAGCTCACCTGAGCACGAAGTGCTCATGGGGAGCTATTGTGATCAGTCAATAACCGTCGTGCGTCGTCAACAATTTGCTTTAGTTGCGAACTTTTCCTAAACCCTTGTGTCAATTTGATTCAAACTTCATAGGAATGTTCCCTGGGTGGTTCCTTACCAAAATAGCCAAAATCGTTCTGATCCAATGAACAAGATGGCCACCAGAGCTAAAAATAGAAAATTCTTTTAAATGACCACTCCTGTACCCTTGGACCAATTTCATTCAAACTGTACCGGCCCCGATAGCTCAGTTGATAGAGTGTCGGCTCCGGGGAACGCGAGGTCACGGGCTCGATCCCGGGCTGCGACATACCAAAGTCATTAAGAATGGTACTAGCTGCTCCTCGCTTGGCACTCAGATTTACGGGGTAGAGCTAGGACTGGTCGACCCAGTGTCAGGATAATGTGACTGGGTGTGGTATCATATAATGTGTCTGGGACATGATACTTCAGTGAGGCAGCACTATAAAAGTGAGCATTGAGCTCCCTGTCACAACCAGACACCGTCTGACTGAAAAATTGTTGAAAGTGACATAAACCCAAATTCACACACACTCATTCAAACTGCATAGGAATGTTGCTTGTGTGATGATAGATAAAGTGATTCTGATCCAGTGAGCAAAATGGCCACCAGAGCTTAAAATAGAACAAGAGGCCCATGGGCCACTATGCTCACCAGAGCTCAGGTGGGCACTGCCCACTGGCAGCCATGTATTTTCATAAACCATGGAAGTCCTGCAACTAAGGACGCTACAGATACAGTTTGGACCCAATTAGCCTAGTGGCTTTAGAGGTCTGACAACCGGTTCAGTCAGATGCGCATCTGAATTGTGATCAGGAGGACAGGGGTTCGATACTTGCCATGGTCGGCAACATTCTTTCGTGGAGATTGATCAGGAAATCTTCAGAAGGGCAGTTGTCAGTTTCTGGGGAAAGAATGTGCACTGTTCTGGTTGACCGCTTTCGTATAAGCCTGCCCAGGAAAAGTGTGGATAGGTAAACTGAATGGCTCAAAAATGACCTAAATAGTGTTGACTGGGCCATTAAACTCCAATACAAATACGAACAAATCAGAGGTCTGATGTCACTTGAATGTGTTTTTGCAAGACAAAAGACGACAATTGACAACTGCTAATTCGTGGCAACCAATACGCCTAAATCATATGGCAGATAGAACATTGTTTTAGAACATTTCTATGAAAGTTTGACAAAATATCTTGAATGGCGTAAATGTCATTTTTCAATTTTCCCCAATATAAGTTTTCCCACAGCAACCAAACTAAATACCTTCCGTTGCAGAACTTGGCGTCACACATGTGACCCGAGCCAGGCTCAAACCACAGCGTTGATAGACCTCATGTATAAGAATCAGTGCTCTTATCCACTAGGTCACGGAGGCCCGTCTCGAACGGACAGTCAATAGTTTGGGTGAATTTTTTAAAGATCGCTTTGTTACCAAAATAGCCGTTTCAAGTGATGTTTAACTCCAATGAAAATTCGTTGAACAAAATTTTCTGAGGGTTTCAATTTCCAATGGTTACCTTAACATTCCATATCTTCTCAACTATACTGACCGGAAATAGAAACTATACGCTTTTAAATTGTCTCGCCTGACAAAACAACTGGATAATGTTAAAAAATATTGATTAAGGATTTGCCTAACTACAGACATGAATCCTGTAACACTTTAAAGAAAATCTGGTGTTCAAAATAAAAGTTTTCGGGAAAAATGTAAAAAAGTGCATTTTTCACAAAATCTGTTTGTAAAAGGATTTGACTTCAACATTTTTCCATATAGGTAATAAGTTAAAAGCGAGGAATAAAAAATAACATAAAATCTAAACATTATCGAGAAACAAACATTTTATTGAAATCTCAAAAACTGCTTTTTTTCAGCGAAATTTTCAAAATAATGTTGCAAGGCAAAACTCGACCCAAAAGTGCCTACAATCATTTTAGCATCTTCAACTGTGTCTTACATATTCATTAAAACAAAAAACACAATCAGAAATGCCATACTTTTTGCTTATTTCCGGTGGTTTGGCCCAATATTTAAAGGTCGATAACTTTTCAACTATTGTGTAAATTTTCATTTTGTAAACAAAATTCCCAATGTTAGATGATGAGTAATAACTGGTAAAAATGGGAATCACATTCGCGACACAAAATGTTTGACTCAATGGAAACTTGAACAGCAAGATTTGGACCCTTACTTTGAACCTGTGGCTTTATCCGTTAAATCGTAGCTATCATTTATTAAACATTTTATTCGATAAATCAGACATGCCACTGACGATAATTTATATAACTGGAATTCAAATTTCATTAACATTTTTGCCAGTGACAATTTAAAAATGAGTGTAGTTTCTATTTCCGGTGAGTATATAAGACCTACAGCCACCAAACTTTGCATAATGCTTCTCCTCGGTGTACTGACTCGGCAAGTACCTCGACCCTGTGACCTTGACCTATATTATACACTGCAGTAACTGACACATTTTACGTCAACATTCTGTGTCACCTCAAATATAAAACCTAAAACCGCCATTGCATAGCGCTTCTCCTCAATGTAGTGTGATGCAGATTCTTTGTCCCAATGACCATGACCCCTATTTTGCATTCCACATTACACATTTTAAATCGAAGTTCGTCTCTTCTCAACTACAAGGCCTACAACCACCTTCATAGTGCTTCTCCTCAGAGTACTGACTGACCCACTGACCTTGACCTATAGTTTGCACTGCAGTGACTTTGACACATTTAAGGTCGATGTTCGATATATCCTCAAATATAAGGCCCACGCCACTAAACCTTGCATTTGCTTCTTCCCAATATACTGACTCAGGAGGTTCCTGGACCTTGTCCTATATTTCGCACGCCAGTGACTGTCACACATTTTGCTCCAACATTCCATATCTTCTCAACAATAAGGCCTACAACCACCGAACCTTGCATAATGCTTCTACTTGTACTGATGCACCTGGTGACCATGGCCTTTATTTTGCGATCCAGTGACTTTGACACCTTGTGCGTCAACTATCAACTGCTGAGAATGAATTGAACTTATTTGATCACCACATGCTAATTGTGGCTCCTGCGAATTTTGACGCCACCTTCTGCGGAATTCTTGCTCTTACTTCTAGTCAAAACATAGATTGTGGACCCTCATTAGAACCGCCATATAGAGGTGGTTCTAACGAGTACAATCAATCTGTTTTTGGAAAAAAGGAAAATGATATATACCCTTTTAAACCCACATTTCTCTCAATATATAGTGGGATTTTAAAGGGTGTTTATTACATAGAATTATGTAGTGGCGTGATGATTTTATCATGATAATAAGACCGTGTAATGAATACCCCTGGAAACCCCACTTTATATAGTGAAAAGTGGGGCTTACAGGGGTATACATTATATTCATTTCTGCTCAAAGACGGCCTCGGTAGCTCAATCAGATGCGCGTCTGGCGCGGGAGGGGACGGGTTCGATACCTGCCGGGGTCGGCAACATTCTTTCGTTGAGATTGATCATGAAATCTTTTCAACGGTCATTCTCTCCCTTCCGCTGATTCAAGAAGGGTAGTTGTCAGTTTCTGGCGAAAGAATGTGCACTGTACTGGTTAACCGCTTACGATAAGCCTGCACAGGAAAAGTATGGATAGGTGAAACTAACCGGCTAAAAATGACCTAAATTGTGTTGACTGGGCCGTTAAACTCCAACACAAACAAACATACCAAGACATAGGTTATGGGTACTCGTGAGAACTGCCTCAGTGAGACGGTTCTAACGAACACCCCAACCTGTTCTCGCCCCCGCTCATCGGGGCTTGAAGAAACAGATTGGGCTGCACGATGGTTCCAGGCAGAGCTGCAACTGACGGCACACATGAGTATTGGTAAATCGCTTAGAGGCTCTAAGCCTGCCCAGGCAAAATGGTGCGAGTCGGGCCGTCCTTGCATATAAACCCTTTTGGTTTCATTGGGTGGCAGGCCTTGGGATGTCATGTCATCTCAATTTCGGGTAAAAGTCTCACAGAATGGGAAGCAACGCCTCCAAAATGACCTAAATAGTGTTGACGGGGACTTTAAACCCCAAATCAATCAAAAAACCAAACCCGTATTTAGAGAAAAAAAAACAAGAAAAATAAAATATCACAAATTTTCATCAGAAAAATGTCCGTTTTTTGAGATATGAAAAATGCCCTATGCCACACGGATCAAACATTGCATAGTGCTTCTTTAGATGTACTGATGCGGCGGGTACCAGAGGTGACCATTTCCTATATTTCGCAATCCAGCGACTTTGACACAATGTGCGTCAACTATCAACTGCTAAGAATGAAATCAACTTATTTAATAACCACATTCTGATTGTGGCTCCTGCGACTTTTGCCGATTGTGGCTCCTGCGACTTTTGCCCCGGCAACTGTGACGCCACCTTCTGCGGAATTATTGTTCTCATTCTAGTCAAAACATAGATTGTGGGCCCTCATTAGAACCTCCACATAGAGGTGGTTCTAACGAGTAACAACAATCTGTTTTTGATAAAAAAATAAATAAGGCAACTAATATATATCCTTTTAAACCCCACATTTCTCTCAATATATAGTGGAGCTTTTAAGGGTATTTATTACATAGAATTATGTCACCACGAAAACACGCCTATATAAATTTGACCTCCTTAAATATGTTCTATAAAAGGGTTATCCTTTGGAAGCAAGGAATACACCACAGAAGTGAAAAATATGGAGTGTACATATTTTCTGGGCCAGACTAGCTAGTTTCGGCCAATAAGGCCTCATCAGTGACCCTCAGATATTAAACCCCACTTTTATATAGCAAACTGGGGTTTGCAGGGGTATACATTATTTTTCTTATTTCTGATCTTAAAATTTTCGTTTTATCGGCGGTTAAGTTTGCAATGCATTTGTAAAGGCGTGTTTTCGTGATGTAGTGCGTGATGATTTTATTATGTTAACAAGACTGAGTAATGAATATAGAGAAAAGTGGTGTTTACAGGGGCATACATTATATTCATTTCTGTTCCAAGACATAGGTTATGGGTACTCGTAACGAGCAACCTCAACCTGTTTTTTTTTTATTTCGGTTTTACGGCCCTTTCAAGATTATTTCACTCATATCGAGCCGATCGTTAATCTGAGATGGGCGAAAACCGGAGTACCCGGAGAAAAACCACCTGACCTTCCGTTGCAGAACTTGGCGTCTCACATATGACCCGAGCGAGGCTCGAACCACAGCGGTGAGAGACCTAATGATCAAGAGTCAGCGTTCTTAAACACTAGGCCACGGAGGCCCGTATCTCAACCTGTGTTTAGAGTAAAAATTAGAAAAATAAAATATCTTAAATTTTCATCAGAAAAATGTCCGTTTTTGAGATATGAAAAAATGCACAATGCCACACGGATGTGTTATCGTAATGTCTAAATGGTACCTACTATCTAGGACTGAAGATACGTGTGTCTTTGTAAACCCTACTTTGCTATTTAGCAAGTGTTATGTTTTGAAAATTGCTCAGGTTCATAAAGAAAACACGCCTATACAAATACATTGTAAGTTTTACCGCCGGAAAAACGAAATTTTAAGATAAAAACTGTGATATTTTTCTTATTTCTGTTCAAAATATAGATTGTGGGTACTCGTTTGAACCGTTAACGAGTGCCGACAATCTATATTTTAGAGCAGAAATAAAAAAATAAGGTTCACCTTGTAAACCCCAGTTTTACTGTATAAAAGTGAGGTTCAAGGGGGGTCAAAATTATATAGGCGTGTTTTCGTGATGTTACAAGATCTCTAGGGTTCTCATGGTGACATTGGAAAGGTAAGTAAAATTATCTCTTGAATTCATCAATATTTATTTTCTGTCAAGAAAATAAACTCAACCTCTTTATAACACTATTGTTGGGGCCCAAAGCTGAAACAGTTTTTATTAAACGGTCATGTTATATCCAAACAAAAATGTATATATTATAGGGAAAATGTGTTCATTTTTGTCGCGCCTGCTTTAAACATGGCGCGATATAGGAGTCCAGTTGTCCGTGGATTCATGTGTTTGTCCGTTCGTTTGTCAAGCCGTCAACATTGCGACAATCCTGGCGTTCACTCTATAATGATCAAGTCTATACAGGCACCATAGCCTTCGGCGTAGTTCTTTTTCCGTATAATCTATACATTTTTGGGATCGCGTTCTATTCAAAACCGTGTTGTAATGAACAGTGTTATAAAGGGTTTTATTTATGTTGCTTTAAGCACAATTTCCAAAATGAGCAACATGAAGAGATCTGTGAGTACACCGAGTCTTGTCATATTCACAACTGAAAATGAAAGTAGGAACATAAAGCACTGGCGGCACATGCGTCACAGATGGGCCGATTGTCTCTGAAAATGAAAATACAGTCAACCCTCTTTATACCGACAGGCGTTATAACGGCATTTTCGAAGCTAAAGGCTTAGCCTCGGTTCCGAGCGGCGTGGGCTTCCCTCGGACTGGAAATGCACAAATCGTGTCCATAGTCATGGAAGTGTCTTGTAATCTAATGCTCCAAGAAACAAATGTTATAGATATTTGTTAGAATCGCCTCACCGAGGCGATTCTAACAAATGTCTATAACATTTATTTCTTGGAGTATTAATGGGAAAGGACTTTTATTACCTATCTTACTCCTAACTGGGATTAATTATAATTGCAATTTCTTAAAAACGGCACAATCTTAAAAGGGAACAAATACTGTCTTTATAACGAGGGTCCTCTATAGGAACATAAAGCACTGGCGGCACAGTTAGCACAGATGGGTCGATTGTCTCTGAAAATGATAATAGGAGCATAAAGCACTGGCGGCATAGGTAGCACAGATGGGTCGATTGTCTCTGAAAATTAAAATAGGAGCTTAAAGCACTGGCGGCACAGACAGCACAAGTGGGTCGATTGTCTCTGAAAATGAAAATAGGAACATAAAGCACTGGCGGCACAGGCAGCACAGATAGGTGGATTGTCTCTGAAAATGAAAATCGGAACATGAAGCACTGGTGGCACAGGTTGCACAGGTGGGTCGATTGTCTCTGAAAATGAAAATAGGAATATAAAGCACTGGCGGCACAGGCAGCACAGATGGGTCGATTGTCTCTGA
This sequence comes from Lucinisca nassula, assembly GCA_963580285.1. Lineage (NCBI taxonomy): Eukaryota > Metazoa > Mollusca > Bivalvia > Lucinida > Lucinidae > Lucinisca > Lucinisca nassula. Next base: position 96,675,062 of record OY757022.1, read on the forward strand.
GTACAGGCTGGAAAATGGCCCTGAACGGGGGACTTCGACTGTTTCCTTTAACCCTTAAATTTCTGTACATTAAGATGGATGTAAACGCCTAGCACATAGTTCCGCCACTTTTAAAGGGAGACAACTTTCGGGGCTACCTGTTCGCTTTTCTATAGACTCAGTCCCATCGGAAAAGGGTCCTCTGGAGCAATTCTTTCCTTTAAAGAGTTGACCGCTATTCACATGGGAGACAAAAACACATTTGCAGGAGTTGTCTCCCCTGAAGGTGTAACCAATCCCCTTGAGAAAGCACTGTAGACCCTGATCAGACGCCGCAGACATTATGACCTATACACAACACATGGAGAAGAATAACGCGGGTTTACAGAACCGCTACCTGGATTTCATAAAATTCAGTGATAGTTAGGGCTGGCTAATCGGAGCTGAAAAGATAATCGATTATCAGTCCTGTCGTTGCGATCGATAATCGATTGGTAATCGCTAAGGTTTTTGTCATTTTCTTGCCTGCCTGGCTTTCTGTCTGAGCATGACTCTTACCATATGTTGCACTTTACATCATGTATCTTTGAACAGACAGGCCTGAGCAAACAGTGTAGACCTAGATGAGACGCCGCATAATGCGGCGTCTCATCAGGCAAATCAGAAGTGATAATATGTGTGGAATTTATCGATCGATTAATCGATTATGCTGTTCTTAGTAACTTTGGGTCGAGTGACAATCTACTCGTATCAACCCGGTTCAAGTTGGAGAAATAGATTGGGCTGCATGATACGTCCTAGCAGAACTGAATCTGACCACACACGAGTACTGGTAAACCGCTCGAATGACTAAGCCTGCCCAGGTAAAGCAGTGTGAGTCAGATCGTCCAATGCATATAAGCCTTCTGGTTTGATTGGGCGGCAGGGCTTGAGATGTCATTTCACCTCAATGTCAGGCAAAAGTCTCACATAATTGAAAGCAACGTCTCCAAAATGACCTAAATAGTGTTGACGGGGACGTTAAACCTCAATTCAAACAAAAAAAAACAAAAAACGTTGATTTGTTGGCCCAGTCAATTTCATAAGTAAGGTAATATCGAGAGTTGGTCAGCTTACATAACCACAGTTTTGCTTGACCGGCTTTGTCCTTCAACTTCTTTTCAGCGTTAGGAGAAGGGAAAGTCTTTAAAATATTTCTTGATTCATGAAAAGAAAAAAATAATGCAGAACCAGTGCTTCAGCTGAAGTGCACGACCCGCCGGATGCTTTTAGCTTTATGAGGGTTACCATATATGGGTATGGCGGCCAGTTTGGTCATGTGAACTGGACCTGAAACGGTTCCCCCAATAAATGTGCCTTATCGTAAGGAGCAAAAATATATCTTATACTTTAGTACTGTATTCTGAATTGTTTGCAGGATAAAATGCATTCTTACTTTTCCAATACAGAAGCATATGTGTCAAAGTTTGACCTAGGCACAAAGAATGTCAAGGTCAACCCAGGGTCACCATTTTAGCACTTTATGATGGGCCTACGTCCCAGATACTATTTATCAAGTTTCGTGGAAATATACCCAGTGGTTCTGGAGAAGACTATTTTTGAAGGGTTTTTACCTTATATGGCTTGGCGGCCATTTTGGTCATGTGACCTGGACCCCATGAGCAAATTTTGGTTTTACCCATGCCATAGAGGCTCCATATGAAATTTGACTTCAATCGGCCCAACGGTTTCCGAGGAGAAGCAGTTCGAAAATTTTCACATTTTTCGCCTCGGCGAGGCTATACTAAATGAAATGTAACATTTGGCAAGTTCATTGGTTAGATCTCATTGATATCTATCAGTATGCCAAACGTTATTTAAATATTCCAATCGGTTAAGTCACTATCACCAATTTTCACAAACGGGTTACAGACAGACTGACAGAATGACACGATGATTTTAGGGCACTCTTAGAAAATCAACCGACTTCAGTCGGTCGCTTTTTCTGCGGGTCGTGCAATCCAGCAGGGAACGAGCCACAGCAAATGTTTGTAGTTGACATGTACAATGATGACCAAGATCAGATTGAGCATCCATTCCCTGTAAACAAAGTATTCCTTCTGCTCTGCTAATGCCTTAAGGTTATAGGTTTTCATTTTGTAGTTTAACGGCCCAGCCAACATTATTAAGCCATATCTAACTTGGCAGTTTACCTAACCACACTTTTATACGAGCCCCGTCAAGCGATTTTGGTACTTATCGCCTATGCGAGCAGCGAAGGTTCAGGCGAGCCTCCGCATCCGCGCAGTCTCGCCAGAACCTTCGCTGCTCGCTCATACAAGCAGTGAATCAAGAGGAACCTTCAGACAGAAAGCCATATCCCTGGCCCCTCTGAACGGCTGGGCATGCGCAGTTAATATTTGTCATGACGGAATGCTCGAAGACACAAATTCGCTTGGCGGGGCTCATACTTAAGTGTTGAACCAGAGCAGTACACATTCTTTAACGTATTGTTTCTGCATATTGCACTCTTTTCTTTATCGAATTGTTTTACCTCCCTTGGTTAATAAATCCCATATTTCAGATAGGAGAATGAATATTCTTGCACACCAGACAAGGAAATCCGAGATTTTACCCTGGGATAGAAATGTATGTTCTGACCCTGGTGTTCCGACCCAAAATCGAATATAATCGCGTGTTTGATAAATGCACTGGTTGATTACGTTCTCGTATGCGCCGTCGTTAAGGTTGACGTCACAGCAACGTCACTAAACATACCTGCAGTGTCAACACAATATGGCGGACATTGGTAACCGAAGTGACTGCAGCATTAAAAATCCGCTTTAAGGAAAGTAAGGTATGCAAAAAAAAGAATCCAATATAGGTGTGACTGAGGGGTGGATAGAAAAATCCGTCCCTCGGGATCACTGTCCGGTATCACTCGGCAAGCCTCGTGATGCCGGAAAGTGTCCCTCGGGACGGATTTTTCCATCCACCCCTCACACCCATATAAGATTCTAATAACCTCTACCTGATCTAGGTCTAACTGCGTTTACACCAATGATCAAATTAAACAAGGCCAAGCTGATCCACATTAAGGTGTTTCCACAGACAAACACACACTTCCGAAATGAACTAGATAAACTGACTCCGAACCAAGTTATTTCTTTAGACAACACGGTTTGTTTTGGGTTTAACTTGATCAAGCTCGTCCGGAATAATGCACCTGACTTTTCAGTAAAGGCACATCAACGTCAGCGCAACGTCATAACATTTCAGCAGCGTCGTATCAACGTCAATAGAATGTCAATGCAACGTCATGACGCATCGTATGCCCGCTGGCTGTTCTTCCACGACTGTGTGTGTGTCGGGGTGGGGGTGCGTACCCTGGCGATAACCATTTTAACGTATTTTGGCTATTACCAGTCGACTTGCAAAAGCCACTCCGATGAAATAAAAATAAATAAATAGAATTTTAGTTTTATCAAATTTCCCGGTGCAAATCCACCATCTCTGAGGATAGGTACACACGTCCCTTGTGAGGTCGCGGTCTTTGCTATTTTGCTTGTCACAAAAAGGCAGACTTTCAAGAGAAAAATAAGATCTTAGGGCGTTAACACTTGCCCTGAGGGGCAATAGTTTTTTTTTTAGAAAACTACATTATAACTAACAATGCCTGCGTGCGAATCACTAATGGAAGTTAATGTCAAACTCCGACTACTTACTAATTATAACGTGAGGCTAATCCTTCAAACCTTATTAACAAAAGCCAGTCTCATGTCTAACGTGAGGTAAAAAGTTCATTTCGAGAAATAACCGGAAAAAGGTCCATCCAGCAAAACCAACGCTGCCAACGTCGAGCCAACATCGATACGACGTTTTCACGTCGTATCGATGTTGGTTCGTCGTTGGCCAAACATTATGTGCTGGCTAATGAGAAATTTGTAAATTGTGACTGTTAAAACGGCGATGTAAGTAGACGCGTACAACACAACAGGTAACCATAAAATCGATGATGTCAGTCGAGCCATAAAACGCAATTGGCGACAGTAAAACCGACGGCATCATTGAACCCGCAAAACGTAAGAAATTACGACCGCCCATAAAATTGCAATTTGCGGCAAACACAGTATTTTGTTGGCCAATATGGAACAACCGTACACAATATATGAAAAACGAATTCGATAAAATGCAAAATGACATTACGAAAACACGCCAAAAAATACAAAATGTACATTGTAAACTTTACCGCTGAAAAAAAAAAAAACACGGAAATTTTAAGATGAAAAATTGTGATATTTTTCTTATTTCTGCTCAAAATATAGATTTTGTGTGCTCGAAAGAACACAATTGTGGGCTACATGATGCTTCCAGGCAGAGCTGAAACCGACCCGCATAAGAGTACTGGTAAACCGCTTAGAGAATCTAAGCCTGCCCAGGCAAAGCGGTGCGAGTCGGCCCGTCCATGCTTATAAACCCTTTTGGTTCCATTGGGCGGCAGGGCTTGAGATATCATTTCATCTCAATGTCGGGTAAAAGTCCCACAAAATTGGAAGCAACGTCTCCAAAATGGCCTTTACAGTGTTGATGGGGACGTTAACCTCATATCAAACAAACAAACAAACAAACACAGACGAAATAATAAACTCACTTTATTTTACAAGATGAAACATAATTTAGCCGCTGAATACCTGTCTCTCTTAGTTCTGAAACCCATTTGTAATATACAGAGGTCACGTGTCACCATTTTTTTCCACCAATAGAAAAAGACTTGAACGATATACCTAATATTGCTATACATTGCATTACATTCCTTTATCGTTGTTTGTTTTGGATTTTATGGCCCTTTCAAGATCATTTCACTTATTTCGAGCCGATCGTTAATGGGAGGTGGGCGAAAACCGGAGAACAAGAACTCCGCAAGCGGGGCATTATACGCCCGTCGCAATTAGTAAGATGGAGTATTTATATACTGACTGTTGTACAAGTTTGGGTAAGTTGTGGAATGAAACCAAGGAACAATATGTGTTCCATATGAGCCCCGCCAAGCGAATTTGTGTCTTCGAGCATTCCGTCATGACAAATTTTAACTGCGCATGCCCAGCCATTCAGACGGGCCAGGGATATGGCTTTCTGTCTGAAGGTTCCTCTTGATTCATTGCTTGTATGAGCGAGCAGCGAAGGTTCTGGCGAGACTGCGCGGATGCGCAGGTTCGCCTGAACCTTCGCTGCTCGCATAGGCGATAAGTACCAAAATCGCTTGACGGGGCCCAATTGTATTCTTACCTGGAACTTTTAATAACCATCAATGGCTCAAACTACCTGTCACCAACAAATTGTCATGGTCGGTAATATTTGGGGGACCATAACCTCAAAATAATATAGGCATAACTCTGGCAATAAGTAGTGTACTGTAACCTTGAAATAATATGCGCTGCTCAATATCATCGTCTAACTATACGTAAAGTTTCAGCTTCATCAGATGTAAAATGGGAGGCATTAACCCGAAACAGAATATGTTTAGAAAAATATGTGAAAGGGGAATAACTCTGGTAATATTTGGCGGACTGTAACCTCAAAATAATATGCAATGTTCCATATCATGGTCTTACTATATGGAAAGTGGTAGCTTCATCAGATGTAAAATGTAAGGAGTTATCCGGAAATGGAATGTTTAGAAAAACCTGTGAAAGGGTTATAACTCTGGTAATACATGTATTCGGCGGACTGTAACCTCAAAATAATATGCACTGTGTCGTATCATGGTCTTACTGTATGTAAAGTTTCAACAGCATCGGATCTAAAATGTAGGAGGAGTTATCAAGAAACAAAATGCTTACAGAAATTTTCAAAGGGGCATAACTCTATTATTATTTGGTGGACCATAACTTCGAAATAATATGTGCTGTCCAATATCATGGTCTAATTATCTATGAAGTTTTAGCTAAATCGGATGTAAAATGTGGGAGGAGTCATCCGGAAACAAAAAGTTTACCAAAAAATCAAAGGGGCATAACTCTATTATTATTTGGATGACCATATTCTCGGAACAATATGCGCTGCCCCACATCATGGTCTAACTATGGATGAAGTTTCAGCTTGATCGGATGTAAACTGTAGGAGGAGTTATCCGGAAACGAAAAGTTTACAAAAACAATTCAAAGGGGCATAACTCTTTTATTATTTGGTGGACCTTAACCTCGAAATATTATGCGCTGCCCCACATCATGGTCTAAATATGTATGTAGTTTCAGCTTGATCAGATGTAAACTGAAGGAGGAGTTATCCGGAAACGAAAGGTTTACCAAAAAATCAAAGAGACATAACGCTATTATTATTTAGTGGACCGTAACCTCGAAACATTTTGCGCTGCCCCCATCATAGTCTAAATATGTATGAAGTTTCACATCATGGTGTAACTATGGATGACGTTTCAGCTTGATCGGAAGTAAACTGTAGGAGGAGTTATCCGGAAACGAAAAGTTTACAAAACAAGAGGCCAATGGGCCACTATGCTCACCATGTTCAGGCGGGCACTGCCCACTGGCAGCCATGTATGGTTTCAATTTATCGATTATAAAGTCTCCCAAACACACCCCCTTTCCATGTGGACTCTGTATCTGAAATATTAGGCCTTTTATGAAGATGAGGGGTGGGACATGGCTCTAACAGAGCCCAGGTTGGTATCACTGATTGTGTCTTATCATAAGGAACAAGAATATATATGGTTTATATATCACCAAGGGTGGGGATGTGTACAGTTCCAGAGATATAAGGCCTTTTAAGCTGTGGATGGGGTTGGAGCATGGCCCTGGCAGACACCAGGAAATCCCAGATTGTTGTCCTTGAATGTGTCTTATCATTAGGACCAAGAAAATAAATTGTGTAGGAGTGGGGATCTGAACTGTTTCTGAGTTATGAGGCCTTCTTATGAAGTGAAGAGGAGAGGAACGACCCCTGTGGACCGCCAAGTTGGTGTGACTGAATGTGTCCAATCACAAGGAACAAGAATATAATATGATTATGAGGTGGGGATTTTAATGGTGTCTGAGATATAAGGCCTTTTATGATGTGGAGGGGTGGGCCATGGCATCAACACATTGCCCTAGCAGAAATACACCAAGGTTGATGTGACTGAATGAGTCTCATCAAAAGGAACACACATATACATGCCTTAGGGGTGGGATCTGAACAGTTTCTGATATGGCCTTTAATGAAGTGGAGAGTTGGGGCATGGCCCAAGCGCACCCTTTGTCTTATCAAAAGGAACAAGAGTATATATGGTTTAGGGATTGGGATCTAAATGGTTTCTGAGATAATGGGCCTTTTACAAAGTGGAGGGGGTGGAGCATGGCCCTGGTACATCAAGGGGACACCCAAGTTGGTGTCACTGAATGCGTCTTATCATTAGGAACAAGAATATATATGGTTTAGGGGTGGGGATCTGAATGGTTTCTGACATATATCGCCTTTTTATGAAGTGGAGGGCTGGAGCATGGCCCGAGCACATCCCAGGGGACCCCTAGGTTGGTGCCACTGAATGTATCTTATCATAAGAAACAAGAATATATTTGGTTTTGGGGTGGGGAACTGTAAGGTTTCTGGAATATTTAGCCTTTTATGAAGTCGGGGGGGGGGGGGGGGGGGGGTTGAGCATGGCACCCGCACATCCCGGGGGACCCCCAAGTTGGTGTCACTGAATGCGACTTATCATAAGGAACGAGAATATATATGGTTTAGGGGTGGGGATCTGTAAGGTTACTGGGATATTGGGCCTTTTATGAAGTGGAGAGGTGGGGCATGGCCCCGGCACATCCCGGGGGACCCCAAGGTTGGTGTTACTGAGTCCATCTTATCATAAGGAACAAGAATATATATGGTTTAGGGGTGGGGTTCTCAATGGTTTCTGAAATAAATGGCATTTTATGAAGTGGAGGGGGTGGAACATGTCCCCGGCACATCCCGGGGGACCCCCAGGTTGGTGTCACTTGATGCATCTTAGCATAAGGAACAAGAATATATATAGTTTAGGGGTGGGGATCTGAATGGTTTCTGAAATAAATGGCATTTTATGAAAGAGAGGGGGCAGGGCATGTCCCCGGCACATCCCGGGGGACCCCCAGGTTGGTGTCACTTATACATCTTATCATAAGGAACAAGAATATATATGGTTTAGGTTTGGGATCTGTAAGGTTTCTGAGATATAAGGCATTTTATGCAGTGGAGGGGGCGGGGCATGGCCCCGGCACAACCTTGGGGACCCCCAGGTTGACATAAAAGCATATGGCTGAGAGAAGTTTACTCAAGGAACATGTTTATGTAAGTTTTGTCAAAATATCTGCAATGACTTGGCAGTAAATGCCATTTTTCAGTTTTCCCCATTGTAAGTCAATTGAAACTCTAAGTTGCCATAGCAACAAAACTAAAAGGCCAAAATTTCATAAAAAACACAAAACCTGTTAAGACAAATATGGTGAATATTTTCATAAAGTCTCAGCCTCCTAGAGCATATGGTTTCTGAGGAGATGATTTTTTAAGTATTTTTTGTCTATTTTTTTGCATTTTGGTTTCCATGGCAACCAATAAAAATGAGCAGAATGTCTTAAATCATACAGCAGATAGTAGATTGCCTATGGAACATTTCTATGAAGGTTTTGTCAAAATATCTGCAGAGGTTTGGCAGTAAATGCCATTTTTCAATTTTCCCCATTATAAGTCTATGGAAACTACAAGTTGCCATAGCAACCAAACTAATGAGCCGATTTTTATAAAAAAAACACAAACTTTCAACCCCCCCCCCCCCCAGCCCAAGGATGTTACAGATAAAATTTGGGCCTTATCGGCCCAGTGGCTTCAGAGGAGATGTCGTTTAAAAGCGTTGACGCAGACGACATATGTCATACGACATACGACTGACGACGACGGACAACTGCCTATCCTATAAGCTCCCCGGAGCCTTCGGCTCTGGTGAGCAAAAAATCAAAGAGGCATAACTCTATTAATATTTG
>OY757022.1:100809227-101125999 GCA_963580285.1 Lucinisca nassula
CAAAACGTGGGGATTTGCGATGGCGCGCCATCGACTGCGCGATCTAGTATACATTTACTTACGCTCGCTAATTGCTGGTACGCTAAGTGAGAGAGAGAGGACCCTGTTATGTCATACGTACAATATATCTTTAAAAGCAGTTAACTAAAAAAATAACACTTGGGATTTGCCATCATGAAAACAAGCCTATGCAAATTTGACCCTCTAAAACCCCACTTATACATAGTAAAACTCATCGTGGCGGTTCTATCGAGTCCCTACAATCTATGTTTTGAGCAAAAATAAGAAAATTAACAAAAATTTCCATTTTTTGGCCAAAAAATTGATAATGTATTTGTATAGGCATGTTTTCGTGATGCGAAATTTCACACCTGGCAGCATATCAGTGTTTCTCTCATTATCTTGCATTAGAATTCGTCAAAAGTTTAAAAGAATTCTACTGTTTTACGCTGTAATTAACATTTTATCTGTCCCACTGCCTTGATGCAATACGACAGTTGACGGCCAGGGCTTTTCCCATTCTATTTTTAGAACCGGAAATACGTCACAAAAAAGCTCCACTGAGGCGGTCATAGGCTCATAGCTGGTTAAAGATCTGAACAACTGAGGTAATGGCCAAGTTTGACCGACTCAGTATATAGAGGGATCCAATGTTTTGACATGTGACCTTGTTTACATTTCACTGCGCATGCGCCAATTAACTCCCCTGCAGAGGTACTCTTTTATCTGGTTTGCAAAATATGACTGTTGCCGTACAGTGTCAATGAGAATTTTGAATATTTATTGTGTGATTAAACTCATTTTTTCTCCATAAAATTAACTGAACCATGTCAGTTTGTGTTTTTGAAGTAATAAATGATATAGAACTAGTCTCTTCTGACAGTTTATCGTACATTTTGTTGCCTAAAAAGCATTATAAAACTACCCACCATCATGCTCAAACGTAGTCGATGTGCTTTATTTAACAAATGAAAATAAGATTAAAGCATGTATATTTTCTATCCAATTTTATACGAAAAAGAAGCAGTTTAATGTCAAAAATGGTTTGTGGAAAACAGTTTTGATGGAAAGACGATTTAAAAATAGTTATTGCAGAAAACAATTCGTGCTACATCAACGCTAGAGTATGGAACCGAAAGTTTTTTTGCCCACCAGATAAAACAAGAGCATGGGTGAAACCGAGGGATGCTCCCCGAAGATGCGCAGTAGTAGGAGGGTTATATTAGTGAAATGATCCTATACATGTACACTTTGAAGTTTGATAAGATTTGTTTGAAGACAAAGGTTACTCGCTAGAACCGTCTGAATGAGGAGGTTCTAATGAGTACCCTCAGCTGATGTTTGGAGTACAAATAAAGTAGGTAGTGATTTTCAACCAAGAATGCCAAAAACATGAGAAATGTAAGGCCCCTTCCCTGCAAGGACCTGTAAATCTTAAACTATAAGGCTAAGAAACTCAATTTTGTGTTCCCTAGTAAATGATTTTCAATGGAAAATGTCACAAGGAATACACATGTGAAACATGAAAGCCCTATCACCCATGGTTATGAAATAACAGGAGATTTTTTTTTTTTGAAAAAGGGGAGATGATTAGTGAAAATAAGCAATAACTATATATATAGTAATGGCCCTTTGTCAGAATGTAGCCTGACAAACACACACCCAAATGCAATCTGTCAGGATGTAGGTCTTGTGATGGTAATTACGTGTGTCATGTTTCATGAGAGTAGACAAAATACTTTTGAAGTTATCACTGAGGTTAAGGTTTTTGGTTTAGGTGTATCAAACACACGAGTTATTCTCCTTTGTCAGAATGTAGGTCTTGTGATGGTAAGTACATGTATGTGTGTGAAGTTTCATAAGAGTAGGGCCAGGTTAAGGCGTGACAAACACAAGTTTCGTGGCGTCTGATCTGGGCCTGTACTGTTTGCCACTTACCCCTTTTGGGGTTTCCAGTACCAAATGGGTTTAACCTAAAGTCTAAGAATTCCCTAGTTAGTGATTTTCAAAAAAGACTGCAAAAATAAGGAGAAATGTAAGGCCCCTTCTGTGCAAGGGCATGTAAATCTTAAACCATAAGACAAAGAAACTCAGTTTTGTGTTCCCTAGTAAGTGATTTTCAATGAAGAATGTCACAAGGAATATATATGTGAAATATGAAAGCCCTATTACCCATGGTTATGAAACAACAGGAGATATTTTTTGGAAAAGGGGAGATAATTCAGTGAAAATAAGCAACATAATTATGGCCCTTTGTCAGAATGTAGGTTTTGTGATGGTAAGTATGTGTGTGAAGTTTAATGAGAGTAGGATAAATACTTCTAAAATTTTGACCCGAGTTTAAGTTGTTTGGTTATTGCCTGACAAACACACACCGAAAAGCAATATAGTTATGGCCCTTTGTCAGAATGTAGGTCTTGTGATAGTAAGTAAGTGTGTGCAGTTTCATGAGAGTAGGGCAAATACTTTTGAAGTTATGACCGAGGTTAAATGTTTTGGTTAAGGCGTGACAAACACACGGACAAAAGCAATATGGTTTGTCAGAATGTAGGTCTTGTGATTTTTAGTAAGAGTGTGAAGTTTCATGGGAGTAGGGATAATACTTTTGAAGTTATAACCGGTTAAATGTTTTGGTATACATTTGAAACTGACTGACAAGATTACTATAGGGCACCCAAAATACTGTGTGGGGCCCTAATTAAGAAGGGAAGTAACTCCGTAAATACTGATGGTAGGGTTAAGCTTCTTGCATTCTGCGATTTCTCTCATAGCCCCCTATCAGTGTATCAAGTTTCACTAAATTACCTTTAAAACTTTTAGAGATATGCTCCGGACAAGTTTAATATAGCAAAAACTAAAAAGGGAAATAACTCTGTAATTACTTGTGATAGAGTTACAGTTCTTGCACTCTGCACTTCCTCTGATGGCCATCTATCAATGTATCAAGTTTCACTTAAATCCCTTCTATACTTTCAGAGATATGCTCCGGACAATCTTTTCATTGAAATAGTTAAGAAGGGAAGTAACTCCATAAATACTGGTGACAGGGTTATGGTTCTTGTATTTTACAATTCCCCTCATCACCCTCTATCAGTATATCAAGTTTCACTTAAATACCTTTAATACTTTTATAGATATAGAGCGTGACGGACGGACGGACGCACGTTCTTACAGATGGACATTTGTTGGGTACTACAGTGTTAATTTTTCACCTATAAGTACCCAACAATCAGCTAAAATTTGCACAAGTACCCAACATGTCCCATCAAATTGTTGGCTACTTTTTCGGACACTAACGGAATAAACGGCAAGTACCCAACTTATGTCTACCCAACATGTGCCCACGGATGCGCTTGGACAGACGGACGGACGGACAAAGCGGCGACTATATGGCTCCCCCTTCGGGGAGCATAAAAATAGCCATCGGAAGAGATGGCAAATCCCCCGACCAAAAGCCAATATGGCCTTCAGAAGATTGTTCACCAATAGAAAGTGCACCAGAATTAAACCAGCAATATATCACAAAAGTATTGCAGTTATGGCCACCACAAGATTATACTGTCAGGGGAGAGAACTAAAAAACCAGGGCACTCAGAAATGTGGTTCTTGAGCATGACATGCCTGCTTAAGCTCATGTATATCTGTACAAAGTACCATCAATATGTCTCAAAAGGTATTAAAGACATGGTGATCACAAGCTGGTTATACTTTTATATTGGAAGGATAGATAACTCAAATACCACTGCACCAACAGTTGTGGTTCTTGTACATGACATCCCTTCTGTACCTTGTATACAATTGTGCCAAGTTCCTTCAATATATCTCAAAGGGTGTTGGAGTTATGGCCATCACAAGGTTATATTGCCAGGGGAGATAACTAAAAAACCAGAACACCCACAGTTGTAATTCTTGAGCATGACACACTTGCTTAACCTCATGTACATTTGCATCAAGTACCACCAATATGTCTCAAAGGGTATTGGAGGTACGATGATCACAAGGTTGTCATACTGCTATATTGGAAGGGGAGATAACTCAAATATCATAGCACCCAGAGTTGTGGTTCTTAGGCATGAAGTGCCGCCTCAACGTTGTATACAATTGTGCCAAGTACCATCAATATATCTCAAAGGGTATTGGAGTAATGGCCATCACAAGGTTATACTGTCAGGGGAGATACCAGTAATTAAACAAGAGGGCCATGATGGCCCTGGATCGCTCACCTGATCCATAGTGTAACAAGTGGGCCCCAGGGAGGGCCATTATTGGCCCAAGGGCTTTAATGTGCATAATGTAGAGGGAGGTCTTAAAGGTGAAGCTTCATACCAAACAAAAACAAAGGCTATAATTTGTACAATCTTGGCAAAGGTCCACTAGATGAAGCTACACACCAAATATCAAAGACCTGGGCCTTGCGGTTTCAGAGAAGAAGATTTTTATAAAGATATTCCCTACATAAGCCTATGCACCAGGGCTATATAAGTCTATGTAAAACCAAAGGGCCCCGGGGTGGGGGTCATTTGTGGCCCCAGGGCTATAATTTGAACAATCTTGGTAGAGGTCTACTAGATGAAGCTCCATACCAAATATCAAAGACCTGGGCCTTGCAGTTTCAGAGAAGAAGATTTTTTAAAAATTTCCCTTTATAAGTCTATGTAAAACCAAAGGGTCTCTAAGCAACGAAGTTTTTGGCCCCAGGGCTATAATTTGAACAATCTTGGTAGAGATCCACTAGATGACGCTTCATACCAAATATCAAAGACCTGGGCCTTCTGGTTTCAGACGAGAAGATTTTTAAAGTTTTTCCCTATATAAGCCTATATAAAACCAGTGGGACCTGGTGCGGGGGGCATTTTTTGGCCCCAGGGCTATAATTTGAACAATCTTGGTAGCGGTCCACTTGACGAAGCTAGTTACCAAATATCAAAGACATGGGCCTTCTGGTTTCAGACAAGAAGATTTTTAAAGGTTTTCCAAATATAAGCCTATATAAAACCAGTGGGCCCCAGGGCGGGGCCGGTTTTGGGCCCAGGACAATAATTTGAACAATCTTGGTAGAGGTCCACTAGATGAAGCTTCATACCAAATATCAAAGAGCTGGGCCTTCTGGTTTCAGACAAGAAGAATTTTAAAGGTTTTCCCTATATAAGCCTATGTAAAACCAGTGGGCCCCGGGGCGGGGCTGTTTTTGGCACCAGGGCTATAATCTGAACAATCTTGGTAGCAGTCCACTAGATGAAGCTACATACCAAATATCAAAGACCTGGGCCTTCTGGTTTCAGACAAGAAGATTTTTAAAGGTTTTCTCAACATAAGCCTATTTAAAACCAGTGGGCCCCGGGGTGAGGCCGTTTTTGGCCCCAGGGCTATTAACCCATCCACTGGTTAAGCAGAAGAAGCTCTGGTGGCCATTTTGTCCACCCAAGCTGAACAGTATGAGCAATTTTGGTAGAGGGACACCAAACGAACATTCCTGTGAAATAATTTCAACATCCATCCACTGGTTAAGGAGAAGAAATGGTTTAAAGGTTTTTCTATTTTTAGCTCTGGTGGCCATTTTGTTCACCCGAGCAGAACGGTACAAGCAATTTTGGTAGAGATTCACCAAAGGAACATTCCTGTGAAATAATTTCAAAATCCATCCACTGGTTAAGGAGAAGAAGTCGTTTAAAGGTTTTTTCTATTTTTTAGCTCTTGCGGCCATTTTGTTCACCCGAGCGTAACGGTTTGAGCAATTTAGGTAGAGGGTCACCCAAGGAACATTCCAGAGAAATAATTTCAAAATCCATCCACTGGTTAAGGAGAAGAAAACGTTTAAAGGTTTTTCTTTTTTTAGCTCTGGCGGCCATTTTGTTCACCCGAGCAGAACAGTTTGAGCAATTTTGGTAGAGGGTCACCCAAGGAACATTCCAGTGAAAAAATTTCAAAATCCATCCACTGGTTGAGGAGAAAAAGTCGTTTAAAGGTTTTTCTATTTTTAGCTCCGGCGGCCATCTTGTTCACCTGAGCGGAACGGTTTGAGCAATTTTGGTAGAGGGTCACCCAAGGAACATTCCTGTGAAGTTATATCAAAATCCATCCACTAGTTAAGGAGAAGAAGTTGTTTAAAGGTTTTTCTATTTTTAGCTCTGGTGGCCATCTTCTTCACCAGAGTGGAATGGTTTGAGCAATTTTGGTAGAGGGTCACCCAAGAAACATTCCTGTGAAGTAATTTCGAAATCCATCCACTGGTTAAGGAGAATAAGTCCTTTTAAGGTTTTTCTATTTTTAGCTCTGGCGGCCATTTTGTTCACCCGGGCGGAAGGGTTTGAGAAATTTTAGTAGAGGGGCACCAAAGGAACTATCCTGTAAAATAATTTCAAAATCCATCCACTGGTTAAGGAGAAGAAGTCTCTTAAAGGTTTTTCTATTTTTAGCTCTGGCGGCCATTTTGTTCATCCGAGCGGAACGGTTTGAGCAATTTTGGTAGAAGGTCATCCAAGGAACATTCCTGTGGAATAATTTCAAAATCCATCTACTGGTTCAGCAGGAGAAGTCGTTTAAAGGTTTTTCTATTTTTAGCTCTGGCGGCCATCTTGTTCACCTGAGCAGAACGGTTTGAGCAATTTTGGTAGAGGGTCACCCAAGGAACATTCCTGTGCAATAATTTCAAAATCCATACACTGGTTAAGGAGAAGAAGTCCTTTAAAGGTTTTCCTATTTTTAGCTCTGGCGGCCATTTTGTTCACCCGAGCGGAACGGTTTGAGCAATTTTGGTAGAAGGTCATCCAAGGAACATTCCTGTGAAATAATTTCAAAATCCATCCACTGGTTAAGCAGGAGAAGTCGTTTAAAGGTTTTTCTATTTTTAGTTCTGGCGGCCATCTTGTTCACCCGAGCGGAACAGTTTGAGCAATTTTGGTAGAGGATCACCCAAGGAGCATTCCTGTGAAATTAGGTCAAAATCTGTCCAGCAGTTTTGGAGAAGAAGTTGTTTAAAGCAAAAGTTGACGACGGACGCACGGACGACGGACAAAGACCGATCCCAAAAGCTCACCTTGAGCACTTCGTGCTCAGGTGAGCTAAAAACCAGGGCACTCAGAGTTGTGGCTCTTGCATGTGACACACCTGCTTAACCTCATGTACAACTGTACCAAGTATCATCAATATATCTCAAAGGGTGTTGGAGATGTGGCCATCACAAGGTAGTGATTCTATATTATTGGAAGGGGAGATAACTAAACACCATGGCACCCAGAGTTGTGGTTCTTGAGCATGACACACCGTCTCAGCCTTGTGAACAACTATGCCAGGTATCAACAATATATCTTAAAGGGTATTGGAATTATGGCCATCACAAGGTTGTCACTCTATTTTTTGGAAGGGAAGATAACACCAAAACCATGGCAACCAGAGTTGTGGTTCTTGTGCTTGACACACCGTCTCAGCCTTGTGAACAACTGTGCCAGGTACCATCAATATGGGTATTGGAGTTATGGCCATCACAAAGTAGTCATTCTATTTTATTAAAAGGGGAGATAACTAAAAGGTATGGCATCCAGAGTTCTGGTTCTTGCGCATGACACACCGTCTCAGCCTTGTGAACAATTGTGCACAGAACCATCAATGAATCTCAAAGGGTATAGGAGTTATGGTCATCACAAGGTTGTCACTCTTTTTTATTGGAAGGGGAGACACCTAAAAAACCATGGCAACCAGAGTTGTGGTTCTTCTGCATGACACACCGTCTCAGCCTTGTGAACAACTGTGCCAGGTACCATCAATATATCTCAAAGGGTATTGGAGTTATGGCCATCACAAAGTAGTCATTCTATTTGATTAAAAGGGGAGATAACAAAAAAGTATGGTATCCATAGTTCAGGTTCTTGTGCATGACACGCCGTCTCGGCCTTGTGAACAACTGTGCCAAGAACCATCAATGAATCTCAAAGGGTAAAGGAGTTATGGCCATCACAAGGTTGCGTCTACGGACGGACGGACAGACGGACGCCAGGCTGATCGCTATATCCCCCGAACCTATTCGGTCGGGGGATAACAAGGCTAATGACCTTTGACCTTGTGTGACATAGACTTTGGATGTGTCTTCTGTGTCTATGACGACTGATATCAGCTGAAGGTGCTGATGATTGTGTAGCTAAATTTAACTCTTTGGTTAGAGCTAGAGACTAACTTCCCACATCACAGGTCCTGGTGTACGAATGTCATTTGATGTGTCACCAGTAACAATTCTGATCAGAATCAGTAGATACTGTAATTTCCCAATTACTGTGTATCTATCTATCTATCTTCTGATACTGCGTCGGTCACATTTGACCATTACCGCAGGTGTATTTTACATACACTCCAGGTTTTGCAGGATGAAAGCCTACACAGTAATCATGTTATTACGGTATACTGTGTTTGTTACCGGGAAATTAGAGACACAGATGACTCACTGAAACTTCAGGCTGACATAGATAGATTAGGATGTTGGGCCCGTTAAATGCAATATTATGCAGATAACTAGGAAGAGATCTAATAAAATTGAGGCTTCTTACACTTTAGAGGGAAGGGTGTTACAGAATTAGCTCTCAGTTCCTGATGAACAACGAAACAAAACTATTTCTTGATAAATGTTCTTTTATTTTTCATCGTGACTTTCAGGGTTAATTTATGCACAACAAAAGGGAAGACCCTTTCTGCTCCTTTTCTGTGAGAGCTCCAGAATGAGGTGTGACGGGTGTCCCTATTAGCGGAACAAGCGAAACACCCCCTGCAGCTCCCACACAAAAAGCAGCACCTTCACTTTACCAACCTTGAGACCCAAGTCACTCACTCACTCTAACTTCAAATATATAACATCCGCGGGGAGAAATTTAAATTTGAATACCAGTTATCCAAATTTACCTTAAGTGAGTGAATGACATGAAAGTCTCAAGTCTTCTATTTAGTTTTTTTTTTTTTTTTTTTTGTTTAGAAGATGACTGATTAACGTTCATATGAGTCTCGCCATCTCAAACATCAGACTTTCAAACTACTGCTTAAGTCAAATTACATTTCCAGTTGTAAGAAGTTTGAGACAACGAGAGTCCACCATAAATACACAAAATGATAAGCAACATGGTTACAATATGGAAAATCAGACTATGAACTGCATAATGAATCTACATCATCATGTCTGCAGCTGATAAAAAGTCAGATTCACCCGCACATACATACTTATTCTATCTTGGCCAGAGATAAAATTCTATCGCTCTCCTTTCTCTCATAAAAAGAAAAAAAAAATAGATATGTAGCAGCAGCAGAGACAACGAACCAGATTCAGGAATAAAGCAATATAACCATGCAACTTATCACTTAATATGCTACAGGTATAATATGAATAGTCTTCCTGAACTCAAGTAGTATGTGAGTAACGATTTCTCTCGTAATTAATGAAACACAAAAATAAAATGCAAACATATCTCTTAATGACCCTTTCAGTTTCAATGTCAAGATGAGAAGATAATCATTATAATGTATGTTATTACAATGCACCTCTATCTGTATCCAATGACAGTACGAAAATGCACTAATTTAACCATTGCTGTATCCTCAAACAATTGACATATGAACTGATTAACATAATTGAACTTCTGAATAATTACCATACATGTACCTGTACTTTCAAATTCTGATACTTGTTATCAATAAAATGACAGTGAATGGAAAAGAACCATTTGACGTCAAATTGAAAACGAAGAAGCAAAGCATGTTCAACTTACTCTGATTTCAAACATCACTGTGCATTTTCCACTTTCATTATCTTTCAATACATAACTCCAGTAAAGCTTTTATATTCTATAACCACATTGTAGAACGTCATAACCATTGGAAATGTGTTGACTGGTAGAGTGCCTTGCAATGGCCTAGTCAACACTATCTAGGCCATACCTAGCATGTGAGACCATCCAAAGGAACTCCCGACGGGCAGAGAATCACGCGAGCAGCCAACCAGCATAGTTTACATTGATATGTCAGAAAACCAACAATCAGCCGAAAATAGTTCAAGTACACTTTCTATAGCTGTAACTGCAGACTAACAAATCCCAATTACTGCTATAGGAGTGTTCTGCCTATAGTTTTACTTATGAAAATCAATAGTTTCATTTTATCAAATATGAAAGGACAATGCTGGTGGTCATATTGTTCTCGCCATTATAGTTTGGTTTATGTAACATTAATAAAATGGATCTTGCAATGCAAACTCCAAACTTCACATTTCCATGGCAATACCAACGATTTTTAATGAAATCAGTATTTTCTGATTCTTGAATATGAAATAAAGTAGACAAAAAATAAAAACTAAATTAGAGTAAACTGGTTGAAGTTAGCACAAGAATCACAAAATGTAATTCTTATCACTAAGCTTTCAGTTTTGGGTAGCAATCATAATTAAGGCACAAAATTGGTACATTCTTTGCAATGTACACCATTACAAACCATACAACTCTGAACTCTTAAACTGAAAAATTTGTCTCATATACCGTAAACTACTCTAAATACGAGGCGGTGGCCTCTGCTTTATTGCTTTCTTTATCTTAACTGGCAGGTTTGAACCAAGAACCCATTGTGCATTTTGAGCAGGTTCGCCTACATACTGAATGAGAAACTGAACTCCACTGCTTGTGTCCTTCTGTGCTAATACACGCTTAATTTTACGATTCTCGTCCTCTGAAGATAAGTATGAATCTAAATCCTTGTCGTCATTCATGAGATAATCTTTCAGATAAACTGGTTTATTAATTTGCCTTTTCGGTCGATTTTGCACCAGAGATTGTCCATCTTGTTGATGATTATCATTCAGTGCTATGTTTACGGAACTATCGGGAGTCTCTGTGTGAACAGGCTCATACTGAGTATTGGTAGTATTAACTGAACTATCTGAAGTCTCTGTGTGAACAGGCTCATACTGATTATCGATTGATTTCACTGAACTATCTGAATTCTCGGTGTGAACAGGCACATTCTGATAAGTCTCTTTGTGAACAGTCTCTGTGTGAACAGGCTCATTCTGATTGATTATTTTCACTGAATTATTAGGAGTCTCTGTGTGAACAGGCTCATTCTGATTAGTCTTTTTGTGAACAGGCTCATTCCGATTAGTCTCTTTGTGAACAGTCTCTGTGTGAACAGGCTCATTCTGATTAGTCTCTTTGTGAACAGTCTCTGTGTGAACAGGCTCATTCTGATTAGTCTCTTTGTGAACAGTCTCTGTGTGAACAGGCTCATTCTGATTATTCTCTTTGTGAACAGTCTCTGTGTGAACAGGCTCATTCTGATTATTGATTATTTTCACTGAATTATTAGGAGTCTCTGTGTGAACAGGCTCATTCTGATTAGTCTTTTTGTGAACAGTCTCCATGTGAACAGGCTCATACTGTTTAATTATGTCTGTCTGACAAGATGTAGAAACTGTTACAATATCCGGTGTTCTGGTGACAACTTTGAAGAAATTCAAAGGCTCTGATACACGAACAGATGCAAATTTAATCCTATCAATATGAATTGGATCTGTAAAAGTTTTTGTTCCACTAGGATCCATTAACATCACTGTATGTGGACTCGACACTGTCTCAACAATATAAGGACCTGAATAACAATTTCTCAGTTTCTTTGCCGCACCTGAGGGTAAATCATCCAAATATACGAAATCACCTTTCGAAATGTGCAACATCTGGGCTTTGCTATTTGCACGATTTAGCATGTCCTGCTTGGACGTTACCAAATGATCTCTCACGTCATTTCTTATGAAATTCAATGTTTGTTCTTTCTGTGTCAGATAGGAATGCAAATCCTTTGGCAATGATTTCAAATCAAGAGAAAACTTGTTAGCTGATAGAGGGAACTTTGGTCTCTGTCCATATACAATTTCAAATGGCGAATACCCCATACTAGTATTAACTGAATTGTTCATGGAAAATGTCACTGCATTCACCATTTGATCCCAGTTGTTGCATTTTTTGTTCATAAATGGTGTAAGTCTGGTCGCCAATGTTCTATGCTGTCGCTCGCATGCACCAAGACAATGATGCACAAAACTTGGTGTAAACTGCTGTTGAATATGTAGCATTTTACAAAGCTCTGATGTCACTTTGGCTGTAAATTCTGATCCATGGTCACAAATTAACGTGTCACATGTACCAAAATGAGTAACAAGATCCATTAGTACCTCAGAAACTGTAATCGCGTCTTTATTAGGTATGGGCTTAGCATACAGGAATTTGGAAAACATGTCTACAGCTGTAAACAGATATATATTTCCACGATTAGTTATTGGTAAAACTCCATAAAGGTCTATTTGCCATACCGAAAAGGGTTCATGTGGAGTGGGAAACGCGACAATGGCATTTTTCGTATGAACCTTTGTGATCTTTCTACTCTGGCATTGGTCACATGACCGAACATAATCACTCACAATTTGTGACAGTCTGTTAAAAAAATAGTTCTCTTTGACTCGGTCAATAGTATCCTGTATACCTGCATGTGCTGCTAATGGAGAATCATGATATAATTTCAAAACTGTTTGAATCAAGGATTTAGGAAGCACAAGCTGATATTTGCACAACAATTTTGTTCGTTTAGCTTTTGGTGTTCGACTATGGAATAAGATTCCCTGTACAATAAGAAAATCTGACTGCTGTAACAGGATACTTCTGGCCTTAACTTGCGACTTGGGTAAAATGCCCCTAGTTAAGTAGTCCATAATTGGTTTCAACTCGGTATCTGCGTACTGACAATTATGAATACTGCCCGCAGTCATGTTAAGCTCAGTTAATGATGATTGAATTCTCATAATAGTCTCATTTGAAGACGTTTCCTGGTTTTCGGTCAAGTGCTCTTGATTAGAACAAATGATCGGAGAAAACTCCTCACCTGAAATTCGGCTTTCTTGTTGCAGTTCATGATCTGTCACTAACGTTTGATTTCCTATAGCCGATAACTCATTCTCGGATGCTGATAACTGACTTTCCACTTCCGAAATGAATGTTTTATTAAACTGGACTATGTTCTGTTGACCTGAATGTCTATTAATTGCTTTCCTCTTAATAAACCTATTGTCTCTATGACCCTTACTAAGCGGTCTTTGTTTCAGCAGACCTCCCTGAAGAATATTATCCTCAGTATCTGCATCATATAATCTGTCGTTATCTACATACTGTTTAACGCTGGCATGACTAACGAAGCGGTATGTATCTATAATTTCATTTTCAGGGGAGATAATTCTAACTTTTGAGGGGTTTTCCTCAACATATGGAAAGTATGGATCTTCCTCTTCTGGGCTAGACTGTAATACCTCAGGATATACTGTGCGCCTTGAAAGGGAATCAGGGACAACCATTTCAGCTGCTGGTTTATAGACAATATCTAAGTCAAACTGTTGTAATATCGCAAGCCAGCGTTCATATATTTGTCCCTTAAGCTTTTTTTGAAAAATTGGTGATAATGCTTGATGATCACATTCTACCACAAAATGCCTCCCTCTCACGTAAGATGCACAGTCCATCACTGCGGTAACCAGTCCAAGTAATTCTAACTTTGTTGGGCCATATGACTGTTGCCAGCGTGATAACCCTTTTGAGCCGAAACGTATTACTCGAGGAATCTGATCTTCATCATACTGATAGAGCATAAAACCAATGCCCTTAGAACACGAATCAACAGCTAATCTGAATTCTCTGTCATATCGGGGAAAAGCTAAAGCACTTGATGTCACTAAACAGTCCTTTAGCTGTTGGAAACTTGTCTCACATTGTTGTGTCCACTGATATGGCACATTTTTCTTCAGCAAGTAATACAAAGGGCTAGCTATGGCACTGTAGTTTTTTATAAATTTCCTGAACCAATTAAAAAGACCCAACGCACGTTTGAGCTCTTTTGCATTCTTTGGAATCGGATAGCTTTTGATTACTTCTATTTTCTGGGGTGGGGGGCGAATACCCTCACATGAAATCTCATGACCTAGAAAAATGCACTTTTCAAATGCAAATTTACACTTACTTGGTCCTAGTTTCAAACCTGCAGTTTCAAACCTTGCCAGTACCTGGTGTAATTTGTGAATATGCTCAGTAAAAGTTTCTGAGGCAATGCAAACATCATCCAGATAACACAATACTGACTCAAAAGTCAGTCCATTTAGTATTTTATCCATTAACAGCTGAAACGAATTTGGACTTTGCCGTAATCCCATAGGGAGTCTTAAAAATTTGAAAGTACCGTATGGTGTATTGAATGCTGTGTATCTGGATGAGTCTGGAGAAATTTTCATCTGAAAATAACCTTGGCTCATATCGATAGTAGTCAAAAATCTGGGCATGTGCTCTGCAAACGACTCCGTTAGTTCTTGTAGGTCTGGTATATTATACCGAAACTCTTCCGTCTGTGTGTTCAAATATCTAAAGTCAACACAGAAACGAAAGGATGATAAACTTTGTTCTTGAGTTATATTATTTGGGTCTAGTTTTGGTTTATTCCTTTTTGCCACAAGAACTATCGGACTGGTTATCGGAACACTTTCATCTGCTGAAACGGGAACTATAATTCCCTGCTTGAGCAGTTCATCAAGATGATGGCGCAAAACCTGCTTTTTATCCGGCGACAATCTGTAGGGCCTTTGGTGCACTGATTTTGCATCTGATTTTAAATGAATAACATGCTCAACCTCTTTTGTAAGACCGAGACTAGGATTTTCTGGAGTTACAAATACATTTTTATGTGTAAATAAACAATTTAACAATTCCTCTGTCTGTGCACCATTGAGATGTCTGGAAACATTTGCCGCAAAATATGAACAAAATTGCTCTTTAGTAATATCAGGCTGTGCACCATTATCAGACGAAATGCTGGAAGAAAAATGGGGATTAGAAAGCACCTCAGATTGTGCTGAAGATTGTAAATTTACATGGCTACACTGCTTAACCTCCGGAGTGACAGAGTAAATATCTGTATAATTGTCACACAGTTTTAATGTGGCTAAATAAGCACCTTTATTTATATGTACTGAATCAGCAGTGGGATTCAATATTTTCACTGGAACTAGGTGACCAGGCATACATGTGACTACTGCTTTGGAAACCAGCAAACCTTTGCGACCTATTTCACTATGACCCAAACACTGACCTTGCATACCAATGTGCAAATCTTTGTGCACGCTCCCTTGCACAACAATCTCAGAGTTTGGAGGTAATACACAGGAATGAGCACAAATAATTTTTGTTGTAGCTTTTACTGCGGAGTGGCAGGCCTTGCTGAAATCCAAAACAATACCAGTGTCTCTCATATAATTAATACCCAAAATAAATGGATGTGAGGTATCCCTCAATATATAGACTAGTACCCTGTGGGATGCGTTTGAGCCCGCTGTGCAAAACTGAACCCGAGCTGTTCCATCAACTGCAACCGAACCATTGTCAGCCATGATTATCTGATCCTCACAAGGGAGATAATCCCACTTACAACTATCAGGGATGACATTAAAAAGTTGTCTAGAAATAATATTGATGGAACTTCCCGTATCCAGAAGTGCAGTGACTAGGGTCTGGCCAACTTTACAGTTCAAGTACATAAAATTATGCTGTGAAGAAAAATCTGTGCGCAATTCAGTGTCATCTGCGTTATCTGTTAGGCCTGAGAGGTGCGCTGTGTTCCCAGGCCCATCCCGTTTAACTGTGGACAACTATCAGCAGAATGTTCCGGTTGATTGCAGAGTTGACAGGTAAAAACAGTATTTGCCGTACTAGCATTTAGTCTTTTACACCTTGGAGCTCCATGGCCCATCTGAAAACAAAGTTGACATTTAATATTGGGAGATGGCTCCCCTTGTCCATTCCAATTACACTTTGGTTTAATGTGTCTTTCACCTTTGCAGCGAAAACAAGTACGTGCTGATGATGTTTGCTGAACTCTGGTAGGATGATTCTGAAAAACTGTCAGTTCTTCTAGTTTTTTATTAATGGTATCAATCTGGGACTGAACTGACCCAGCTGCTGCATTAACCTGGGGAACTTGTGGCACTGATGAGGCCACACTTGTAGAGGTAGTTGTCTGATGTCTGTATCCATGTGCTTCTCCAACTTTTGCTGACTGAAGCGCCTCCCTTAAAGAGTTGACACGACCTGCTCGGACAAAAAATGCTAACTGAGGAGGCAGCCCACTTATAAACTTGTTTAATATATCTGCATCACTTTTTCGAAGTTTCCGTCCTTTGTCCATTACCATGGCATGGAAATCCTCAATAGCCTGAGATTGTCCAAGCCGCAAATTATCAAAAGCCACCGATTCAGCAATCAGAGAGGGACTGTTCAGGATGTTACAGTACTCGAGATGGAACGCAGCTTTTACAGTAGACCACGTCTCTTTGCATGTTAAATTGTTGAACCAAATGAGCGCAGGTCCTTTTAAAAACAAATGGAAAGCCGCTACTGCCCGCGGGGAAGAGGTATCAATTGATGCAAGGGTTAAATAAGACTCAAATTCAGCTAGGAACTTCTCAGCATCTTCATGCATAAAGCCACTAAATTGTTGGATTGACCGCCTGTCTGGCACTACTGATGGTGGCTGCACAAGCACTGTTAATTGTTCTGTAGGTTTGGACACAGTAGTACCAGTAGTGATGGGGGTGCTTTCCATTATTGGAGATTGATAAGTAGCCGACACAGCAGGTAGATTTAAGAGGAAACTGTCATTTAGGTCTCCAAATTGTGGTAAAAATGGATTGTTTGACGAATTCATTGTCACGAATGTCAATGTCCACCACAATAACACTGGAAATGTGAAAAGATAGAACCACGTGGTCCGTCTGGGCTGGAAAATGTCTGGTTTGGTTTCTAACTCGTTCATTTGAAAGTCAATTTCTGGATAATCGACGACGAGATCGGTCATAAAAATGTCATGGGACCGTTTTGGAATTCTCCACCATGTTACAGAATTAGCTCTCAGTTCCTGATGAACAACGAAACAAAACTATTTCTTGATAAATGTTCTTTTATTTTTCATCGTGACTTTCAGGGTTAATTTATGCACAACAAAAGGGAAGACCCTTTCTGCTCCTTTTCTGTGAGAGCTCCAGAATGAGGTGTGACGGGTGTCCCTATTAGCGGAACAAGCGAAACACCCCCTGCAGCTCCCACACAAAAAGCAGCACCTTCACTTTACCAACCTTGAGACCCAAGTCACTCACTCACTCTAACTTCAAATATATAACAAGGGTCCTCGAAAATGTGAATTCCATTAAGTACCTTGGTGTGACAATCACTCATGATTTGAGATGGAATACACACATTAGCAACATGTGTACAAAGGCAAATAGAACACTTGGTTTCCTGTGGCAAAATCTTCATCAGTGTCCTCAGGATGTGAAAGAGACTGCATACAGGGGACTTGGAATATGGTAGTTGCATCTGGGACCCAAGCGGAGTAGTCCTCAATGAAGAAATTGAAAAAGTTCAGAATAGAGCTGCCAGATTTGTAACTGGAAATTACTGCTTTGAAACTGGGAGCATGACTGGAATTCTAGGAAAATTAAGATGGGAGCCTCTCGAGAAAAGGAGAATAGACAGTAGGCTCATACTCTTATACAAAGGTTTAAAGGGTGCTGCCAGCATTCCAACAGATGACCTTGTTCCCCCAGCGAGGCACTGCAGAAAGCACCATTCAATGACGTTTCAGACCCTTACTGCAAGAACGGACTTTTATAAAGAATCTTTCTTCCCACGAACCATTAGAGATTGGAATGCCCTTCCCGATTTGATCATTTCGACGGCTGAAGGTGCTGAGGATTGTGTAGCTAAGTTTACCTCTTTGGTTAGAGCTAGGGACTAACTTCCCATATCACAGGTCCTGGTGTATGAATGTCATTTGACGTGTCACCAGTAATAATTCTGATTCTGGGATCTTTAACCTGCACAGGGGATGGTTCTCCCTGCACAGTGGGCCTCCAGTTAACGTCTCGATCCGAAGGACGGTGCACTTTATGACATTCATCCCTGCAAATGATGCCAAAGGAGCGTGTTCGGACACCAAAATTTTATTGCCGCTGCCGGGATCGAACCGGGACCTCTAGCATCAGAGGCAAGTGCACTAACCACTGAGCTATCACGCTCCACGTGTAGGCTTTCATTCTGCAAATCTGGAGTGTATGTAATGTAGGTCAAATGGGATTTGCTGTTGTTGATTTGTAGGTTGACTTGTATGAATGTCGTTTGACGTATCACCAGTAACAAATCTGATTGATAGGTGACATCTCAAAAACATTATAAATGGGGTGACCGTGATGTAAACAAATGTTTTTACCAGTATAATCTAGAGCTTGGAACAAGGTACTTGTGTCAGATAGTTCAAAACGGATGTTTAAAAAGGCGATAGACATCAGGCCATTGACATCAGATTATCTCCGGATTCAAGAAAACATAAAATGCTTCAAAATATGTATCGAAACTAGCATAGAACGAGTTCGATCTTCAACCGGACTATAGTACCGGAAGTCGATTGGCGCGGGTGCATAAATTTACCGGACGGACCTATTTACCGGAACGGACCAATATTTCACCCCGGTTTCCACCATTTTTTGGGACGTTTATATAAACTATAGGAGCTTTTTTCGTGACGTACTTCCGGTTCTAAAAATAGAACGGGGAAAGCCCTGGCCGTCAACGGCCGTACTGCTTCAAGGCAGTGGGACAGATAAAGTGTTAATTACAGCGTAACACAGTTTTATCAAACTTTTGGCGAATTCTAATTTAAGATAATGAAAGAAACACTGATATGCCGCCAGGTGTAAAATTTCGCCACAAATCCAGTGGTATTGCTCTTAAAAATATATTGTACGTACGACCCAACAGCCCTCCCCCCCCTCTCTCTCTCTCTCTCTCTCTCTCTCTCTCTCTCTCTCTCTCTCTCTCTCTTAGCGTACCAGCAATTATCGAGATAGGTAAATGTAAAATACAGTTTGTCGTTGAATAAATCCACGTCAACCGACATGTAACGTGTCAACAACGTCGTGTCTATATCAAATCAACATCAAAGCGATGCACTGAATTTGACTTTGCAACGTCGATGAAACGTCAGAACGTTGCGTTGGCGATAATACGGCGTTGCTTAATAAGATGTCATTTGCCCAGTGCTCGGACCCATCAAGACTCAATGGGATTGGAACATTAAATTCAAAACAAACACAGAACACCCTTTCAGTGCATGAGAATGAAACACTCCTGAAGTCGCAAGTGCAAGATTTTGCAGTAAAATCTGGTAGGTTTGTAGATTTGTTCAACCTGCCCAGCCCTTACATTAATCCATTTGGTACCAGAAACCCCAACGGCCCCCGCCCATCGGGGCTTGAAGAAATATATGGGCTGCATGATGCTTCCGCGCAGAGCTGAAACTGACCCGCACACGAGTACTGGTAAACTGCTTAGAGGATCTAAGTCTGCCCAGGCAAAGCGGTGCGTGTCGGCCCGTCCATGCTTATAAACCCGGTTGGTTTCATTGGGCGACTGAGCTTGAGATGTCATTTCATCTCAATGTCGGGTAAAAGTCCCACAAAATTGGAAGCAACCTCTCCAAAATGACCTTTACAGTGTTAAACCTCAAATCAAACAAAAACAAAAACCAGAAACCCCAAAACGGGTACCCTGGCAAACAGTGCAGGCCCAGATCAGACGCCACAGAAAACGGCGTCTGATCAGGTCCTACGCTCTTTGCAAAAAGTTTAGCCATTCTCCAAATAAACTTTGAAGAAACGCAACCTGACACCCCTAAATTTTGAAATGGACTCCTGCTGAAGATTCCATTTGGTATAAAAAGGATTAATGGCTTATGAGCTTAGCTCTACAATATCTTCTTGGATACAAGGATCAGTCAAACCTCTCTCATCTCAACGGTCACGTGACATTGAAGTGAGTTGGAGTGGGTGTCGACGGCATGACGTCGAGCCAACGTTTACTTGACGCCCGTCTGTCAGTCCACTCATTAGTTGTTGTTGTTTTTTTCGACTGTCAGTATGTTTATTTTTCTGTCTAACTGTCCGTCCGTTCATCTGTTAGTCAGTAATTCAGTCAGTCGGTCTGTCTGTCGTCAATCTGTGTACTTTCAGTTTGTCAGTCAAACCCCCCCTCTCTCTCTCTCTCTCTCTCTCTCTCTCTCTCTCTCTCTCTCTCTCTCTCTCTCTCTCTCTCTCTGTCTCTCTCTCTCTCTCTTTCCTCATCCCAACGGTCATGTGACATTGAAGTGTGTTGGAGTGGGTGTCGACGGCATGACGTCTAACCAACGTTGACTCGACGCCCGTCCGTCAGTCCACTCATTAGTTTATTTCGACTGTCAGTATGTTTATTTGTCTGTCTAACTCTCCCTTCGTTTGTAGATAGATAGATAGATAGATAGATAGATAGATAGATAGATAGATAGATAGATAGATAGATAGATAGATAGATAGATAGATAGATATGGATGGATGGATGGATGGATGGATGGATGGATAGACAGATAAGGACCACCCCAATGGGGTTCCAGATACAACTACCATATTCCAAGAATGGGCGAACAAGACCTTTATATGCTACCTCTTTTACATCCTGTGGGCACTGATGAAGATTTCGCCTCAGGAAACCAAGTGTTCTATTTGCCTTAGTATACATGTTGCTAATATGAGTATTCCATCTCAAGTTGTGTGTGATTGTCACACCAAGGTATTTAATGCAGTCAACATTCTCGAGGACCGTTCCCTCTAAGGAGTAAGAAGGAGAAGCCTCAATTTTATAGATCTCTTTCTAGTTATCTGCATAATGTTGCATTTAACTGGCTGAAATCTCATGGCCCATTTTCGGGCCCAACATCCTAATCTATCCATGTCATTTTGAAGTTTCAGTGTGTCATCTGTATCTCTAATTTCCCGGTAGCAAACATAGTCGTCTGAGTCAATGTCAGTGGAAATATCCTTAATGTACAGGGAGAACAATAGTGGACCAAGAACAGTCCATTGTGGGACTCCAGACAAAACTGGAGCCCACTCTGAAGATTCACCATCAACAACAACGCGCTGTTTTCTGTAGCAAGGAAAGGAATCTATCCAGTTGAGAGTCTTCTCCCCAATTCCGTAACCAAATAACTTAGAATTAAGTAGGTCAAGAGGTGGGGTGTTAAAAGCCTTCTCGAAGTCCAGAATAAATGTATCCATCTTCCCCCTTTGCCCAAGATTTTTGCCCAGTTGTTAATAACTGTGCTCAGCTGAGTTTCCTAAATGCATGTTGTCTGTCTGACAAAAGTTTATGTTCATCCAAGTGGGCCATGATGTTCGAGAAGGCTATATGTTAAAGCAATTTACACAGAACACAAGTCAGAGACACGGGGCGATATTTACGGACAAAAACCCTATCCTTTTTAAAACGTGGACAAATGTTCGCTTGGAGCCATTCTTTGGGGATTTCACCGGTATCAAGAGAGTGTTGAAACAGGTGTGCAAAACTGGACCTAACTCATTTGCTAGTTCCTTGAGGACTCTAGGATGAAGTTCATCAGGTCCTAAGGCTTTGCTGGGGTTTAAGCATTGAAGTAACTTGATCACTTTAGCTGACACAACAATATTATCCATGAATGGGACCGATCTTCCAGTCAATGGAACCTCCGTGAACTTCCCTTTCAGAGTCTGATTCAGCAACCCCATTCCCTCATTCCCTCCTCTTTTATTTAGGGGCGGGATACCTTGCCTGTCTTTCTTCTGGCTATTAATATATCTGTAGATGTCTCTGGGATTTGCCTTAACATCATCCACCAAGCTATTCACATACAAAGTAAGTAAATAAATATTACAGATATTCATTCGAATAATTATTTCTAGAACCAGATAGTATGGCATTCGAATGCACATACACATATGGGGCATAGACCGGCTCAAAAATGACCCAATAGTGTTGACTTTGCCGTTAAACTCCAATACAAACAAACAAACAAACAAACAACAAATAAATAAATAAATAAATAAATAAACAAATGGAGTAGACATCTAAAATAAAAGGGAACAGAAAAGAAAAACAATCCACGACATGGCTATTGGCTTTTCAGATGTGATTTTGGGATGTGTTTCTTCTTTCTTCTTTAAACACAGATTGTGGGTGCTCGTTAGGAAAGCTCAAATGAGGAGTTTCTATTTAGTACCCACAATCTGTGATCAATAACAGAAATGACAAGAAATGTATATCCCACGAAGGGGTTCTAAGGGGTGACAAACGTACTAACAGGAGAACTTAACAAAAATAATCACGTTATCAAGTGCATGTAATGAACAATCTGGAAAACCATATTCTATGGGGATAAAACAAGGGGTTTACAAGGATATAAGTTTAATTAATCTCGTCTAAAATACTCTAAAGTAATTCTGTGTCACAATGGTTATGCTGCAATGTAACAATGTTAAAGTTTCATAATATTGCACAAAGTAATCAAAGGGCTTTCAAAACTGGTATTTATTTAATGATCAACTCAATATGCAGGTGAAAAAAATAAAACAGTAATAGTAAAAAAAAATATATGTAAAAAGGGGAAGAATGGGTCCGTTACTGTGCGTTCCGGTAATTAGGTCCGTTCCGGTAAATCTACGCAACGGAATTGTGCATGTTAAGGTTTAACGCCCAGTCAACACTGTTTAGGTCATTATGAAGATTGGTTCCAATTTTGTGGGATTATTACCCAACATTCAGATATAAATGACATCTCAGTCCCTGCCGCTCAATGGCGTGTGTTTCCACTGAAGGATGGGTGGGGGTGTCACTTGGTTGTCGGCGGGTACTGGCCCTTATCTGGGCTTGTGCTATATATATTTCCTTTAACTAATATTACTAAATCACTTGTTTTGCCTTTCACTCCTAAGTTTTACTCCCAAAAATCCAGGCAGGGGCTTTCGAGCCTCTCCAGATTATCAGCTGTGTTTAATTTTAGTTGTCAGCAAAAATTTCAATAAATCTCAGCTTCATAGATGGCTGTTAGATATTTCTTGACTCAGGTCTGCAAAAAGCAGAGCAGCTAATTGGTAAAACAATTATTTTAAACATTTTTCACGAGAGAAATAAAGCATACACAGGTACAAGTTACACATCAACATTAAGTAGCGTCTGAATGAATGCCCTTCCCGATTCGTTTATTTCGACAGCTGAAGGTGCTGAGGATTGTGTAGCTAACTTTACCTCTTTGGTTAGAGCTAGGGACTAATTTCCCATATCACAGGTCCTGGTGTATGAGTGTCATTTGACGTATCACCAGTAACAATTCTGATTCTGATTCTGAATGTATGCTTAAAATACAATTGTATGGGTTTAATGGGCCATCCATCTGTGATTCTATTAGGCCTACCGTCCACTTATGAGATAATTACTGTCAATTCATGAAAACAGTGAAGTCAAGCTTTGCAAACAGTGTGGATCCAGATCAAATGGCTTGTTTTCTAAAATATAGTATGTCAAGTAATTTTATTAGATGCTGGTCTACAGTGGTTGTTGCATAACATATTCAGCAGGATAAAGGTTAAAAAATGACAAAATTGTCGCCTGCCGCCTAACAATTTGATGGCTTGAAG
Source organism: Lucinisca nassula (assembly GCA_963580285.1). Taxonomy (NCBI): domain Eukaryota; kingdom Metazoa; phylum Mollusca; class Bivalvia; order Lucinida; family Lucinidae; genus Lucinisca; species Lucinisca nassula. Next base: position 100,832,806 of record OY757022.1, read on the forward strand.
TGGTTGTTGCTAAATTAAACATATTGAGCAGGATAAAAGTTAAGGGAAAATGACAAAATTGTGGCCTGCAGCCTACAGACCGGCAAATTTGCATTTTTTGCAAATAACAGGGGTCTGTCGGGGTTTGTTTGGTATGGTGAGGCTGGCAACAGTCATCACAAACAAAACCACACTGTTTTTTTTTATTTTGTTTTGCAAATTTAATACCAATGCTTTCACAAATAAACATTTTGAATCAGCGCAAATATACATGATCAATCTTTTTTTCTTGGTTTTGTGGTCCGTTCAAGATTATTTCACTCATATCTAGTTGATCGTTAATCAGAGGTTGGCGAAATCTGAGTACTGGATGAAAAACCTTCTGTTGCAGAACCTGGCGTCTCACATTTGACTATAGCCGGGCTCGAACCACAGCGATGAGAGACCTAATGATTGCATGATCAATCTCCATTGAAGTACACAACTTAATCTCTGCAATAGTCAAGATGCATCCCACACAATTGAAAACTGGAATTGGGGGGGGGGGGGGGGGGGGTGGGGGGGGGGAGGGTGAACAGTGTATTGCATTCCATTCCAATTTTAAACTGAGCAACAAATACATCCCTGGAAGATGGAACAGAATGGAATAGGCCATTTTCCTTCTTACCCATTCTATTCTCTTTCCCAGTCCAATCCCTCTTAACTCTCTAACCCGGATACATCCTTTTTACGTGTCTACTCCCACTTTTTGAGCCCAAGAACCACCCTGAAACTGCATTTCCCACCCCTGGATAGCTGTATTTTGGTGATGGTAATTTGTCCTAAAATTACTTCGAGCGGTTCCCCACTAAAATATACCTATGGGGTTTGAAGGGGGCCCCTCACGTCTGAAAGTGGGGATATGGCCCTGCACGCCAACGAAATGAAATTTGAGGGTATCTGAGGTCAAGAATGTCTTGAAATTGAGGCTGGAAAAACATGCTGCGCCAGTGAAAATCGCCAGGGTCAAACCCCTTATTTTTTCCTTGACAGCTGTGTGAAGATTCGGTAAAAATCATCAACAACACAAAAACATGTGAAATCACACTTTTTGCCAACATTGAGATGCCCCCTTGTTACCATGGCAATAGTGATATGCATTTGAAAGGCTACTATCCAGTGAACATTCATGCCGAGTTTGTTGTAAAACAGACAATTCACTCTGAAGTTGCTGTCAGGCGCAACTCTACGAAAACAGCAAAGTTCACCAAGTTCTTAGGCCTATGTGGTAATGGGTTACACCTTATCCTACTGAACACAACAATCCCTATCATTGGAAATAATGCAGGTCTGTATAAGCCACCTGATCTTGAGCTACACTGGACGACTGTGGTTTGTGAATTGAATAAAGGGACTATATCAAGTAATTTGATTAGTTTGTTTGAATCGAGGTTTAGCATCCACGTCAACACTATTTAGGTCACTTTGGAGACAATGATTCCAATTTTGTGAGACTTTTACCTGACATTGAGATGAAATAACATCTCTAGCCATGCCACCAAAAGAAACCAAAAGGCTTATATGCATTGGGCGGTCTGACTCACATCTTTTTGCCTGGGCAGGCTTAGTCCTTCTAAGTAGTTTACAAGTACTCACAAGATGAGTAATGTACAGTAAAACTTCAATGCCTCGAACACTGATGGCTCGTTTACCATGGCTGAGTCGAACCCATTCTTGAGCCCCATAGGGAAATCCTCTATATAAGAAAAATTGGGGGATATTTAAGGAGATTTTAGTCTTTTATCTTGCAAATGTATGCTGTGTGTACTCATTAGAATCGCCTCGACGAGGCGATTCTAATGAGTACACACAGCAAACATTTTCATTATAGAACACCGAAAAGATGTCTAAAAGTACCTCGTTATGCCTCCTGACAGTAACCTCAGTGGCTCGAACTACCCAAGTCTCGAACAGATTTTCGAGGTCCCAAAGGTGTTCGAGCCATTGGAGTTCGACTGTATTTGAATCTGCAATAGACAGGCACACATTCTAACTAAACTAGAATCTGCAATACTCTCCAAATAAAATATGATTCAATAGAGGATCTTACATGAGTGTTCATGCATTATTGAATTTATTTAACGAATTGAGGAAAAGGGATAAAATGCGAGGCTGTGCGGAGCATTTTATCCCGTTTCCTCAACGAGTTTAATAAATTATTGAATTTATTAAACGAGTTTAGGAAAAGGGATAAATGCGAGGCTTTGCCGGCCATTTTATCCCTTTTCCTCAACAAGTTTAATAAATTCAATAATACATGAGTACGAATGCAAGATTCTATTTATCATATGACATTTAAAACGCATTTTATTCACGATTGGTTACAAAAATATCAATATTCCACCAATAACAAACGCGACGTCGTTTAGAACGTCGTACATGTAACGTTACGTGACGTATCTGGCTAATTTGCATATTTAATCCACTAGTGGATTATCGAAAACATTACATGGCGTTATCACACTCTCAGACGCGACGTCATATGATAAAATAGCCTAGTCGTTCAAGCAATAAGATGCTGGATCAGAATCCTGTTTCCTTTATGCACATGTTCAATGCATAGTAGAAGTAAAACAAAGATCAGGAATCGATACAATTAACTTACTCCACCCATCAAAGACACCAATGGGAAAGAAACACAAACATTAAGCGACCAGACCATAATGGAAACTTAAACAAAGGAAGGCCATAAGGACAGTTACTTTCCCACAAAATGGCCATATGGCCATCCAAAATAAAAAGACACAAGTGATACACACAGTAAGAAACAAACAACACCATAAATAAACCGCCACAGAAGAACCGCCCATGTCTAACTGTGTTGCAAGTTTCAATGTCCTGCGTCAAATATTGTAGGAGGAGTTGCAATAGGGTGCTGGTTAAGCATTCTGTTTCCTTTATGCACATGTTCAATGCATGTCTGAACTGTGTTGCAAGTTTCAATGTCCTGCATCAAGTACTGGAGGAGTTGCAGAGACATGCGCAGTACTATATTTAACATCCGATACTACACATATTACCAAAATGTTTAAGTCGTTCTAGGAGACATAATTCTGCAATTAGGGGCTATATCAGAATCCTGTTTCCTTTATGCACATGTTCAATGCATGTCTGAACTGTGTTGCAAGTTTCAATGTCCTGCATCAAATACTGTAGGAGCAGTTGCAGACATGCGCAGTACTATATTTAGCATCCTATAATACACATATGACCAAAATGTTTAAGTCATTCAAGTGGACATGATTTTGCAATAAGGTGCTGGATCATAATATTGTTTCCTTTATGCACATGTTTTATATATGTCTGAACTATATTGCAAGTTTCAATGTTCTGCATCAAATACTGCAAGAGCAGTTGTGGAGACACGAACAGTTCTATTTTACCCCCTTTGCTACAGATGTGGCCAACAAGTTTAAGTCCTTCTTGGAGACATAATTCTTCAATTTGGGGCTGGATCAGAATCCTGTTTCCTCTTTGTTCAATGCATGTGTGAACTGCGTTGCGAGTTTCAATACCCTGCATCAACTATCGAACTTGAGCACTGGTAAACTGCTTAGGTAGAAGTCTACCCAGGCAAAATGTTGTGAGTCAGACCGTCCAATGTAATCAATGCAAGCCTTTTGGTTTTTATGGGTGGAAGGGATTGAGATGTCATCTCATTTCAATGTTGGTTAAAATCCCAAAAAATCGGGAGCAACGTCCCAATAATGACCTAAATTGTGTTGACTGGGACGTAAAACCTCAACTCAAACATACCACATTTGATAATTCCACATCAGCAAGGCAAAAGCTGCCAAATAATAATAATTCGTTACTCCATCCATGCAGAATTCAGTAAGTACTGTAACACCTCACCCAACCACCTTCTTAGAAAATAAATAAATAAATAACACAAATATATGAGTGAGTGAGTGTGTGTTTAAGTTTTACGTCTCATCAACAGCTAAGGTCATACGGAGACTCATTCGAAAGTCTGGAGAAGCCCGGGCTCGATCTTGCGACCCCGGGCTTACAAGGCGAGAAGCGTTACAACTACACCACTGAGGCTTCCTAAACAAATATAACATTATGAACAAATAAATAGATGGACAAATTTACTACATGTACTTATGAAGCCACACCCGTAGAAGTACATATTTATCCATATTTTTCTTAATGCTGCTCCAAACATAGATTGTTGGCGCTCATTAGAGCTGCATAAACGCTGACCAAAAGAATACCCACTATATTTTAGCGAAATTAAAATAATGTATACCACATGTAAACCCCACATTTCTGTGTAAGGTCTGGAAACTACAGGGGTGTTCATTTCGCTGACTGGTTAGCAGGGTGTGTATATACGAGTAGCCACCCAGTGTGGGACTGTACTCTTTAATTTTAATACTTGGCCATAAAATCAGGCTTAATTATGATAAGATGATAAGTCTACCCTATGGAGGCAAGAGCTGTCAAATAAAGTGATATATTACATGCATTACAGAGAAATACCATGATTTCTACCAGACATAAACTTGGTATTTTCCTTTTTGCTAAGAAGAAATATTTCCTCTTAGCCGGGGAAATAAATCCCTTCAGCTCGAACTACTTTATGTACAAGGTACGAGATACCGCTTTGCAGTGAAATTGTTCTATTCAAACGCGGGAAAGTTTCAATCACGGCGACGTTATTCATGACGTCATTGTAATGGCGTCTAAGAAATATCAACAGACGTTCAGAATGCGTGACGTTTGAGTCGGATGCAACGCTGAAACAAAAGAAAACATGGATATGACCATTGATTAGGATGTAAGTTTTGCTTTATTTAATCTAACGTTTTACTTGTTTTATCACTGAAACACTTTGTTTCTTCTATTTTTGTTCAAAACTGTAGAAAGTGCTTTCAAAATGGCGCCCATCCAGTTGTTCTTCCACCCAGATTCTGTAACACTTCGCTGATTGAACCGTTTACATGAGCTGTAAACAGTCAACTGAACGGGCATTCAGATCCAAAATTCAAGATCCAAACTCTCCTAAAAGTCTATGGAAGTGCATGTAATATACAGATTATACATTTCTCCTATTTGAAATATGGGATTTATAAACCTCGGGAGGTAAAACAATCCGTTAAAGAAACTCGTGCTTCGCACTCGTTTCTTTATCGGATCGTTTTACCTCCCTCGGTTTATAAATCCCATATTTCAACTAGGAGAATGAATAATCTATATTTATTTGTTTGCTCCACCTGAGCAGAATTCAGGCAGTAATACTTCAGAGTACCTTTCAGGTTACTCAAGCTTTCAGTTGGAGGTGATAGTTTTCTATTTATGCAGACAGCTTCAGGGTGACCAAAAAATCCAACAAAACTTGGAACTGTTCCACTGAAATTTGACAACATATCAACTATCTTATCTTGTTTAGACATGAGATTGAAGTCCCTTGTTGCAGTTGTTGAACTGATGTGATCACATCCATGTGGCCATAATTATATGTAAAGGCCACCAAGCCTTTGGGAGAGTATCTTGGTACGGGGTCACCCTATGGTTGGTGTTCCTTTGTTCATAGTGTTGAATTAGTGTTCACCCATCATCCATCTTGTGCATTGTAGCATCTCAACATCATACAGTCACTACATTTATCATACAGTCATTACAATTCAGTCTACATCCTGACATCATCCAATCACAATTTTTTATTTATTTATTTTGTTAAAAAATAAGTTAAGTAAATCGGTAGTACATAACAGTGCTTACCGCCAATAAAAGTACATCATGACTTGTAAATGTAAACTTTAAAAGTTAAGTTATCACAGCCACAAACTACTATATATGTTTGTGTAGCTCTGCTAGCATGAGCTATGTATTCTACGGCATTTAATGTACAATATTACAGTTCAAGGAAGCTGGACACCCTGTGCTAATAATACAGTTGGAAGGAACACAGACTTTTGGGCAATAGAAACACGAACCTAGATCTGGTTAATTCATAATTTTAAGAGAAACTCTGGAATTAAGTGGTCAATGGAATCAAAATATAAATAAAAACTCTCTGATAAGCGCAAATCCTCAAACGCGATATAACAGTGCGAACTTTACTAGAGAAGAATACAGTATATAACAGAGTGATACTCTACAGTGAGACTACTTCGGGACCTAGACACAACCAACCAATCAATGAAACCAATACTTTCTTGTACCGTCATTTCAAAGGTACAAGTCATTCAATAAATGATATTTCTATACAGCCAGAAAACATTACTATGGTGTAAATTTTACAGCCAGGTTTAAAGTTATTAAACGGCATGAAACTGAATTAAAATGGATAAAATTATAACAGCCACCTTTTCCATTGGGCTTTAATGACAACATTTATCATGAGGGTAATATATCTAAAATGCCCGTTTTTTATATTTTCTCGCTTCTGGACTGCCGAAAGCGTAAAACTAGATCGCACGGCGCCAGAAAACTGGCAATTATAAAGAAATTACGTGCTTTTAACAGAAACAATACCAGACTGAAGAGATTGTCCATAATATTATTGAATCATGGACGCCGTTCAATGCTTGCTTTTCTAAGTTCATTACCCATTTCTCTATTACGGATTCTGGATACCGAGGCGAATAGATTCTACAATAGTTCTAATCAGTTATACGATGCTGCTGTTTTAACTAGAGGTTATACCCAGCATGCTCTTCGTCCTTTCATCGATTCTGAAATTAATCACAAACGTTATTACATCAAAATATCCTTCATTAATAAGGGTTTGGATTTTATAGATTTACCTAGTATCTTCCGGGATATTTCGGTGATTTCATCCATTCCTGCTTATTTTCAAAATACTGAAACACCCATAATTTGCTATAAATATAATAAACCTGTTGTATCTATCATTTTTAATTTCAATAAACTTGTTTCTGATCTGGATATTGAGACTAACACTCCTGATACCTGTGATTGTAAAAAACTTAGTGTATTGCTATCCTGCTGCTGGTCATATTATTATTGGCAATTTAAAAATTATTCCTGATTCTAGGATACGTAATATAATTTTTAAAGGACCGAAATATCGATTTCCTTCTAAAATTGATTTTAATAAATGTAAAGATGAAATAGCTGCTGCCTGGAATGAATTTGGTAATCGATGGTGTAAACGAGAGTATATTTAGCATAATGCTCTTAAAGAATGGAAACTTAGCATTCTGAAACTCGTTAACAAACGCATTTCTTTTTATTCTCAAAATACGAACTTATTAGCTCCTAAATATGTTCTTTAAAAGGGTTATCCTGTGGAAGCAAGGAATACACCACAGAACTGGAACATACGAAGTGTACATGTTTTCTGGGCCAGACTAGCTAGTTTTGGCCAATTAGGCCTTATCAGTAACCCTCAAATATTTTCAAAATTCCACAATGGAACCAATGATCCCAAAGGACAAGAAAATATAAACTACACTATGATATAGAGCAGGGAGACTTTTTACCGCCGTCACACATTCCCAGACACCAGCTGTATTGACGTTAAATATGTTCTATAAAAGGGTTATCCTTTGGAAGGAAGGAATACACCACAGCACTGGAAAATATATAGTGGGCATGTTTTTTGGGCCAGACAAGCTAGTTTCGGCCAATTAGGCCTCATCAGTGACCCCCAAATATTTTCAAAATTCCACAATGGAACCAATGATTCCAAAGGACAAGAAAATATAAACTACACTATGATGTAGGACAGGGAGACTTTTTACGACCGCCACACATTCCCAGACACCAGCTGTAGTGACGTTAAATATGTTCTATAAAAGTGTTATCCTTTGGCAGCAAGGAATATACCACAAAACTGGAAAATATGAAGTGTTAATGTTTTCTGGGCCAGACTAGCTAGTTTCGGCCAATTAGGCCTCGTCAGTGACCCTCCAATATTTTCAAAATTCCACAATGGAGAATTAAATGGGCTGCATGATGCTTCCATTCAGAGCTGAAACCGACCGCACATGAGTACTGGTAAACCACTTAGAGAATCGCTTAGAGAATCTAATAAAAATCAAAAATGAGGCAAAGCAGTGCGAGTCGGACCGACCATGTTTATAAACCCTTTGTGTTTCATTGGGCGACATGGCTTGAGATGTCATTTCAGACATCTCAATGTCGGGTAAAAGTTCCACACAATTGGAAGCAACGTCTCCAAAATGCCTATGCAGTGTTCAGGGGGACGTTAAACCTCAAATCAAACAAAACAAACAAAACATCACCTTAAACTAGGTATTCAATAATTTCATAAGAAGTTTGTTTTGGCTCCAGCAGATAAGGCCGCTAACAATACGGTCGTTGTTTGACGGCTTCACTATGTTAACACTCTCCAGCAAGAACTTGGTGGTATCAAGGCCTATAAACTGCAACCATTAGCTGTAGAGAGGGCTGAACTTGAGTACCACATTTGTCGTCCAGCCACAAAGTTTGCTGTTTGTGTTACAGAAGGTCAAGACAAGCTTCCTCGTTATATTGGTTACCTAAACTTCATAAAAGACCATACAAAGCACGGTTTATTGCAAATTCAAGCTCTTGTATCACCACTGAACTCTCCAAATTATTAACTTCATGTTTTACTGCCATCAAAAAACATGTGATCAAATATTGCGACAATGTCTTCGAAAGATCAGGTAGAAATCTGTTTTGGTCTAATGAAATTCTAATGAAGTTAATTGTATCACTGATGAGTTAGGAGGCCTTCATGCGGACTGAACAAATTATTTGTCTAAATCGCGACGGAAGTAAGGGCGAGGATTGTGGCCACGTAAAATCGATTTAAGCCCCCCAGTGGAAATCTTTCCACTGACTGTTCCAAGTCGGTTCTTCTGTGGCAGTTTATTTATGGTGTTGTTTGTTACTTACTGTGTGTATCACTTGTGTCTTTTTTATTTTGGATGGCCATATGGCCATTTTGTGGGAAAGTAACTGCCCTTATGGCCTTCCTTTGTTTAGGTTTCCATTATGGTCTGGTCGCTTAATGTTTGTGTTTCTTTCCCTTTGGTGTCTTTGATGGGTGGAGTAAGTTAATTGTATCGATTCCTGATCTTTGTTTTACTTCTACTTTACCTTAAATAAATTGAAATCCAGACGTTTTCGTGCTTCAAGTCTGTCTACTTATGATTTTGTCACCCTTTACACTACACTGCCAAGAAAAACTTAATGATTTAATTGAATGGACATTTCATAGGGAAGACTCCCTCTATCTTGCATGTAATGTAAGAAATGCTTTTGCCACTTCTGAAGAAAATAAAAATGATACTTTATGGTCATGTCAGAAAGTGTGTGAAGCTCTCACCTATCTACTTGACAATATTTACATAAGATTTGGTACTAAGTTATTTAGACAAATTGAGGTTATTCCGATGGGTACAATTTCCACACTCCATGTGGCTGATTTGTTTTTGTTTTGTTGTGAAAGAGACTTCATGATGTCCCTTTCCGTTGAAAACCAATCTGAAATCATTGAATTCTTCAGCTCGAGTTCTAGATATTTGGATGATTTACTAAATATTGACAATACCTCTTTCGATGGTTTGATCAGTCAAATTTACACACCCCCCCCACACACACAAGAAATTCAGTTAACTAAAGCAAATTTTTCTGATACCGAGGCCCCGTTTTTGGATTTACACCTATCTATTGAATATGGATTTGTTTCTTGCAAGATTTATGATAAAAGCGATGATTTAGATTTTTGAGAGTGTAAATTTTCCTTTCTTGGATGGTGATGTTCCTAGTGCGGCATCCTATGGCGTTTATATTTCGCACTTAATTCGGTTTGCCAGAGTGTCTAGTCATGTAACTGACTTCGACGCTCGTAATAAATTGTTAACTACTAAACTTCTTAATCAGGGTTATCGGTATCATAAACTACGCAAAGCCTTTTCAAAATGTCATAGACGTCATTCCGATTTGGTTTCAAAATTCAATGTTGGACTTAAATCTCTTCTGCAACAAGGTCTATCGGAACCCGAATTTTATGGCGACTTTGTATGTAAGTTCAGTAAAATTTAAAATTGCAATGACTTTAGTACCCAATTTCGTAAAATCATTCTTCGATATAAAAATATTGGATACAACATAAATGTTATACGGCAAACTGCATACATGGTAGTTAACTCAATTACGGTTGACAACTTTGCTTCACTCTTTAATTGCACGCCGGTGGGTCAGGCCTCAGAGTTCATGACGGCTCCATTGTAAAGGCTTACAGAGAATTAGAGAGAATCTATTTTTATGTAATGTTTGTTGGCGCCTGATGCTCCGTCTGTGGTTGGCCCATCGGAGTCTAACTGTTGGTTTTCTTTTGCTCGAGCATTTCAGTGGTTTCTTGCTGTTGAGTCCTCACCGTTGTTTCATTTCTGTGGTTGTTTGATATTTGTGTTCAAGGAGATGTTGCAATGGTGAGTTGGGAGGCCTTCACCGTTGCTGCATCTCTGTGGTTGATTGATTTTTTTGTTTTTACGGAGATGTTGCACTGATGAGTTCGGAGGCCTTCATGCGGACCGAACAAATTATTTGTCTAAATCGCGACTGAAGTAATGGCAAGGATTGTGGCCACGTAAAATCGATTAAAGCCCCCCCCCCTCCCAACACACACACCCTGTGGAATTCGTTTCACTGACCGTTCCAAGGCGGTTTCCTGTCGTGGTTTGTTTTTGTTATGGCTTGCCTTTGACTGTGTGTGTCGCTTAGATAACCAATTGGCCATTTTGTGGGAAAGTAACTGTCCTTTTGGCTTTCCGCTAGTGATGTTTCCATTAGGGTCTAGTTGTTTCATGTTTATGTTTTTTTCACTTGGTGTATCTGATGGGAGCCTCTGGTTAATTGTATCGATTTCTGATCACTGCCTTCACTTCTATTTTACCATGAAAGTACCATATACCAGGATTTCATCATATACGTATGATTAGCCGATTATTTGGGAACGAGTGCTAGAAGAAACAGGGCTACCCCAAATCAACAGCAATATGATAAGAGTCTTCACTGTGAGCCTGAATCATCGTTGTTAAACTTCATTGTTTACAAGGTAATCAGGTTTTATTCAGACGATAATACTTTATTTGTCATTATATGAATGCATTTTGATTTCAACAACGGTATGGAATTTTCATGCAGATACACCTTCGTGTTCATCTCTTTCTTCCGACGACACCATGTGGGCCATGTTCTGCCATCATGTGCTGTAAAATAATATAGATGTAGATCTACATGAAAAAGAATGACAGTAAAGTTCAACATTTTCATCATTTTCAGAACAAAACATTCCTCAACACACCTACGTTTTATATGTATAATCTTGCCAATACATGTATTTGGTTTGACCAGCAATGCCTCAGAATATGTTGTACTCTCTATCCGAGCAGTCTGGGCGCTCCACTTCTTAACGTTAATGGTTCTTACGTGATTCCATCATATACCGGTATAGCTTGATTGTTAACCAAGAAGTTTCCCGGAGCTTTTTAGAATAGTTATTCAGATTTTTTCAGAACATCAGAACATACTGAAATTATAAGGAAACCTAAGATTTCGATTTATGAATATTGGTTTTTCATTTGTCAATGTTCCATGTGTCAAGCCCGTGTGTTATATTGGCGTCTTTCATAGTGGTAGAAGTAGATATTTTTCAAATTATTAGGGCCCCGCACTGAAAGTGTGGGTGCCCTATAGTAATCACTCTGTCCGTCCGTCTGTCTGTCTGTCCGTCCGTCTGTCCGTCCACAAATTTCTGATAGCGCTGCCGGGGCCCTAGTCAGTTTCACTGACAGCTCTAGTTTTGTTAAATATGCTCCTAACTCCGCCGCGCCCAGGTTGACTGTCTCGTCAAAGATCGCCTGTTCCACAGAAACGTCTAAAATACGTAAATCATGGAGCAACCTTTTACCTGGCTGATACCGATAGTGTCGGATTGAAGAATTATACGCACATGAAGCAAACCATGTATTTTCGTGACAACCTGCACCCCCTTTTGACGGTGGTTCAGAAATTTTAAGCACTTTAAGGGGAATGGATACATCCCCAGGAGACGTAACTCATGCACAAATACAAACAGGCATAGAGAATGAGTTCACTAAAAGATCAGTTATGTAGGACAAAACTACAAAAAGTGCAAGCAGTCAAGGACGGAAAATCCGAGGTACGCATTGGGAGGCGATTCGAAAGATTTTCAAGATCATGCCAATTCAAATTACGGTTCGTATGATCTAGATATACAAAATCGAACAAAACAGCTTCAATCTACAGGCTGTCCAAGTGCATTCGGTCGAAAATAGTTTGTACTGGAGTTTAACGGCCCAGTCAACACTATTTTAGGTCAATTTTGAGCCGGTCAGTCTACCTATCCACACTTTACCTGGGCATGCTTTTACGTAAGCGGTTAACCCGTACAGTACACATTCTTTTGCCAGAAACTGACAACTGCCCTTCTTGAATCAGCGGAAGGGAGATAATGACCGTAGAAAGATTTCATGATCAATCTCCACGATAGAATGTTGCCGACCTCGGCAGATAAATATGTTAAGCAATATCTTGGTTTAGGCCTAGCTCAGCTCAAATATATAATCCGGAAAGAGATCCTTTGAAAATATGGCTTCCAATTTTTTAAAACACCAGAATCGTTTTGACTAAACAATTCGTGGGAGATGATTGCAAAATACTGCGACACTAAGGTTTTCAAAGCAAAACTCTGATCTCAGATAAAAGGGTTAAACTCCACAGACTCCAAGGTTTTGAAAATGTAAAAAAAAAAAACAAAAAAAAAAACAAAAAAAAAAAAAAAACAACAACAACAAAAAACACAACAATGTATAACGGCAGTTGTTTGGATCCTTAAATAATCTAAATAGAGATCATATGGAAATATACTTTCCAGAGTCTGACATAGTCCGTACTATTATCCAAGAAATTATTACATACCTGAAATAAATACTGGTTTACAGCATGTGCCTCCTTCGCTGGCAAAACTGAAATACAATGACATTCAGTATTAGACTCTACTCTGGGACAACTTAAATTCGTAATACTGTCAATCCTTAACATGCCAGTCACAACCATTCTCGTCTACTTTATCGTCTGCTGGGTTTTTAAAATTCATCATTGAAAACAATGTGGGCTCCAATCAGACTCTAGGAGCAGGCTGACCAAGATCCATACTGTTTGCCTGTTTGCAAAATACATTTGAAAACGTTGTAAGACGATGAACCAGACATAAACAGGTGACATTTTCAGGTGCATTTTATGGCATTTTAAGAAGCGGAAAAAGAAAATGAAGTGTGGACCTTCCCCACTGGTAAAATGTTGAAACCAGATCATATTACCCATTACGCATGTATGTAACAGATGAGAAAATGCTAATCACCTTTACCCGGCCGGGGATCGAACCCGGGCCGCCGGAGTGACAGGCCAACACTCTACCGCGTCGCTATAAAAGCCGGCTTGTACCGCAAGGCAGTACAAGTGTATCTTATACCTATCACTACTACATATTCCCCCTCCTATTTAAGATTCGTCCTCGAATCTCTCAAACTTTCCAACGAAACTCGCCGGTACACGGATGTGGTCCGAGTCTCTGTGGGTCATTTACGTTGGGCGCCAAATGTAACAGATGAGAAAATGCTAATCACCTTTACCCGGCCGGGGATCGAACCCGGGCCGCCGGAGTGACAGGCCAACACTCTACCGCGTCGCTATAAAAGCCGGCTTGTACCGCAAGGCAGTACAAGTGTATCTTATACCTATCACTACTACATGTAGATGGCACAAATGTTCCTTAGAAGCCTCTCTTGAGTAGTGTACTTCACTACCAACATTGCTTTTATTAGGATTATTATCCATTATAGAAATTTTTATGTAGACAGCTTCAGTTATTTCTTCTTATATTCCAGGAGCCCCCGTGGTGTAATGGTTATGCTATTCGCCTCATAAACCAGGGGTCGTCGGTTCGATCCCGTGCTTCCCCACTTTCAGATAAGCCTGTAAACTGAGGCCCTATCTCCGTATGGCAAAATCTGTTGGTGTGACGTCAAACTCAAACACACACATAGACCTAATATTATTATGTTTGCATGTTATTTTTTTCTTTTAACTTTTAAATTCATATTTTCCGTTCTATTTCAACATTGTTGAATTGTTTGCCGAGATGGCCCCTAAAGTTATGTATATCTATCTATTGCCTTATCAAAGCAATAGATTTTTAGCAAGGAAGTATTGATTAATTGATTATTTGTTGAAAATGAGAGTAGAAAATAACCAGGCTCGTAAATAGAGATATCTGCATTCCGAATAAAGATATCTGCATTTCAATTACATATATCTCTAATTAAGCTTAAAAAGGTACTCAAATTTTCGCCCACCTCTGATTAACGATCGGCTCGATAGGGCCGTTAAACCAAAACCAAAAAAAAAAAAAAAAAAAAAAGCTTAAAAGCAGGTATCTGTATTTCATATGCAGGTATCAATAATTGAAATTCAGATATCCCTATTTAATAACCAAATAGAGATATCTACATTTCAAATACAGACATCTGTATTTTAAATCGATATATCTGCATTTAAATACAGATATCTGTATTTAAATGCAGATATCGCTATTTAGATACAAATATCTGCATTTAAAATGCAGAAAAAATAAAATTCAAAAATGAGTTCCTTTAAGAGCATTGAAAACATTCATAACAAAGACGATGGGTCATACTACGTAGTCTTCCACGCAGAGCTGAATCCAGCCCGCACACTAGTAGTGGTAAACCGCTTAGAGGATCTAAGCCTGTTCAGGAACAGCGGTGCGAGGCGGACCGTCCATGCTAATAAACCCTATTGGTTTCATTGGGCGACAGGGCTTGAGATGTCATTTCATCTCAATGTCGGGTAAAAGTCCCACAAAATTGGAAGCAACGTCTCCAAAATGACCTTTACAGTGTTGACGGGGACGTTAAACCTCAAATCATACATACATACAATCATACTACGTAGTTTCGGCTATTAAAGCCTCATCAGTGACCCTGTAATGATCCGGCAAAGAAAGCCAGAGGAAACATACTGCAATTTTCCGAATTTCGAATAGGCAGTCGATACAAAGACTGATATAAATCAAAATGGGGTCCAAATAATTAAAAACCTGTCTAGAATATGTGTCTAAACCAATAATTAATTTCTGATTTCGCAGAATATTCACGCTGATCTCAAAGGACCAAAAGTAAAATATAAACTGCACTATGGTTGATGTACAGGGAGACGTTTTACGGCCGCCACACGGCACAACACCAGCTGCAGTGAAGGCAAATAAAATTCAAAAATGAGAAAGCTGTATTAAATGGGTAAAAACCCAAACGAGACACCATAAAAGTTCTGACATATGTTGGCCTCCTCCCCTCCTACCTACAGCAAACCCTTTCCATTTTTTACACTACCAACTGTTATTGTATTACTCTTTATGCATGTTTTTTTATATTTTTTTCCGTACATACAAGTACATATATTTACAAAAGTTATTTATACTGTTGGGTGAGTGCTTGTAATTAAATCCATGTCATAATATGACATGGATTTAATTACAAGCACTCACCCAACAGTATAATAAATACAGGAACATCTGCTGGCCTCCTCCTCCCCGACAGCCAACTTTTTACTACCAATTGTCATTTATAGTTTTGTTTATTTTTATTGATTTTTGTTTCGTTTTTCTCTCATTTTATTTTCTTTTTTCTTTTTTCTTTTTCTACATACATACTCGTACATGTGGTTCTTCAAATTAGATGTAAGCCAAATTGACAAAAATACAATCTAATCTTAAAAGTTTTATATCTCTTCAGAAGTATGCATTGCAAAATGCAATTGATATGAATCTTTTTAGGCACTTCAAAATTTAATGACATAAATCGTTTACGGTTAAGCTTGTATTTTATCTATTTTGGTATGCTAATCCACAATGTCCTTATCCACAGAGTTAACAGAGCTACCAACCATAGAAATAGAGGATCATACATGAGTGTTCATGTATTATTGAATTTATTAAACGAGTTGAGGAAAAGGGATAAAATGCGAGGCTTTGCCGAGCATTTTATCCCTTTTCCTCCACGAGTTTAATAAATTCAGTATTACAAAGCCTCGCATTTTATCCCTTTTCCTCAACTCGTTTAATAAATTCAATAATACACGAGCACGAATGCAAGATTCTATTTATCATATGACATTTAAAACGCATTTTATTCACGACTGTTCACAAAAGTATTCCGCCATTAGTAAATGCGACGTCGTAAAGGACGTCGTGCATGTAACGTTACGGGACGTATCTAGCTAATTTGCATATTTAATCCACTAGTGGATTATCGAAAATATTACATGGCGTTATTACACTCTCAGAAGCGACGTCATATGATAATAACTGGTCACTTTTTTAATACAAACAAATAAGAATGTTTTAGCTGCCGTATGTTAAAAACATACATGTATATGTTGTACAGTAAGTTTGCTTAACATATTTCAAATATTAAGTAGTGCAAATGATACTAAAGTTAGAAATGTTGACTGATAATAATCTGTTGACATTTTTTGAGTAGAGCCAAAGTGAACAACGTAACAAAACAACAGAAGATGAAATGTTTCAAATCAAACAAGAAACCACAACTAAAAGTATTGAAAATGAGAAAAATAACACGGTCATTGCCTTCTCATCCATTTTTCATAAGTGACTTATAGCTCAAGCACGGGTAATACAACAACCTCCATGACCAAGGCATATTGCATTAAATGGTATGATACAGAAGTAGGATATGGAGTATGGTACAAAATCTTACAGGTACCACATACCATGTATACCAGATGCACAAACTTGATAAAAGATGATAAATCTGAGCTTTGTTTGGGCAACAGAAGTGAAGCCAATAATCAGGGATCGATACAATTACTTCACACCTCCCATCCAAGACACCAAAGGGAAAGAAACACAAACATAAAACAACTTCGCCATAATGAAACAGCCAAAAGGACAGCTCGTCTACTTGGTGCAATAACGGTGAAAATGATATTTTGCCAAAAATTGATTTTTTTTTTAATAAATGGGTTCCACACTGTTTCTTAAAAAAAATGGGGGTTAAAAAAACATTCTAAGTTCCCACAGAACGCGGCGTCTGATTAGTGTTTGCATACTGGTTTGCTTAAAACAAGGAATTTAAGGGTTAAATTAGCCAAACATTCTAAGTTGCCATTCAGGACCATTTTGTTCTTGCATTTTCTCTGTAGAGAACTATATCTGTAAACGATCGACTGGACATTGGCAAATAGCGAAGACCCAGCTAAGCGTCTGATCAGGAGATCAGTATGGTCACGCAATGTAATGTTGGTCACGCAATGTAATGTTGCTATCCATCACGAAAACACGCCTATATAATTTTGAGCCACTTGAAACCCACTTTTATATAGTAAAACTGGGGTTTGCAGTGGAAAACCTTACTTTCCTTATTTCTGATCTAAAATATAGATTGTGGATACTCGTTAGAACCGCCTCGATGAGGCGGTTTTAACTTGTACCCACAATCTATATTTTGAGCAGAAAAAAGAAAAAATATCATAATTTTTCATCTATAAATATTCTTTGTTTTTTTTCGGCGGTAAAATTTACAATGTATTTGTATAGGCGTGTTTTCGTAATGGCTAAAGACATGAATGCAATTTTTAACGTCCCTGAAATAAGAATAACATCGGGCGACGAGCAAGGCTGACCCGATTAATGGGAAAATCGATAAACAATCGACAATCGATAAATTCCACAAAAATGATTATCATAACCGATTTGCTTGCAATCGAATATTTGATAAAGACAATTTACTACCCAAAGTTATGCATAAAATAGCTGTATGAGTGGCAAACAGTGCAGACCAAGATGAGACGCCGCGTTTAGCGGCGTCTCATCTGGGTCTACACTGTTTGCTCAGGCCTGTCTGTTCAAATGCATAGGGCAAAGTACACCATATGGCACGAGTCATGCTCAGAAAGAAAGCCAGACAGGTAAAATTGTGACCAAATCTTCAGTGATTACTAATCGATTATCGATCACAATGACAGGAATGATAACCGATTATCTTTTCAGCTCCGATTAGCCAGCCCTAGTCACGAGCAAAGTAAGTGATCCCCGAAGGATGTCACGTAAACATTCCTCGTGACGCGTTGTTATTCATACTACTTTTATTACCTATATTAACGTTGTCATTATATGATGAAAAATGCTGCTTTAAGATTTAAACTTGAAACAAGAAAACAGCTGCACATAGTTTTTCTCTGAACAGCGGAAGAGCTTCGTTTACGTCATAACATCGCATTCGTCCGATAATATTGGGGGAGAAAAATGGTTTATTTTGACGTTGCATAGTGATCATGTGACGTTGCGTTAGACAATGTATTCATTGTGGCGCCCCAGTTGTTGACTATAGGGGTTTTCAGTAAACGCACTGAGAATGACAATATTAAAAGACTGAAATATGACTAAACTCAGATTATTGTGTTACCTTCTATCAGCTGTAAGACAGCGGAGTAGCCGACATGTGCGATGAATGCGGTTATGGTATGATTTTCTGCCGCTTGAAGCATATTTCGAACAAATAGTTGATTTTGTGGAGAAAGATGTTGGTATGCTGGGTTCTGTTGTACCATTTTTAAAACTGTCACTAAATCTCTTCTTCCTACAGTTGGCTGAAAAAAGTATGCTTGTTAAATCGTCCTCATGAATTTGACATATAATGATTTTATTCCTCATACAGTTGACATGTAGAGGGTATATGTTGGCATTTACTATAAGCTATGTTATGTAATTATCATGTTAACAAAATAAAAGTGAAGGCAATGAGACCTTAAAAAAGAGCCGTGTTTCCGCTAACATGCCGACAAAGGGTATGGATCGGAAGGTCGCTATTTTTTTTTTCAACATTTTATTTGATAGAAAAAAGCAAAACACTGTTTAAAAGGCTAAACCTTAAAACACAATGAGGTTAAAAGCATCAAGGAAGCAAAAACAGGGTTTCAATTATTAATTTTGCTATTTTGACAGTGTTATGAATTTTATCAGAAGTGCTAGTTCGATAGGAAATAAATTTTTTTCTGCATCACGTGAACAAGTCCGTGAAATGAAGACCCCCCCTAAACCCCACTTTATATAGATAAAACTGGGGTTTATGGGGGTATTCATTATTTTTCTTATTTCTGCTCCAAGACATAGGTTGTGGGTACTCGTTAGAACCGCCTCACTGAGGCGGTTCTAACGAGCACACACAACCTATGTTTGGAGCATTTATAAGAAAAATATCAAGGATTTCCATCAGAAGAGTAGCCATTTTGGAGATGTGAAAAACGCACTATGTCTTACGGGTGTTTTATCGTAATGGGATAGCAATAAAATTGCAGGGTCGGCAGAAAAAATCGGGGTCGGTCGGGTTATCGGAAACAGTTATTTTAGGCCTGATCAAGAATCGATACAATTAACCCACACCACCCATCAGAACACCAAAGAGAAAGAAACACAAACATTAAATAACTAGACCCTAATAGAAACATCAATAGCGGAAAGCCAACAAAATGGCCAATTGGCTATCCAGAACAAAAGGATATACGCGATATACACACTCAAAGACAAATCATAACAAAAATAAACCGCGACAGAAGAACCGCCTTGGAAAGGTCAGTGAAAAGAATCTAACTGTGGGCCTAAACCGATTTTACGCGGCCACAATCCTCGCCCTTGTTTCCGTCGCGATTTAGACATAATTTGTTCAGTGAGTGAGTGTTTTACTTTTACGTCCCACCAACACCTAAGGTCATACGGAGACGGAGCCTCGGTTTAAATACTCATTCGAAAGTCTGGAGAAGCCCGGGATCGATCCTGCGACCCCTGGTTTACAAGGCGAGTAGCGTAACCACTGCACCACAGAGGCTTCTCATAATTTGTTCAGTCCGCATGATATCTTCCTAACCCATCAATGTAACATCTCCAAGAACAAATGATCAAACACCCAAAGACATGAAACAACGGCGAGGACTCGACAGCAACAAACCCATGAAATGCTGGAGCAAACGAAACCCAACAGTTAGATGTCGGATGGGCCAACCAGAGACAGAGCATCAGGTACCAACCAACATAACAAAAATAAATAAGTAAGCCTTTATCCTGGAACCGTCTATGAATCTGAGGCCTGACCCACCGGCGCGCTATTAAAGAGGGCAGCAAAGTGGGTCAACCACCATGCATGAAGTCTGTCGTATAATATTTATGCTATACCCAATATTTTTATATAGAAGAAATGGTACTGAAATCCTTGCAAGTATATATTTGTCTGAATTTATATACTTTCGGGTTCCGATAGACATTGTTGCAACAAGTCGGTATAATGAATACCCCGCTAAGCCCCATTTTATACAGAGAAAGGTGGGGTTTACGGGAGTACACATTATTTTTCCTTATTTCTACTCCAAAATATAGAATGTTGGTACTCGTTAGGACAGTCACAATGTGGCGGTTTTAAAGAGTATCCCCAACCTATGTATGGAGAAAAAAATAAGCAAAACCAGTGCTTCAGCTGAAGTGCACGACCCGCCGGATGCTTTTAGCTTTATGAGTGTTACCATATATGGGTATGGCGGCCATTTTGGTCATGTGATCTGGACCTAAAACGGTTCCCCCAATAAATGCGCCTTATCGTAAGGAGCAAAAATATATCTTATACTTTAGTACTGTATTCTGAATCGTTTGCAGGATAAAATGCATTCTTACTTTTCCAATACAAAAGCATATGTGTCAAAGTTTGACATAGGCACAAAGAATGTCAAGGTCAACCCAGGGTCACCATTTTAGCACTTTATGATGGGCCTACGTCCCAGATGCTATTTATAAAGTTTCGTGGAAATCTGCCCGGTGGTTCTAGAGAAGACTATTTTTGAAGAGGTTTTACCATATATGGCTTGGTGGCCATTTTGGTCATGTGACCTGGACCCCATGAGCAAATTTTGGTTTTACCCATCCCATAGAGCCTCCATATGAAATTTGACTTCAATCGGCCCAACGGTTTCCGAGGAGAAGCAGTTCGAAAATTTTCACATTTTTCGCCTCGGCGAGGCTATACTAAATGAAATGTAATATTTGACAAGTTCATTGGTTAGATCTCATTGATATCTATCAGTATGCCAAAATTATTCAAATATTCCAATCGGTTAAGTCACTATCACCAATTTTCACAAACGGGTTACGGACGGACAGACAGACTGACAGAATGACACGGTGATTTTAGGACACTCTTAGAAAATCAACGGACTTCAGTCGGTCGCTTTTTCTGCGGGTCGTGTAATTTCACAAATTTTCGTTAGAAATTGTCCGTTTTTGAGATATGGAAAGATGCACCATCCCACACGGAGATAAATATAATACGAATAAGAAGGATAATACAACCTGATAAACCATGGACTTATATATAATCCCGACGGAAGTAAGGGCGAGTGTTGCGGCCGCGTGGAATCGATTTAAGCCCACTTACCGTTCCAAGTCGGTTCTTCTGCCGCGGTTTATTTTAATTATGGTTTATCTTTGAGTATGTGTATCGCTTATATCTTTTTTGGTTTGGATAGCCAATTGGCCATTTTGTGGGAAAGTGACTGCCCTATTGGCTGTGCGCTATTGATATTTTAATTAGGGTCTAGTTATTTCATGTTTAGATAAAGACAATCCCCCCCCCCTCCCCGAGTGGAATTCGTTTCGCTGACCGTTCCAAGGCGGTTCTTCTGTCGCGGTTTATTTTTGTTATGGTTTGTTTTTTTAGTGTGTGTATCGCTTTATATCCTTTTGTTCTGGATAGCCAATTGACAATTTTGTGGGAAAGTAACTGTCCTTTTGGCCTTCCAGTATTGATGTTTCCTTTAGGGTCTAGTTGTTTCATGTTTATGTTTCCTTCCCCTTGATGTCTCTGATGGGAGCTGTGGGTTAATTGTATCGATTCCTGATCATTGCCTCCACTTCTATTTTGAACATCCCTCGTACAAACAATATATAATTCATGAACATGTATTTTATTATAATATCTTTTGGCTGCTTTTCTGATGAAAATCGGTCATATTTTTCGTATTTATAATGCAAACATAGGTTTTGGGTGCTCGTTAGAACCGCCTCATCGAGTACCCACAACCTATGACTTGGAGCAAAAATATAAAAAGTATTGTATACCCCCTTAAACCCCAGTTTCCCCTATATAAAGTGGGGTTTAAGGGGGGTGTTCATTTCACGGGCTTGTTCACGTGATGCAAAGAGAAAGAAACACAAACATTAAATAACTAGACCCTGATAGAAACATCAATAGCGGAAAGCCAACAAAATGGCCAATTGGCTATCCAGAACAAAAGGATATACGCGATATACACACTCAAAGACAAACCATAACAAAAATAAACCGCGACAGAACAACCGCCTTGGAAAGGTTTCATGTTTATGTTTCCTTCCCTTTGATGTCTCTGATGGGAGCTGTGGGTTAATTGTATCGATTCCTGATCATTGCCTTCACGTCTATTTCGAACATCCCTCGTACAAACAATATATGAGCCCCGCCAAGCGAATTTGGGTCTTCGAGCATTCCGTCATGACAAATTTTAACTGCGCATGCCCAACCATTCAGAGGGGCAAGGGATATGGCTTGCTGTCTGAAGGTTCCTCTTGATTCACTGCTTGTATGAGCGAGCAGCGAAGGTTCTGGCGAGACTGCGCGGATGCGCAGGCTCGCCTGAACCTTCGCTGCTCGCATAGGCGTTAAGTACCAAAATCGCTTGGCGGGGCCCATATAATTCATGAACATGTATTTTATTATAATATATTTTGTTTTCTTTAAGGACTGCATTTGCTAATTTTGCTCTCTCTTGGTTTTTTCTCTCCCCGTCTTCCATATGCCATGACATAAATTCGTGTTAATTTGATTATAACAAAATTTTTGCCTTCCGAACAAAATTATCATTTGTTTTAAAATTTTCCAAAGGGATAATGGTGTGTCTGTTATAACTACAAACAAGATAAAATACTGTTGTGGGGTGCATTTAAGTATAAAAGCTTTACATACTGTTGCTAGAGTTGAATTGTGTTCTTCAATTTGTAGTTCCTGCAATGGAAAAGAAAATCAATGTAATGTTGCGTTGTGGTATTCACAAGTAAACTTTTCTGTATGCGTTTGTATATCTTTATGGGCTTTTTTTGTCATGAAACAACATATTATGTGAATGAAATGATGCTTATACTTTATTTATATTGTATGTACGGTCTAATATATGTATTGTATATTTTCTTGTACTTTGTGCTCTTCAGAACTAGAGTAAATAAATATTGTTATATTATTCGTTCCATACATTTCCTATTGACCACGAGAGTGTGTGAGTGTTTGAGTTTTACGTACCATCAACAGCGAAGGTCATACGGAGACGGGACCTCGGTTTAAAGACTCATCCGAAAGTCTTGACCACGAGAGTATAATGAGTCTTCATGTGTCAAAACAGGCCTTACATCATAGTGTAGATTATATTTTCTTGTCCTTTGGGATCATTGATTCCATTTTGGAATTTTGAAAATATCTGAGGGTCACTGATGAGGCCTAATTGGCCGAAACTAGCTAGTCTGGCCCAGAAAACATATACACTCAATATTTTTTAGTTCTGTGGTGTATTCCTTGCTTCCAAAGGATAACCCTTTTATAGAACATATTTAACTTCACTACAGCTGGTGTGTGGGAATGTGTGGCGGCGGTAAAACGTCTCCCTGCCCTACATCATAGTGTAGATTATATTTTCTTGTCCTTTGGGATCATTGATTCCATTGTGGAATTTTGAAAATATCTGAGGGTCACTGATGAGGTCTAATTGGCCGAAACTAGCTAGTCTGGCCCAGAAAACATATACACTCAATATTTTTTAGTTCTGTGGTGTATTCCTTGCTTTCAAAGGATAACCCTTTTATAGAACTTATAAGGCACAAAAGATGAAACTCAAGAACAATTAATTCTCTAAAATGCAAAAGACAAGGGCTCAGTTGCTCAAAGCAACGTTTACTTAACGAGCTCGTTAGTGGTCAAATTGTTAACGGCTCTAATAAGTACATTATCCGGTACTCTGGTATTTTAGCTGAAAAAATTTGAGCAGCAAAGGCTGCTCAAATTCTTCAGCAAAATATTACGAGAACACGCCTCTATGATTATGACCCCCTTGAACCCCACTTTAATACAGTAAAACTGGGGTTTACAGGGGTAAACCTTATTTTTCTTATTTCTGCTTTAAAATATAGATTGTGGGTACTCACAATCTATATTTTGAGCAGAAATAAGAAAATATCACATTTTTCACCTTAAAATTTTCGTTTTTTCGGCGGTAAAGTTTACAATGTATTTGTATAGGCATGTTTTCGTAATGATATTACCATATAAAATTATCAAAGTTTTAACGATATGTTAACTAACGACGCCATTAGTTTTGAACAACTCGCCCTTGGGCCCAGTTGCTCAAAACTAACAATGTTGTTTATTAACATGTCATTGAAGCTTTCATCATATATTATGGCAAATATGCTAATATTTTCGCTGGAAAATATGAAATAGTTTTGCAAATCACTTTTTTTTTCAGCAAAAGTAAAAGAGTATGATACCAGTTTGTTACGAGATGGAATAGGAAACCTCTCTGGTGCTTATGCACATCTAAATTATTTTAGTAGGTATATGGTAAGGCGGTGCGAGTGAAATATTTTAGGTGAAATATGGTAGGCAAAATGTGCTGCTCCATGCACAAGTCATGCACATATCATACGATGTATGCATGAGTGGTTTGTGGAGATCTGTTTTTAAAATACAGGGGGCCGCTAGGCCTATAAGGCTGAGTTCTATAAAAGTTGCCTAAAAATCGCCAACCGCCAAATTGTGCCATATATGATTTTCATTCCAGTCACGTGTTGTGTGGGTGTTCGTTTTGACAGGAGTCATGCCATTGATTTATAGGGTCGTTTCATATTTTTTTCCTATGGGAAATATACTATTTGAACGCAAATCCATTATTTACTCGATTTTTCTATCTGGCTTTAATTGTGGACGGTATCTCCACCTCGCCACGATTTTAGCAAGCTAATGTGAGTATGCATGATTTTCCGGTAGTATTCATAGATATAAAAATCCTGAAAAACGAACACTATTGAGCAGCATGTCAAGTTGTAACGTATTCACACAACATTGTGACGGGACAGTGAAAGTATATTGAAAGGCACAACAATGTGTGGTGACCTGCTGCTCCCTGCAAAATAGCAGCAGGTACTGGTATGACGCTGTCGGTTAGGGTCCAGCAAGGGCGGACAGACCAACATAAACAGGTCGTAGAAAGCAATGTGAGACCAATGTGAGACCATTCAAAATAAACAGGTCGAATAAATAACCTGCAGGCGAATCAAACCAGTGCGCGATCGCTAAATGATACATATCAACCTGTGGTCGACAACAAGGTCGACAAACTAGTTCACACTAGTGCGCGAGAGGGGGATTCACCCTAAGTTATAAACTGGCCAGTCGCGTCTTGTGTTGTTTCTTTTTTTTATATTTTTTTGTTGTTTTTGTTGTTTGCTTCTGTAGGCATTCACGTCACCCGTTCCGAGCACAGAACATTATTTTGCCTTCGGGGCGGTTGTCGTGAGTGGGCTACAGAAGCAACTAATTGTGATGTTTTGTGTCAGTAATGTTGTATATAGATACTGTAAATTTTTCGTGTCATTCATTTGATATCTTTCTTGTGCCTTACCCAGCAGCTGCCCGTACACCTGTCAGAGATCACGCTCGGTTGTCTTGTCAGCATGGGGGTTTGCGGGACGCCGTAAACCCACATGTAACACAGTTCACAAAATTTAGGCCTACTTGCTCGCCAAACAACATAATAACAGATTGTTTTGATATGATAATGGACTAACGGACGAAGTCTACCTTGATCAAATACTGTCGTAGAAGATGTGCTTCTGCGTTCGGTAACTCTGAAATGAACAAATCCAGTCATCAAGATACATGATTTATCCAGAACACCAACATAACAGACTTTATCATATGACGTCGCGTCTGAGAGTGTAATAACGTCATGTAATAAATTCGATAATATGCAAATTAGTCAGATACACCCCTTGAAGTTACATGTACGACGCCCTTAACAACGTCGCGTTTACTTATGACATTTTTGTACAAAAATATGAATAAAATATGAGTTTTAAATATCATATGAGAAATATAATCTTGCATTCGTGTTCATGTATTATTAATTTTATTAAATTTGTTGAGGAAAAGGGATGAAATGCTCGGCAAAGCCTCGCATTTTATCCCTTTCCCTCAACTCGTTTAAATATCGATACGACACGTGCTAACATCGTATAGATGTTGGCCCGACGTTGGCCAGCCGTTGTCACTGGGAATGTTGTAAAATGTAGTCACAAAAAATATTACAGGTTTCGCTGCTTGGCATTACGAAAACGCTCCTATACAAATGCATTGTAACCTTTATCGCCCAAAAAATGAAAAAAATTTAGATAAAAAAGTGTGATATTTTTATTATCTATGCTCAAAATATAGATTGTGGGTACTCTTTAGAACCGCCTCATCGTGTTAAAACCGGTTCTATAACGACTGTCAACAATCTATATTTTTAGCAAAAATTAGAAAAATATGACAATTTTACATCTTCAAATTTTTGTTTTTTCGGCGGTAAAGTTTACAATGCATTTGTATTGGCGTGTTTTCGTAATGCCTCTAGTTTGCAAGACTCTTGTTAGTGTAAACAGCTATGAAAATGGCCACTTAGCCCATTGTATGCTAGCGGACTCTTCCATTGCTATATGTTGTACAAGTCCATTTGCAGCCCCCGCCCATCGGGGCTTGAAGAAATAGATGGGCTGCATGATGCTTCCACGCAGAGCTGAAACCGTACTGGTAAACTGCTTAGAGGATCTAAGCCTGCCCAGGCAAAGCGGTGCGAGTCCATGCTTAAAAACCTTATTGGTGTCATTGGGCGGCAGGGCTTGAGATGTCAATTCATCTCAATGTCGGGTAAAAGTCCCGAAAAATTGGAAGCAACGTCTCCAAAATGACCTTTACAGTGTTGACGGGGACGTTCAACCTCAAATCAATCAATCAAACAAACGAAACAAGTCCATTTGTCATATAAGGGGTGTCAGGCGGATTTTTCCCTTTTTATTCTTTTTGTTTTGACTGAAAATTTAATTAGCAAATAGTGCAGGCCCTGATCATACGCCGCGTTCTGATCTCGGCCTGTACTGTCTGCCAAGTTGCATTGTTGACGGGGAAGTGTCATACATCGGAATATAAATGACCTAATGGGTAAGAGCTGTGGCGCGCGCCACACTCGGGCCACATGTGAGAATGGGAGGTCAGGTGCTTTTCCGTGTACTCGCAATAAGTGATAATATCTTGAAAAGGCCGTAAAACCAAAACCGACAAATAAATAAGTAAATAAATAATTACATGAGCCAAGGCATAAGAATATTATACTAATCGCCTAGGCAAGCGGCAACGGCAATGATACTAATCGCCGAGACAGTGGGCAAAGGCTCAGGCGAGACTGCGCATATGCGCAGTCTCGCCTGAGTCTTTGCTGCTCCCAGGCATGTAGTGGAGGCCCTGAGGTAGCTTCAAACAGGAAGTAGTGCATCTAGCCTCAAAAGTTGCTTGCGCATGCTCAGTTGAGCCTTTTCTTGTCACTTAGCGATAAGTGCCCTTTTCTCATGAAATTGCATACTTACGGTCAAGAACTGAGATCACACGATGGAAGCCAACTAGGTCAATGTAAGTTTTCAGTTCTCCTGCCTCAGTCTCTGCTATCAGTTCTACAATCATGATCTGGGTAGCATGAGGTAGGCGGCTAAAATTTGGGTTCCGATGCACTGACTTTAAAATGTCAATCAGTGTTGCCGAGGCAACACCAAGCAGTACAGCAGCGACGACAAATGTGAGTCTCATCTTAACTGATTAGGAGATATTCTGAAAACACAAACATCATTAGGATAAAACACTCGAGTGATATAGTACATTCTTTCATTTTCTCTTCTTTTCGTTTTGGGTTTATGGTCCTTTCAAGATTATTTCACTCATATAGAGCCGATCGTTAATCAGAGGTGGGCGAAAACCGGTGTGCCCGGAAAAAACACCTGACTTTCCGTTGAAGAATTTGGCGTCTCACATGTGACCTGAGCCAGGCTCGAACCACAGCGGTGACAGACCTAATGATTAACAGTCAGCGCTCTTATCCACTAGGACACGGAGGCCCGTTTGCATTCTTTCATATCTCTGCTATTGATATTTTTCAATGTCGCACTTTTTCTCATTTCTGTTGCAAACATGGTAAAACCATCTAATTAAAGCGGTTCTAACGGCTACCCCAAATCTACGTTTTGGAACAGAAATAAGAAGGATATATATAATGTATCAAAGGAATGAATTTCATTTTGGTGGATGTTATCGATGTGAATCATTAAAAAACTGCTTGCTAAACTTTGCATGCTGTGGTCGTAACATACATACATACATACATACATACATACATGCATACACACACACACACACACACACACACATACATACATACATACATACATACATACATACATACCACGGGCCTCGGGCCTCCGTGGCCTAGTGGATAAGAGCGCTGACTCTTAGTCATTAGGTTTCTCACCGCCGTAGGTTCGAGCCTCGCTCGGGCCACGTGTGAGACGCCAAGTTCTGCAACGGAAGGTCAGGTGGTTTTTCTCCGGGTACTCCGGTTTTCGCCCATATCTGATTAACGATCGGCTCGATATGAGTGAAATAATCTTGAAAGGGCCGTAAAACCCAAATCAAAAAAAACAAACAAAAAAACATACATACCAGTAAAATCTTTGTTGTAAATTTGTTGCGCGCCTTTTTATCTATGGTAGAGATAAGGAATCTCTGTGCATAACATAACATTACGTATTTTATGTCATGATACTTCACCACCTGACAATTCTACCAAGGCGAGGGCTGTTCGAGGAGTAATCATACTGCTTTCATATCTCAAGAGCTGATGTTAGAAGTATCACCTTAGGGTATATTGTAATCGCAGTTCTAGGCAGCAGAGCTACATAAACAAAGAATTTCCAAATTGTTTTCCAACTATAAGTTCAATCAAAGTACTGAAAGTACTGAGGAAAGTTGATTTATGAGGAATAATTATTATGATAACAATGCTAGTCGTAGATCAAGCAGTTATCTACACATTTTGTGAGGGTTAAAAAATTCGACGAAGAAAATAAAAATGACTCGATTGTTTTGAGTTGAACGACAGGTCAGCCCTTGTGGATCATTTTGTCTTCTCCAAGACAAAGGGGGAAAGAGATAGCAGAGATGAAAGTGAGGGACGGAGTGAATGGAAGTGTAGAAACAGAAGAAATATCAACACTCACCATCTACCGTTACCTGCTGAAAGGACATCAGGCTTTGCCCAAATGTAAGTCAGCATCGGCTGGACTCCCCAGTGATACAAGATACACATCATCTGTGCCTCACCCAACTACCCCCACAAAGACAAAAGGTAGAAAGAAAGATAAACTTGTCTGCTAATTTCTTCGCGGTTTCTAAATTAGCTCAGTACATTCTGAGCATGTCCCATCTGCTAATAATCTTACAGACAGGTTCTCCTAGCGGGCACATTACGTCTTAGCAACGTCGCATCAACGTTGCGTTGACATGACGATGCACATACGTTGTGCAGCCGCTAAGAGCTATGTTCCTTCGGGCGTCGGGACATAAAAAAGGAAAATAACTTGGACGAAAAAAAAAGATCATTTTTAAACCATTTAATTTAGACATTATAACCCTGATCAGACGCCGCATTTAGCGAACTTCGACTACCCAAGGCGATGTAAATACATTTATCCCAAATAAAAACATTAACCCATAAATGCCAATTGTTTCAGTACTGGAACATTCGGAAACAGTTAAGACAGATTAGAGGCCACAGAATGTAGCGTCTGATCGGTGTCTTCACTATTTTCTAAAAGAACGGAACTTGATGTAAAACTCACAGCTTACAACACATGTTTTGTAATTAGAGCTCTCAAAAGCAGGTGAATAACTGTGTTTGATGTTGGTCAGCTATGGGTTGTTTAGTCGGCCACTGATAGTCACAGAGAAGCGAGCTAACCCTTTCAACCCTGTAGACCGGTGCAGACGCCGAGGTAAAAATACACTGTATCTACAAATGTATGCAAACCTTGTAGATCCTGATAAGACGGCCAAAGCTAGCCGGTCTCGCCAGAATCTACATGTACACTGTTTAATTGCCATCATGTCAGTGAACTAATCAGAAATCCCTTTCTATAAGAATATATTTAAAGCGAGAAGAGTCCTGTTCAGGAACTCAGGGATGAAAGAGTAAAACATAAATATCATCAGAAAGCGCGTAGGAAAATGGTCCTAGAGTATTGATTTCTGATCAGAATATGTCTTTTTGTATTAAATCCGTACAAAGTCTTGAAAAATGAAATATTTTGAAAGACGTTCCATGCCTGCAAAATTAGTTTTCAAGAGTTCCTTTGAACTATTTTATGCAGCGAACGAACAGCGGAAGTGGAGTGACGCGGTCCAATACCGGAAGTAGAAATGTAATGACATAGAAACTTGATTGCGCTGCGTACCAACGCAGCGCCATTTGTAATGAGTTTGAGACACGGACTAAGTAATCATGAAACTTGACTTTTCAATGATGTAAGCGAATTGTCAGTTACAGGAGTTCGCGTTATTGATAAAATTAAAACACTTTTTTAACAATTTTAATTTGCTACTATATTCATTTATACATTTAAAATCTGAATTTTTGCCATTCGAATTCTATTTTTGATACATTCTGGATTTTTAATAACGAACTATGTTTTTTGTTTTAATCATCGAAAGGGTATTCGGTTTTGATTATTATTTTATTTTCAGTCAGTACAGTCCTGAATATACTCCTGATATTTCATTGTTGAATTATCCCAAAATTAAAATTCATTGTTTGAAATGGATGACAGAAGTATATGTGTGTTTAAAATAGATGACAGTGCTTCTACACAGAATGCTACAATCTACGGTTTAAACGTATCCCTTTCGATTCCACTGATTGTTTACTGCGCAATATTTAAGCCTGTTACTACAGCAAAGGCTAACCCTTTCAACCCTGAAGCCCGGCACAGATACTAATGCAAACATGTAGATCCTGATGAGATGGAGCATAATGAGCCACCTTATAATGATATATAACTTGCTATCCTGATGACTCTTTTAAGCTAGATACTATATAAAGTAGAATGGACGTGCCCAAAGTCAGTGATGGTAGAGCCCACGCCGAAAACTCAGGGGTGGAAGGGTTGAAGGGTAAATAAATCAAAGCACTGACAGCACTGATAGGTCGAGTATCTCTTGGTGTAGATTGAAAAAAAATGGCCCTGAAGGGGAACTTGAACTGTTTCGTTTAACCCTTGACCCTAAGCAAACAGTGTAGACCCTGAACAGACACCGCGTTCTGATATGGGTCTACACTGTTTGCAAAACCCAACACATGATTGCAGTCCAGATTCTACAGATAATTCTCTAAGATGTAAATAAGGCGGCTTTTTTTATTTGAGGTTTAACGTCCCCGTCAACACTGTAAAGGTCATTTTGGAGACGTTGCTTCCAATTTTGTGGGATGTGTACCCGACACTGAGATGAAATAACATCTCAAGCCATGTCGACCAATGAAACCAATAGGGTTTATAAGCATGGACTGTCCGACTTGCACTGCTTTACAGGCTTAGTTCTTCTAAGTGGTTTACCAGTCCTCGTGTGGGGTCGGATTTCAGCTCTGCGTGGTAGCATCATGCAGCCCATCTATTTCTTCAAGCCCCGATGGACGGGGGCCGCCCGACATTGAGATGAAAAGACAACGCAAGACCTGCCACCCAATTAAACCAATAGGGTTTATAAGCATGGACGGGCCGACTCACACCGCCTCGCCTGGGCAGGCTTATATCCTCTTAGCGGTTTACCAGTACTCGTGTGCGTGTCGGTTTCAGCTCTGCGTGGAAGCATCTGGCCGCCCATCTATTTCTTCAAGCCCCGATGGGCGGGGGGCGTTTTTTTTGTAAATGATCCCTACCTTGATTTCCTAAAAAACACGCCTATATAATTTTGACCCCCTTAAACCCCACTTTTATATAGTGAAATTGGAGTTAACGGTGACACTCATTATTTGTTCTTATTTCTGATTAAAATAGCTTGTAGATGCCCGTTAGAACTGCCTCACCGAAGCGGTTCTAACGAGTAATCACAATCTATATTTTAAACAGAAATATGATAAATATCAGATTTTCTTCTATCTGAAATTTTTCAGTTTTTTTGACGGTAAAATTTTCAATGTATTTGAATAGGTGTTCTTTGGTAAAGAGTGATAGTCACGAGAGCGCCAACGTTGAAAGTGTTGTGCTTAGTAACTTAGTAAAAGTGTTTTTGTGTGGGTCTGGGAGGGGTGGAATTAACAGTGATTTCCGAGATTGTTGGTTACTTCCCATCAGGCACATGACGTAATTGTGACGTCATATCAGTCCCATTTTCCATTGCATAATGAATGCTTTAAGGAAGTGGCTATTGACAGCCGGCTGTCGATAGCGAATTCGCTATTGACAGCCGGCTGTCGATAGCGAATTCGCTGTTGACAGCCAGCTAAGATATTGGATATATATACTTATATATAAATAAATATAATCTGATAAAAAAACATGAATGCATAAATAAAAATGAAAAAATTATAGAAAATTAAAGTGAACTATTAAACTTTTTTCATACAAATGAAAATTTTTCATCAGAATAATATGAACTATTTATGTGTTCATTACATTTAAGGCATAAATGGTTGACCCTCTACAAGATGTAACTCCATGCTGTGGCTAAAATATATAAATAAATCAATATTTTGTTTTATAGATTATAAAGAATCTCAATAAATAAATAAAAGAGTCAAAATAATGTATATGCAATTATTTTTAACTCGCCTGTACGGAGTACATGGAGAGCTATTGTTGTCACCTCGGTCGTCTGAGTGCACGTTAATGTTCCGTCACACTGTGTTAAAGTTTTCAAATGCTTTTATCTCAACAGTTACTCATCACAGAGCACTCATATCTGGAACTTAAGTACCTGGGAGGGTCTTCTGATGACGTCAAACTGTATCTAGACCACTGTGACCTATATTTCATGGTTCAGTGATTTTGCCTATTATCTCGAATACTATTTGATAGAGAAATTTCATACCTGGATTATTAGTTACATGTGACCCGATAATTGACCATAAAATATATCTAGGTCTGTGTGACCTATATTTCATGGTTCAGTGATTTTGCCTATTATCTTGAATACTTTTTGATGGAGAAGTGTCATACCTGGGTTATTAGTTCCATGTGACCCATGATTGACCTCAAAATTTATCTAGGTCACTGTGACCTATATTTCATGGTTCAGTGATTTTGCCTACTATCTTGAATGCTATTTGATGTAGAAATGTCTCACCTGGATGATTAGTTTCATGTGATCCGATAATTGACCTCAAAATATATCCAGGTCATTGTGACCTATATTTCATGGTTCAGTGATTTTGCCTATTATCTCGAATACTATTTGATGAAGAAACGTCATACCTGGATTATATATTACATGTGACCGCTTGATTGACATTGAATTATATCTAGGTCACTGTTTGTTTGTTTGTTTGATTTGAGGTTTAACGTCCCCATCAACACTGTAAAGGTCATTTTGGAAATGTTGCTTCCGATATTGTCCTGTCGCCCAATGAAACCAAGATGGTTCATAATCATGGACGGGCCGACTCGCACCCCTTTGCCTGGGCAGGCTTAGATCCTCTAAGCAGTTTACCAGTCCTTGCGTGCGGGTCGGTTTCAGCTCTGCGTGGAAGCATCATGCAGCCCATCTATTTCTTCAATCCCTGATGGGCGGGGGCGGCTCTAGGTCACTGTGACCTATATTATATTTCATGGTTCGATTTGGCCTGTTATCTTGAATACTATTTGATGGAGAAACGTCTCACCTGGATTATGAGTTCTGTGTGATCCGATGATTTACCTCAAAGTATATCTATATCATTGTGACCTATATTTCATGGGTCAGTGATTTTGCTTATTATCTTGAATACTATTTTGATGGGGAAATGTTAAACCTGGGATATTACTTCAATGTAACCAGATAACTGACCACAAAATAATTATACATGTAGGTCAATGATTCAGTGAGTCTGCCAAATATTTTGAATACTATTTTTTGGAGAAACTTCAATCCTGAATTATAAGTTTCATGTGACCAGATGATTGACACAGAAATATATCTAGGTCAGTGTGACCTATTTTCATGGTTCAATGATTCTGACTTACATAGGCGGACCGTCCATGCTAATAAACCCTATTGGTTTCATTGGGCGACAGGGCTTGAGATGTCATTTCATCTCAATGTCAGGTAATAGTCCCACAAAACTGGAAGCAACGTCTCCAAAATGACCTTTACAGTGTTGACGGGGACGTTAAACCTCAAATCAAACAAACATTATATTTCAGACACAATTTGATTCTGAAATGTAATATCGGGAATAAATGTTCCATGTGACCTGATCATTGACCTCAAAATATTAGCTGAGTGTGACCTATATTTCATGGTTCAGTAGTTTTACCTTATATCTTGAAGGCGCGAAACAGGCAAGCTACATGTATGCTGTCATGTGACAGCTCTTGTAACTGTACAAGTTAGCAGATCACTTTTAAAATTTTGGATGTTGGCTATCGACAAGCCTGCTGTCAATAACAATCGCCTTTCTTTTAATTCCAAAATTGGATAGATATACTAGGAGCTGCTAATCTGGAGCAATGTGTACAGCTGAGTATACGTGCACAAACGAAAAGACATTTTCATGTCACACATGAGCCTTATCCCAACATAGCAGAAGGTACATTAGAGCTCTGGAGAAGGAGTAATGAGATTACGTCTGGCATTAAAATATGTTATGGGTACGTGTTAGAATTGCCTTGTTGAGGCTTTTCCAACAGATACCAGAAATGCCGGGTTAACACCAGTCCTGAAGAAAGTTTATCTAAATATCTAGGTTTTCCTCCTTATCTAGAGCTGTGGTGCAGTTCAGTTTCACATCAGGCTTTTGTAACAGTTGACTTAGCATTTAGTCTGAGAGAATTCAGACCTCTAAGCCCACCTGAGCATAAGCCTTACAAGGGAAAACTGATGTCCACACCAAGGCCCAGTTGTCTGATTCTCAGTAGATATGTATCTGTTCTTCAACCATTGACTAGACAAAATGGGTCTAGAGCTCTGAAGGAACGTTAAATGGGCTGGAAACAAATAACATTGTTTTGTTTGTTTGATTTGAAGTTGAACGTCCCCATCAACAGTGTAAAGGTCATTTTGGAGACGTTGCTTCCAATTTTGTGGGACTATTATCGGATATTGAGATGAAATGACACCGCAAGCACTGCTGCCCAATGAAACCAATAGGGTTTATAAGCAAGGACGGGCTGACTCGCACCGCATTGCCTGGGCAGGCTTAGATCCTCTAAGAGGTTTACCAGTACTTGTGTGCAGGTCAGTTTCAGCTCTGTGGGAGGCATCATGCAGCCCATCTATTTCTTCAAGCCCCGATGGGCGGGGGCTAAAATAACGTTGTGGATTGTCCTATCTACATCTCCAACAGATCACTATTTACCATTGTTCTGATGATCA
Source organism: Lucinisca nassula (assembly GCA_963580285.1). Lineage (NCBI taxonomy): Eukaryota > Metazoa > Mollusca > Bivalvia > Lucinida > Lucinidae > Lucinisca > Lucinisca nassula. Next base: position 100,868,622 of record OY757022.1, read on the forward strand.
CGACAACCCCTACCTTTTGAAAACAGTGTAGATCCAGATCAGATGGCTTCTGAATAAGCCAACTGATCAGGATCTAAATGTTTGTTATTCAGTTTGTGCACTGGACAAATACATTATACATTGTGTATTCTGCAATTTATTTGGTTAATAGACAGAAATGGGTGTGGCAAAATTAATTCATTCAGCAGGACAGTGGTTAATTGTTGTGGGCCTTGGAGTTTTACTATGCAAGTTTGTTCTATAAAAGTGTTCGCTTTCCATATGCATGTTTGGCCATGATGTGATGCATTGATAACTTGTGAAACAAGAGGGCCCACAGGGCCCTGAATTGAACTGCTCACCTGAGTATCAGTGTCTCTATTACATTCTTGGCCCAAGGGCTATAATTTGAACAAACATGGTAGCTGTCCACTAGATGAAGCTTCATACCAAATATCAAAGACCTGGGCCTTCTGGTTTCAGACAAGAAGATTTTTAAAGGTTTTCCCTATATACGCCTATGTGAAAACAGTGGGCCCTGGCGCGGGGGCATTTTTGGCCCCAGGACTATATTTTGAACAATCTTGGTAGAGGTCCACTAGATGAAGCTTCATACCAAATAATGACCTGGGCCTTCTGGTTTCAGACAAGACGATTGTTAAATGTTTTTCCTATATAAGTTTATGTAAAACTGGTGGGCCCCGACGCGGGGGGGGGGGGGGATTTTTGGCCCAAGGGCTATAATTTGAACAATCTTGGTAGAGGTGCACTAGATGAAGCTTCATACCAAATATCAAAGACCTGGTTTCAGAGAAGATTTTCAAAGTTTTCAGTAAAAAATCTATTTTTAGCTTCTGTGACCTAGATGTGCAATGGACTGGAACGATTTGAACAACTTTGAAAGGGGACCACCTAAGGATCATTCCTGTGAAGTTTAGTCAAAATACGATCAGTGGTTTAGGAGGAGATGTTGTTTGAGGAAATTGTTTAGGAATGAATGGACGGATGCACACACTCACGGACACATGGCGGACAAAACGTGATTCCAAAAGCTCACTTCGTCAATATGTGACAGGTGAGCTAAAAATACACGGTTTTGACTTTTTTCCCACACAAAAGACTATGCGACCAAATTTGACCTTGGCCTAAAATAGGTCAAGGTCATTCAGGAGTCATCATCTGAACAAATTTTGATCGGCCCGAGTCCTTTATGCCACATACCAAGTTACATGATAATAGGCCCACTGGTTCCAGAGAAGAAGATTTCTGAAGGGTTTTTTACCTTATATGGGCATGACAGCCATATTGGTCATGTGACCAAATTCATATTGATTAATTGTCATTTCCTTGTTCTTAAAAACTTTCATATGAAATTTCGTTCATGGCTTTGTGGTTTCTGAAAAAAATAAGTTTTAATTCTCATATCTGAATGACCTTGACCTTGAATACTCATGTAGTTTCATTCACCCATTTAGCTTACTGCATCTTCTAATTTTCAGATCACGGGCTGCAATAGTTTCCAAAAAATACATGGTTTTGACTTTTGACTTTTTGACTTTTGACCAAATTTGACCTTGGCCTAAAATTGGTCAAAGTCAGCCAAGGGTCATCATTTGAAAAAAAAATATGATGGACCCGAGTCCCTAATGCTACATACCAAGTTTCAGGATAATCGGCCCACTGGTTCCGGAGAAGAAGATTTTTGAAGGGTTTTTACCTTATATGGGCATGGCGGCCATCTTGGTAACGTGACCTGGACCCTGCGAACAAACTTTCATTCCCCCATCCCATGGATGCTCCACATGAAATATGACTCCAATCGGCCTTGGGGTTCCAGAGGAGATGATGTTTGAAAATGTTGACAGACAACAGACGACAGACAGACAACGGAGCCTTACCATACTATAAGCTCTCCTATGAGCCTTCGGCTCAGGTGAGCTAAAAACAATGGCCTCTGTCACAGGCAAAACAGTAAATATTTGTTTGCATTAAGAAGATTAATCAGGCTTCACAATATTCTTAGTCATAGAAATGATATGTATCAGAAGATAGACAGTCACCAAATCATTGGAACAGCTGGTAATATCACTACTTTAGCCGGTTCCATGGTAAAGACCAACTGACGGGATAATCACAGTACCTGAAGCCATTATATAATAAAGCATATTAAATAACCTGTCAATAGATGTTTATAAAGTAAAACATTCCCGGTACAATAAATTTGCAATAACCCATTTTCATCAATTTAGTTTGCTGGCTGTCGATAGCGAATTCGCTATCGACAGCCGGCTGTCAATAGCGATAGCCATGCTTTAAATACTGTAGTTTAAAATCAGTATGAGAATATCAATAAACCAGCAGGCACACGTCGCAAGGGCAACGTCAACTCTACGTCGGTGCAATGTCACGACGTTGCACCGACGTAGATGTGACGTTGCATTTAAGTCATGACACGGTGCATCGTGACATTGACATTTGACCGTTGACCTCGAAAATCTATAGTGTTCATCATCGCTCCATGGGGAAACATTTGTGGAATGTTTGATACTTCAATGATGTAGCTTTGTCTTTTATCCTGTTCACAATGTTTTCAATGTCAAGTCCATTGTTAACTTGGCATTTGACCCTTGACCTTGAAAATCAATAGGATTTATTCTCTCTCCATGGGGAACATTTCTGGAAGGCATGATGCTTCTCCGATGATGGCATTGTCTTTAATCCTGTTCACAAGTTTGCGGACACACGGACACCCACACAAACACCCACACACGGACATATGGTCTCGATCGCAACTTTGTTGCGAGTGGATAATAAAGAACAATCATGTAATGTGTCATTGACTGGTGACAGATAGATCTCAAAGCTATAATTCTGAAGTCATTCAAAATTCCTAAAGTATTATGTTGCTTATTTGCGGCGAAATGCTCTTTATGACCTGCTCGCGATGTTTCATACTCTTGTTCCACCTTCTCTGTTTATGATTTGTACTGCCCGCAATTGGGAATGGCCTTAGAAAACCTTTCCTATAATGAATCGGTACGAAAAGGCTCATTCTCATGTATTAATTTAGGTCGAACCCTTTAAAGATATGCACAATTATGAAATCTTTTAATGAAATTAAAGGTAAACTAGATCGCGCAGTCGATGGTATACCATCGCAAATACCCGCTTTTTCCATGAAAAACACTAATGACTATGTATTAGCTATCCAAAACTACATATAAGTTAAAAAAGTTGCAAAGAACATTCTAACTGATAACTCTTATAGTTTAGAAGATATGGCAAAGTCATACTTTTTTACCTTTGACCTTGGGATCATGTTGAGATCCACGAAAATTATCCCAATTTATCCTAATTTCAACGGCCATCTAATATCCAAGTTTCGGAAGTGTAACACCAATAGTTTAGAAGATATGGCAAAGTCATACTTTTTGACTTTTGACCTTGGGGTCATGTTGAGGTCGAGGTCACACCAAAAGTATCCCAATTTATTCTATATTCAAAGGGATATCCAATAACCAAAGTTTCAGAAGTGTAACTCCAATAGTTTAGAAGATATGGCAAAATCATACTTTTTGACCTTTGACCTTGGGGTCATGTTGAGAACGAGGCCACACCAAAAGTAGCCCAATATATTCTATATTCCAAGGGCCGTCCAATAACCAAAGTTTCAGAAGTGTAACTCCGATAGTTTTGAAGATATGACAAAGTCATACTTTTTTACCTTTGACCTTGGGGTCATGTTGAGGTCAAGGTCACACCAAAAGTAGCCCAACTTATTTTATATTCCAAGGGACATCCAATAACCAAAGTTCCAGAAGTGAAACTCCAATAGTTTGGAAGATATGGCAAAATAATACTTTTTCACCTTTGACCTTGGGGCCATGTTGAGGTCAAGGTCACGCAAAAAGTAGCCCAGTGCCATCTACATTCCATGTATTAGCCACAGGCAAAGTTTGAAAAATGTATCTTAACAGGTTTCAGAGGAGATCCATTCCATAGAAACTCGACGGACACACACACACATACTTACATACAAACATACATACATACAGACCCCCGGACTGATAGACACTCGACTCTGACACGTAAACAATATACCCGATTTTTTTCGATAAAGCGGGTATAAAAAAAGTTGTTTTCCGCAGCGCTTCCTCCTTTGCTCCAACATGGAGCAATTTTTTACTTGTTTTATAAATCAACTTTCAAAAAGCAGATACCTTATGTAAAGCAAATTCAACAACACAGTTAAAGACGAAATAAAGGTCCTTAAATACCACTAGAAGAAGCTTTCTTGTTCTAAATGAGGCAAAACAAACAATTTTCCACCAAAGTAATACAACCAATGCTAAAACCAACAAAACTATTTGAACAGGCAGAAAATACAAACGTTAACATGTCCGTGTAATAAGCTCCCCTCTAAACCCCACTTTATATAGAGAAAACTGGGGGTTACAGGGGTATTTGCTTTGTTTGATTTGAGGTTTAACGTTCCCGTCAACACTGTAAAGGTCATTTTGGAGACGTTGCTTCCAATTTTGTGGGACTTTTACCCGACATCGAGATGAAATGACATCTCAAGCCCTGTCGCCCAATGAAACCAAAAGAGTTTATTAGCGTGGACGGTCTGCCTCGCACCGCGGTTCCTGGGCAGGCTTAGATCCTCTAAGCGGTTTACCAGTACTAGTGTGCGGGCCGGATTCAGCTCTGCGTGGAAGCATCATGCAGCCCATATATTTCTTCAAGTCCCTATGGGCATGGGCTAAGGTTACAGGGGTATACATTATTGTTTTATTTTTGCTTCAAGACATAGGTTGTTGGTACTCGTTAGAACCGCCTCAATAAGGCGGTTCTAACGAGCACCCACAACCTATATTTGGTGTATAAAGACGAAAATATCACAGATTTTCATCAGAAAAGGAAACATTTATGAGCTGTAAAAATGTCGCACGGACTTGTTACAGTAATGTACTTGGTACCAACAATTTTCCATCAAAGTAATACAACCAATGCTAAAACCAACAAAACTATTTGAACAGGCCTTTTTGGGTCAAAATCTAGTAAAGTACAAACGTGAGATTTCATTACGCAAACACGCCTATACAAATACATTGCCACCTTTATCGCCGAAAAAATGAAAATTTTATGATGAAAAATTGTGATATTTTTCTTATTTCTGCTCAAAATATAGATTGTGGGCACTCGTTAGCACCGCCACATCGAGGCGGTTCTAACGAGTACCCACAATCTATATTTTAGAGCAGAAATAAGAAAAATAAAGTATACACCCGGAAACCCCAGTTTTACTATATAAAAGTGGGGTTCAAGGGGATCAAAATTATATAGGCGTGTTTTCGTGATGGGTTGTGCTTGGAATTCTCTAACATGGCGGGTTCATATTACATACATGTTCACTCAGAGATAAAAAAAAGAAGCATTGTTCTTTTCTCTTAACCCATTTTGTACCCGAAACCCCAAAATGGGTAATTGGCAAACAGTGCAGGCCCAGATCACACGCCGCATTATGTGGCGTCTGATCAGGGCCCACACTGTTTGCAAAACGTTCAGCCATTTTTAAAATAAATTTTGAAGAGACTCCTAAATTTTGAAATGGACTTGTGCTATATATTAAAGGTGGAAGATTCCATTTGGTACAGAATGGGTAAAGAATTAAAACAGTGCATATTTCACTCGACCAGTTCAGTTTGTTTGTTTGATTTGAGGTTTAACGTCCCCGTCAACACTGTAAAGGTCATTTTGGAGACGTTGCTTCCAATTTTGTGGGACTTTTACCCGACATTGAGATGAAATGACATCTCAAGCCCTGTCGCCCAATGAAACTAATAGGGATTTTAAGCATGGACGGTCCGACACTCGAACCGCTTTGCCTGGGCACGCTTAGATCCTCTAAGCGGTTTACCAGTACTCGTGTGCGGGTCGGATTCAGCTCTGCGTGGAAGCATCATGCAGCCCATCTATTTCTTCAAGCCCCGGTGGGCGGGGGCCACGACCAGTTCAGACCACAATACATAGGAGGAACTACTTTTTTGTTTACATGTTTTCACCACGTGCTCAAGAGCAGCCATGTTTCTTTCAACTTCAAGTGCATGGAGGTGACAAAGGTGAAAATTTGGCCAATTTCGTAATGGAAAAGAATTTTTGAATTGCTAGGTTTTGTTAGGAGAGATTATTGAAAGGACTGATTTGTGCTAAAAAGAAACATTGGATGAAATTGCAGCTCAGCAGTAACGTTTGAAATTTGACAGTTTTCACCCTGATTGTTTTTGCCTTTGAAAACTAAATGTTTGTAGCAATAGGTTTACTTAAGGCCGAAATATTAAGCTTTCATGGAATTACTCATAAAAAATCACATTAATGACAATTTCTTTTTTTTTTTTTTTTCTTTCTTTTTTTTTTTTTACTTCACACCGACAAATTTTCAATACAGCGTGCCAGCCATTTTGCATCACGAATTCATGCCTATATAAAATTGACCCCATTAAACCCCATTTTTATATAGTAAAACTGGGTTTGCAGGGGAAAACATTATTTTTTCTCATTTCTGCTCAAACCATAGATTGTGGGTACTCGTTAGAACCGCCTCACTGAGGCGGTTCTAATGAGTACCCACAATCTATATTTTGAGCAGAAATAAGAAAAAATTCATTTTTTTTCATCTGAAAATTTTCATTTTTCAGTGGTAAAATTTACAATGGTTTTGTATAGGCGTGTGTTCGTAATGTACAGTCGAATTTATAATTATTCGATGCGACACTGCCTGCTATAGAACATATTTTCTTGCATAAATACCCATGCGCATGGCTTTTGAAGCCATTGTCAAATTGAACGAAAGCCGTGCTAAAACAAAACAAAACAAAAAAAAAAAATGAAATTCGCGTGCTGTTTGAACATTGGTTTTGAGCTTTTCGACGGGCCTTGCTTTGTTTACGTTACGTTGAGCGACGTTACGTTATCGCCCTTAACATAGCCTTTGCTGTCGGAACCTCAGTTATGCAAGAACAACGACCATCCATGGCTATTTCATTGCATTAACATTTTTAACCGGTTCCTCGGAAGATGTTTGAACATTCGGCCTAGCTGACTCAACTGAGGCAATGACCAGATATGACTGGATAGATAGATAGATAGATAGATAGATAGATAGATAGATAAATAGATAGATAGATAGATAGATAGATAGATAGATAGATAGATAGATAGATAGATAGATAGATAGAGATAGATAGATAGATAGATAGATAGATAGATAGATAGATAGATAGATAGATAGACAGACAGACAGACAGACAGACAGACAGATAGATAGATAGATAAATAGATAGATAGATAGATAGATAGATAGATAGATAGATAGATAGATAGATAGATAGATAGATAGATAGATAGCGGCCTCATATTCAAACAGCTTCCTCGAGACCCGGCAAATTTTAATGCATGACAAACCATGGCTGGTCCCTATAATAGAACCTACGCCTTTGATTAATAAGCGGCCATCGTAATTATTACTTGGCAAGAAACTTTCTCGCCAGTATTAATTGATCAAAAACAGAGGTGCCTGGTGCACACCGTACAACCGGCTGTTGCGAAGACAGATTACTGCCTCGAAGACAGATCAAAGTAAAGCTGACAAAGACAGGGTAGGTGAAGGTTTTATTTTTTGGATAAATGGAGAAGGCATCTGTTGACTTTTACTGCTAATAAATAGAGGATCTTACATGAGTGTTCATGTATTATTGAATTTATTAAACGAGTTGAGGAAAAGGGATAAAATGCGAGGCTTTGCCGAGCATTTTATCCCTTTTCCTCAACGAGTTTAATATATTCAAAAATACATGAGCACGAATGCAAAATTCTATTTATCATATGACATTTAAAACGCATTTTATTCACGATTGTTTACAAAAATATCGATATTCCGCCATTAGTAAACGCGACGTCGGTAAGGACGTCGTACATGTAACGTTACGGGACGTATCTACTAATTTGCATATTTAATCCACTAGTGGATTATCGAAAATACTACATGGCGTTATTACACTCTCAGACGCGACGTCATATGATAAAAAAGATTCTGAATGCCTGGAGATACCGCAACAACACTCTAGCTACATGTATATTTCACACCACGGTAAGGCGTTACCAGCTCGTTGTAAAATATGTTTAAAGAAAATTGCATTAAAATTTTGTTTGCGGGTTAAACGGTACGTCTGAGCAATAAGGTATATTACGTCTACTTATTCACACAACAACCTCAATTATTTAGCAGCAATTCTGCCAAATTAGACCGCATAGCTCGGTTAAATAAATCAACCACGCTCCCCTAAAAAGCCAGGTGTCAAGAAAAATGTTGTCTCTGACTACAGATTACTGTTTATGTGGCTGTCCACCAACACAGATAAGAGATTTCGAAGGCTAACATTCATGACAGATCAGAATTTCGGTTATATCTTTAAGAAAGCAATATTTCGATTGAGTATTTCTAATGGCTATTTTCGCGTTAGATTTATTTGACGTGTCGAAGGAATCCTTTTTGTACCATTATCAAGTACCAAAACATGATATGCATTTTTAATGGAATAAAAGAATGCCATCTCATTTGCTCTGATTATTCGGAAGATGGATTCTTTCTATATTCTTCTTAACTCAGCTGTGTATCTTTGACAAATGTTTAAATGTGACTTTTTTATTCCACGACATTAAGGACAGCAGCAACCAAAACAGTTTGGTGACTATGTTGGCGTTAAAACAGAGCAGCCGCTGTTAGATGACCCATTGGACGGATCCCTACTCGAGATATTCGCCAATCAGACGACCAGAGAAATATTTACTTGTGAAATATGTAACAGGTAAAATCTGAGAAGGCATTTAAAAACAACAACAATATGACCATGATGGTTCTATAACGCTCTCCTGAATTTTGAAATAGACAGTTTTAAAGGTTGTCCAGATCAATGGTAGAGCGTCCGCTTCGGGATCGGGAGGTTGCGCGTTCGATCCCCGGCCGCGGTATACTAAAGGCGTAAAATGGTACTAGGTGCTCCCTTGGCTGACGTTCGCATTAGTGGCACTCCTAGGATGATAAATGAAGGCAGGTATGTATACTGAACCGAAAAAGAAACGCAATTTTTTAACCCAAAAGATTTTCATACAACCATCAGGTTGACTGAAAAATCATTTTGCGATTTACCTTCATACTTTTTTCACTTTCTTATGCAGAAAACATCTGGGCGATATCTGTACAGTTTAACGCTCCATTTGGCAATTCGTTGTTTTCAACGTTTCCTCGTGCAGTACATTAAATGTATATAAAAACCTCATCATATTGCCATATTGTGTTACCTGGAGTTTAGGTTTCAAAATTCCGGTAAAATTTCTCTACGGAATATGGTACGTTTGACGCAAGATTAACGTAACGTAGCGGTCCAAATGCTTCTACGTGGGACGTCTCAGGCTGTCATCGCCAGGAACTTCTAAGTGAGTAAATCGACGATAACTCGCTTGTACCAACGTCTACGTCAAACGAGAACGACAAATGACAGGCCTAGAAGTGGACGTCCACGCGTCACGACACGTCGACAGGACCGATACATCCGTCTAACCCACCTTCGTAATCGGTTCCGTACAGCCGTCGAGACGTCTCAGGTGACACCGGGAACGCACAACAATCGAGTAAGTGCAGATACTGTCAGGAATCGCCTTCGAGAGTTTGGTTTACGTCCTCGGCGTCCGTACGTTGGTATGCCATTAACACCACGACGACGTTAGGTTAGAATGGCGTGGCTCACACAACATAGGCCAGACCTGTTTCCCCCTTCGTCAGTGGCGTAACGTAATGTTTTCTGACGAGTCCAGGTACTTGTTGTACAGACCTGACGGTCATCAACGTGTGTATAGGAGAGCGTTATCGTGACAATTGTTTGGTTGAACGTGATCGATTTGGAGGCGGTGGATTGATGGTGTGGGCTGGCATATCTTATGGTCATAGTACGCCCCTGGTATTCATTGATGGATCGTGGCGGCTCAGCGTTACACTGACGTCGTTTTACGACCGATAGTTGTTTCATATGTACGACAGCACAACGTTACATTTCAACAGGATAACGCTCGGGCGCATGTAGCAAGGCTCAGCATGGCGTTTCTTCAGTAAAACAACGTTGATGTGATGCACTGGCATAGTCCAGATCTCTTTCCTATAAAACATTGGTGGGACGTCTTGGATAGGCGCGTACTTAACCGCCCCCAGCCGCCAACAACGCGTCAAGATATTTAACTCGTGCATCGCACTCGTGATAATACTGATGTTTTCAACACATTCGTATTCCGCTGCATTTGATCACTGAGTCGGAGCAAACTTTATTTATACAATTTTTTTGTTTCCAAATAAAATCAAAATACTGAGGGAGGCCGATTGATTTATTAGGCCAAATTATTCTTTAGTGTCTAGATCCCAAATGGTTTAAATGGCTTAGTCGAAAAGGGAGACATACCAAATCCGACGGAGGAAATGCAAACATAAATAAATAAATAAATAAATAAATAAATAAATAAATAAATAAATAAACGAGCCTGTTCATTTTTGTTTTTCATGCTCGAGATAACCTGTGCAGTTAGTTAAATAAAGTTCTGTTCTGTTCTGTTTCCCCTCTGTAAAAATGTCTAAGTCTAACGGACACGCCTCCCTTTTCGTTTGGAAGTGGGAACATAAAAAGACGCAAAAGAAGTAAAAAAAATGCTTAAACCATGTCAGTCGTTTGACACTTTAATTTCTGCATTTTAAATTAATAGTGTATGCCTCGATCAGATGCTGCGTTTTATGAACTTCAACTTTGTCTGATGCAGCTTATTTGCCCATCAGTGCAAAGCGTCCCTTTACTGGGGCATTCGAAAACTCTGAAGACCCTGATTACAGGCCACAGAATGTAGCATCCGATCAGGACCTTCATTATTTGCTTAAAGCACGGAACTTCATGTAAACTCGCAGCGAATAAAATTTCTATTTTGAAATTATACATGTAATTAGACCTCTCCAAAGCGGTCGGAATACTATGTTTGATGTCGGTCAGTACAGAGAAGCGTGTCAACCCTTTCAACCCTGTACATCGCTGCAGATACCGATTCAGATATAGATACCGATACAAACCGTATAGATCCTGATCAGACGGCATGTGACAAGCAGCATCTTCAGACTCTACACCGTTTGCCAACTGTCAATGACTTGAACAAAACACCTTTCTATAAGAATTGGTGCACTGAATATCAAAGCTAGAAGGCTTCTGTTCAGAAACTGAGGGATGAAAGGGAATGATTTCTAACATAAACAGCAACGGTGTAGAAAAATAGTGCCGGATTTTTTTACTCAGCTTTCAGCGCAATGTTTTTCGTGAAATCTAATAAACAGGTCTATTTTTACAAACATTATTCATTTTTCAAACAGTCTGGTCGAACTTGATAGGATTCATTGCGTGTACTGCTTTTTCATATTTATATAGATATGTATTTAGTTGTTTTTCTTTTTTGAGCGGAGAACTACAAGAAGGAATGTCTAAAGAGGTGCACAAAATCTGATGTACGAGGTGTACGGGGACTATAGACGGGCTAACGTCCGCCTAAAAATAAGGCACTTTCAGCAAGGACAAACCATTGGATCTTGGGCAGGCTCAGAACTTTTCAGCTTATCCTCGAAAGCCTAATCCTAAGGTTTTTCCTAAATACAATCATGTAAAATATGTTGGCCCTTGACATTGGTTTTTTGGACCAAGGGCTATAATTTGAACAATCTTGGTCAATGTGCACTAGATGAAGCTACATGACAAATATCAAAGACCCGGGCCGTCTGGTTTCAGATAAAAAGTTGTCTTTATGGTTTTCCCTATATAAGTTATATAAGTCTATGTAAAGCATTTGGGCGGGGCAATTTTTGGCCCAAGGGTTATGGTTTTAGCAATTTTGGCAGATGTCCATTTAATAAAGCTGTGTATCATAGCCAAGACCTGGCCCTTCTGGTTTCAGACAAGAAGATTAAAACAGCTTATTTCCCCCTCTTTTGTCGCCATGGCAACCAAAGCTCTGAATGGAAGGGAATTCTTTGAACAACTTTGAAAGAGCACCACCCAAAGATCATTTCAGCTAAGTAAGTTTGGTACAAACCTGTTCGATGGTACAGGATGAAATGCTGTTTAAAGAAAATGTTGGCGTACGACGACGGACGGTGACCGATCACAATAGCACCCCCCCCCCCCCCTACCCCGCAGACCTCGACTCAGATGAGCTAAAAAAAATGAAGACGCAGTATTTGAATGCCAAAAGTGCACACAATATTTCATCTGTATGCTTTTAAGTAGTAATTAGGACAATGACCTATACTGAGTCGCATAGTAAGAAATGTTCAAATAACAAAGACGCAGATCAGCAAGCACATCCGCGCAGTCTGATCGGCGCCTTGTTGTTTGCCTGTTGGCTGAAAGTTTTGTAAGAACGAAGGTTGTAGGTTCGTACGAGTGCACACAGTCTACACTTATAATTATGTTTTTGAGCAGTAATAAGGCAATCACATAAACTGATTTTCGTAGTGAACACCACCGCGCAGTCTGATCAGCAGCTTGTTTGTTTTTAATGTTCTCTCAAAGTGTGCGTGCGTGTGTGTGTGCGTGTGTGTGTGTGAATTCGGGTTTAACGTCGCTTTCAACAATTTTTCAGTTATATCACGACGGTGTCTGGTTGCGACAGGGAGCTCAATGCTCACTTTTATAGTGCTGCCTCACTGAAGTATCATGTCCCAGACACATTACATGATACCACACCCAGTCACATTATCCTGACACTGGGTCGACCAATCCTAGCTCTACCCCGTAAATCTGAGTGCCAAGCGGGGAGCAGCTAGTACCATTTTTAACGACTTTGGTATGTCGCGGCCCGGGATCGAACCCGTGACCTCCCGTTCCCCGGAGGGGACACTCTACCAACTGAGCTATCGGGACAGGTGTGTGTATGTGTTATTCAAATGCCTATTCGGATTTGAGTTATTTGAGTGTTGCCCATTACATATTTCACAGTTCAATATTTCTCATTGGCGGATATATCGAGTAGGGGTCCGTCTAATGGGTCATCTTAGAGAAACTCTTCTGTTTGAAAGTCAACAGGGTAATCCACGCTACCGATAATACTGCTGAATGCAAAAGTCACATAATAATACATTTGCCAAGGACAGACACTATCTTCAATAGCTGAAATAGCAATCGTATATACCATTAAAAATACATACGAGTATCATGTTTTGATTATGGATAAGAGTACAAACGTATTCCTAAAAAATGTCAGATTAGTTTGAGGCGAAAAAAGCTTTAAGAAAGCAATCAGCAGTACGACTTTCTTGAAGATGTAACCAAAATGCTGATCTGTCATGAATGTTAGCCTTCAAAATCTCTGATCTGTGTTGGTGGACAGCCACATAAACAATAATCTGTAGTCAGAGGCAGCATTTTTCTTGTTAGCTTGTTCCTTAGACGTAAAGCTGAAGCCGCAAACAAAATTTTAATGCGATTTTCTTTAAACATATTTTTCAAAGAACTGGCAACGCCTTATCTGGGCTTGAAATATAGCCAGAGTGTTGTTGCGGTATCTCCAGGCATCAAGTATCTTCTCCATTAGCAGCGAAAGTCAACCAATTGCCATCGATTTATACAAGCAAAAACACCTTCACCCACCCTTTCTTGATCAGCTTTACTTTGACCTGTCTTCGAGTCAGTAATCTGTCTTCTCGTGAACAGCCGGTTGTACGGTGTGTGTTGTCAGAGCAACAATATCGAAGCAACTTAATTATAGTGCTATCGTAACCAAGTCACCCGATTATGTGAATTCAGCCATAGGGGCTTGAATCATGAAAAAAATGAAAAAAAAAAATAAAAAAAAAAATGAAAAAAAAAAAAAAAAATTTTTTTTTTTTTTTTTTTTTTTTTTGGTACTATATTAGAGACAAGGGGGGAAACTTCGGCTCCATTTTTGGGGGGGTTACCTCATTTTACCCAGTGTATCTTTTTCGGAAATGAAGTTTTTCACCTGCTTATTACGAATTATACAAGTTAAATATGTCCACTTTGCAACAATAATCCGCCTCTGACTGTCACTTGCAGGAAACATGTTTTTCTCGCATGGATTAACTCAGCAAAGCAAAATTCGGCATAAACGTGTGACAAAAATTTTCAGGTTTTCATCAATCACAAGCGTACGAAAGCCTAATAGGCTCAGTTAAGAGAAAATAAAAATTGTGTAAAGGCGTAGTAACGCGAAACAAAAGGCGTAATAACGCCTAAAAAGGCGTACAAACGCAAAACAAAAGGCGCAGTAACGCCAATCAAAAGGCGAAGCTACGCGAAAAAAGGCGTAGTAACGCAAAAAAAGGCGTAGTAACGCGAAAAAAGGCGTAGTAACGCAAAAGAAAGGCTTGGTAACGCGAATCAAAAGGCGTAGTAACGCAAAAGAATGGCGTAGTAACGCGAAAAAAGGCGTAGTAACGGAAAAGAAAGGCGTAGTAACGCGAATTAAAAGGCGTAGTTACTCAAAAAAGGCGTAAAAACGCAAAACAAAAGGCGCAGTAACGCCAATCAAAAGGCGAAGCTACGCGAAAAAAGGCGTAGTAACGCAAAGAAAGGCGTAGTAACGCGAAAAAAGGCGTAGTTACGCAAACGAAAGGCGTAGAAACGCGAATCAAACGGCGTAGTAACCCAAAAGAATGGCGTAGTAACGCGAATCAAATGCGAAGTAACGCGAAACAAAAGGCATAATAACGCAAAAAAGGCGTAGAAACGCAAAACAAAACGCGCAGTAACGCCAATCAAAAGGCGAAGCCACGCAAAAAAAAAGGCGTACTAACGGAAAGAAAGGCGTAGTAACGCTAATCAAAAGGCGTAGTAACGCAAAAGAAAGGCGTAGTAACGCGAAAGAAAGGCATTATTACGCCTTTTGATTCGCGTTACTACGCCTTTTTGGTTCGCGTTACTACGCCTTTTTTCGCGTTATTACGCCTTTTTATTCGCATTACTACGCCTTTTTTTCGCGTTTCTACGCCTTTTTATTCGCGTTACTATGCCTTTCTTGTGCGTTACTACGTCTTTCTTCTGCGTTACTACGCCTTTTTATCCCACGAAAGAAAAGGTTCATGGCGATCAGCCTGGCGTCCGTCCGTCCGTCCTTTCATAGACACAACCTTGTAATCGCCATCATTCCAATATCCTTTGGGGCCCCCGCCCATCAGGGCTTGAAGAAATGGATGGGCTGCATGATACTTCCACGCAGAGCTGAAACCGACCGCATACGAGTATTGGTAAACGGCTTCGAGGATTTAAGTCTGCCCAGGCGGTCCGTCCATGCTTATAAACCCTATTGGTTTCATTGGGCGACAGGGCTTGAGATGTCATTTTATCTCAATGTCGGTTAAAAGTCCCACAAAATTGGAAGCAACGTCCCCAAAATGACCTGTACTGTGATGACGGGGACGTTAAACCTCAAATCAAATAAACAAAAACCAAATATCCTTTGACATTTGAGCCAGCGCACGACAAAACCTACAATAAGACATGTAAGACATTCCTCCCCCGGGATTCGAACTCACAACCTCTTCATTCAGATCCCACAGGGAAGAAAGGGAGATAATACAGAGGAAAATATTGTTTATTTTATATGAAAATAAATTTGTAAAACATCACAAATCAGAGCTTACAGGTGAACATTAACCAAATGCCGACGCCGACGCTGCCACCGGACGCCGGGGCGATGGCAATAGCCCCCCCCCCCTCTTACTATCGTAAGGCGAGCTTACGAGGAAGGCGTATTAACGCCAATAAAAAGGCGTAGTAACGCGAATCCAAAAGGCGTAGTAACGCGAAAAAAGGCGTAGTAACGCGAAAAAAGGCGTAGTAACGCAAACGAAAGGCGTAGTAACGCTAATCAAAAGGCGTAGTAACGCAAAAGAAAGGCGTAGTATCGCGAAAGAAAGGCGTTACTACGCTTTTTGATTCGCGTTACTACGCCTTTTTTCGCGTTATTACGCCTTTTTATTCGCATTACTATGCCTTTTTTCGCGTTACTACGCCTTTTTATTCGCGTTACTATGCCTTTCTTGTGCGTTACTAGGCCTTTTTATCCCCCGAAAGAATAGGTTCAGGGCGATCAGCCTGGCGTCCGTCCGTCCGTCCGTCCTTCCATAGACACAACCTTGTAATCGCCATCATTCCAATATCCTTTGGGGCCCCCGCCCATCAGGGCTTGAAGAAATGGATGGGCTGCATTATACTTCCACGCAGAGCTGAAACCGACCGCACACGAGTACTTGTAAACGGCTTAGAGGATCTAAGTCTGCCCAGGGGGTCCGTCCATGCATATAAACCCTATTGGTTTCATTGGGCGACAGGGCTTGAGATGTCATTTCATCTCAATGTCGGTTAAAAGTCCCACAAAATTGGAAGCAACGTCCCCAAAATGACCTGTTCTGTGTGGACGGGGACGTTAAACATCAAATCAAATAAACAAAAACCAATATCCTTTGACATTTGAGCCAGCGCACGACAAAACCCAAAGTAAGACATGTAAGACATTCTTCCCCCGGGATTCGTACTCACACACAACCTCTTCATTCAGATCCCACAGGGAAGTAAGGGAGATAATACAGAGGAAAATATTGTTTTTTTATTTGAAAATAAATTTGTTAAACATCACAAATCAGAGCTTACAGGTAAACATTAACCAAATGCCGACGCCGACGCTGCCACCGGACGCCGGGGTTATGGCAATAGCCCCCCCCCCCCCCCACACACACCCACACACACACTTACTATCGTAAGGCGGGCTTACGAGAAAGGCGTAATAACGCCAATTAAAAGGCGTGGTAACGCGAATCCAAAGGCGTAGTAACGCGGAAAAAGGCGCAGTAACGCAAAAGAAAAGCGTAGTAACGCTAATCAAAAGGCGTAGTAACGCAAAAGAAAGGCGTAGTAACGCGAAAGAAAGGCGTTATTACGCCTTTTGATTCGCGTTACTACGCCTTTTGGTTCGCGTTACTGCGCCTTTTTTCGCGTTACTACGCTTTTTGATTCGCGTTACTACGCCTTTTTTCGCGTTATTACGCCTTTTTATTCGCATTACTACACCTTTTTTTCGCGTTACTATGCCTTTCTTGTGCGTTACTACGCCTTTCTTCTGCGTAACTACGCCTTTTTATCCCCCGAAAGAATAGGTTCAGGGCGATCAGCCTGGCGTCCGTCCGTCCGTCCATCCATAGACACAACCTTGTAATCGCCCTCATTCCAATATCCTTTGGGGCCCCCGCCCATCAGGGCTTGAAGAAATGGATGGGCTGCATGATACTTCCACGCAGAGCTGAAACCGACCGCACACCAGTACTGGTAAACGGCTTAGAGGATCTAAGTCTGCCCAGGCTTATAGACCCTATTGGTTTCATTAGGCGACATGGCTTAAGATGTCATTTCATCTCAATGTCGGTTAAAAGTCCCACAAAATTGGAAGCAACGTCCCCAAAATGACCTGTACTGTGTTGACGGGACGTTAAACCTCAAATCAAACAAACACAAACCAATATCCTATGACATTTGAGCCAGTGCACGACAAAACCAACAATAAGACATGTACGCCCAACGAAGAGTCAGTGTGTGTTTGTGTGTGTGTGTGTGTGTGTGTGTGTGTGTGTGTGTGTGTGTGTATGTGTATGTGTGTGTGTGTGTGTGTGTGTGTGTGTGTGGTTGTTCGGGTTTAACGTCGCTTTCAACAATTTTTCAGTCATATCACGACGGTGTCTGAATGCGACAGGGAGCTCAATGCTCTTATAGTGCTGCCTCGCTGAAGTATCATGTCCAAGACACATTACATGATACCACACCCAGTCACATTATCCTGACACTGGGTCGACCAGTCCTAGCCCGTAAATCTGAGTGCCAAGCACGGAGCAGGTAGTTTCATTTTTAACGACTTTGGTATGTCGCGGCCTGGGATCGACTCCGTGACCTCCCGTTCCTCGAAGACTCAGATCAGCCTGTGCATCCATATAGTCTAACCAGACTTCTAGTGCTGCATGAAGGAGCATTGGACCCTTAAATATCCTTAGAGCGCACAACGAAGAATCTGATCAGACTGCGCGGATGCGCAGGCTGATCTGAGTCTTCGTTGGGCGCACATGCCTTATTGTATGTTTGTCATGTGCTGGCTCATTTATTGATGGTATAAAGAATAGAACATGAGGTCAAGAAGACCTGTCGTAAGAAATAATCACAACTCTGGATGCCTTGGCATTTTAGTTAACTCCCCTAACAACATAGCCTTGTGATCACAATGACTCCAATAACATTTGAGATACATCGATGGGACTTGATCAAAAAGTTGTACACAAGGTCTCCGCTGACAATTTAACCTTGTCATCGCACTAACTCCAGCCAATTTTAGATATATTTATGGTAGTTGGTTTAGTTGTATATTAAGTACAGAAGACATGTCATGAGCAAGAACCACAACTCTGGGTGCACTGATATTTTAGTTATCCCCTATAAGTGTTTGATCTCCGTAACTAAAATACCCTTTCAGATATGTTGATGGCACTTGTTAGGTTAAGAGGTCGTGTCATGAGAAAAAGCAACAACTCTGGATGACATGGTTTTAGTTAACACCCCTGACAATTCAACTTTGTAATATCAATAACTTCAATACCCTTTGAGATATACATGTATATGATGGGACTTGATATAATTGAAGGTGATTCATGAGCAAGAACCACAACTCCGTTTGCCATGGTATTCTAGTTATCCCCCAGACCATAAGATATGTTGCTGGTACATGGAATAGTTAATCCAACGCCGCGAAGCGGAGCGGGGATTATAGGAATGAACTTCGTCTGTCCGTCTGTCCATCTGTCCATCCGTTCGCCCGTCCGTCCGCCATCTGTCTGTTCGTAACACTTTCTTGTCCGCTCCATATCGCCTGAAACTTTTGATAGATTTTCGTTAATCTTTGGTAAAGTATTCGTCTTAGTGAGCTGATGTGCAGAACCCATAAATGAACCATGCAGACTCAAGGTCAAGGTCACGAGTTTGAAACTTTGAATTTTGTGTCTGTTCCATATCCCCTTTACCCTTGGAAGGATTTTCATTAACCTTTGGCCATATATTCTTTTCAGTGAGCTGATGTGCAGAACCCATAAATGAATCATACCGACACCAGGTCAAGGTCACATTTGAAGGTCACGAGTTTGAAACTTTGAATTCTTTGTCCCTTCCATATCTCCTATACCATTCAAAGGGTTTTCATTAAACTTTGGTCAAATACTCCCTCATTGAGCTGATGTGCATAACCCATAAATGCACTATGCCGAATCAAGGTCACAGTTGAAGGTCTCGAGTTAGAAACTTCGTATTTTGGGTCCGTTTCATATCTCCTTTGCCCCTGGAAGGATTTTCATTAAACTTTCGCCAAAACACCCCTCAGTGAGCTGATGTGCAGAACCCATAAATGACTTAAGGTCACGAGTTTGAAACTTTTGAATTTTGTATCCGTTTCATATCTCCTTTACCCCTGGAAGGATTTTCATTAAAGTTTGGTGAAATATCCCCCTTCGGTGAGCTGATGTGCAAAACCCATAAATTAAACATGCAAACCCAAGGTCAAGATCACAGGCGAAGGTCACAAATTTGAAACTTGGAAATTTGTGTCCGTTCCGTTACCCCTCGAAGGATTTTCATTAAACTTTTGTGAAATATCACCCTCAGTAAGCTGACGTGCAGAACCCATAAATAAACCAAGGGCCAACTCAAGGTCAAGGTCACAGGCGAAGGTCACAAGGTTGAGTCTTGATATAAAGTGCGGCGGGTGATTTGGCTGTCCCTCAGCCTTTTTTGATATTTGGTATGAAGCTTCACCCTTTTTAGACCTCCCTCAACATTATGCACATAACAGCCCTGGTGCCAATAATGGCCCTTCCCGTGGCCAACTTGTTACGCTATTGACCAGGTGAGCGATCTTGTTTCAGCATTATAACGCCTTCTGATTCGCGTTACTACGCCTTTTGTTTCGCGTTATTACGCCTTTCTTGTGCGTTACTACGCCTTTTGATTCGCGTTACAACGCCTTTTGATTCGCGTGAGTACGCCTTTATTTGCGTTACTACGCCTTTTTTCGCGTAACTACGCCTTTCTTTTGCGTTACTACGCCTTTTTTCGCGTTATTACGCCTTTCTTTTGCGTTACTACGCCTTTTGATTCGCGTTACTACGCCATTCTTTTGCGTTACTACGCCTTTTCTCGCGTTACTACGCCTTTCTTTTGCGTTACTACGCCTTTTTTCGCGTTATTACGTCTTTCTTTTGCGTTACTACGCCTTTTTTCGCGTTATTACGTCTTTCTTTTGCGTTACTACGCCTTTTTATTCACGTTACTACGCCTTTCTATTGCGTTACTACGCCTTTCTGTTGCGTTACTACGTTGCGTTACTACGCCTTTTTTCGCATTATTACGCCTTTCTTTTGCGTTAGTACGCCTTTTGATTCGCGTTACTACGCCATTCTTTTCCGTTACTACGCCTTTTTTCGCGTTACTACGCCTTTTGTTTCACGTTACTACGCCTTTATAGAATTTTATTTTCTCTTACCTGAGCCTATTAGGCCAAGCGAACTAGTGTTACGGAGGAAACTTTTTTCGCTTTCAACTGATGTCTTTCATTCAAATGAACCTCTCTTGACCAATTTGAATCCAAAATGATGTATTTGCAGCTCTAAATTTAGATTTTATTACTTTTACATCACTTTATGTAAAAGATCAAGAAAACAGTCGTCGCGAAGCTTGGTTTTTCTGCTGATTCCGGGCTGCTCTATCGATGAACTAACGACCGGTACGACCGGTGCTGTTTAATTTTTATACCGTTCGCAGCAGTGACAAATGAGCATTATCGCTATTTTTCTTCCATTTTCAACTAAACCCCAAGAGGGGACACAGACGTTGTATACTGCATATACTCCAGTTTTGAGAGCTGAAAGAGTACACAGTCACCATGTAATTACGGTAGGGTTCTTTAACCTGCACAGGGGATGGTTCTCCCTGCACAGAGGTCTCCAGTTAACGTTCAGATTCGAAGGACGATGCACCGTTATGATATTCATACCTGCAAAATTTATTATACAAATGGAACGTGTTCTGACGCCGAAATTTTGGCACCGCTGCTGGGGATCAAACCTGGGACCTTTAGCATCTGAGGCACTGAGCTAGGTGGGTGGCTAAATTTAGGAAGGCAGGGATTAGCCGCAGTTATCTCCTTACCGGACTCAGAAAATGTGAAATGTATTTTTTGTTGAAATCGTGGACGTTTTGTGTTATTTTCAAAACAGTTTCACTCATGCTTGTGTAGACAGAAATAAAACAAATGGACCCTGTATCGCTCACCTGAGCTAACAGATTCAAAGTTTCAGGAAGTGCCAGCCTTTACTGAAGGATTAATGGAAGGACATGGTGATGACAGGGTAAGCATTTTCTGCAAATCAAGTAGAATGTAACACTATGATAAATAGGCTGACCTCACCAGTTTTCAAACGCATCCCAGCTTTTATTCCTGACTTGCTAAGAAGATCCGATATAAACTCATGGGACTATGGTGATGACAAGTTCAAAAATAAGCAATTAACTGCTGCAATCAAGGGGATGTTACTCTGTGACAAATAGGCAAACCTCACGAGTTTTCAAACTCCTCCGAGCTTTTCTGCCTGACTTATTTGTTTGTAAGTTTCATAAAGATCCGATCAAAACTGAAGGGGCAGCAGTGCTAACAAGGTCGAAAATAGGCATTTTTAAGCAATCAAAGGCAGGTAACTCTATGATAAATGTGCCGACTTGGCCAGTATTCAAACTCATCCAAGGTTGTATTCCCAGCCACCTTACATGTAAGTTTCAGAAAGATCCGATCAAAACTGAAGGGGCTACGGTGATGACAAAGGTCAAAAATCAACCTTTTCAGCCATCAAAGGGATATAACTCTACGATAAATAGGCTGACTTGGCCTGTTTTCGAACTCATCCAAGATTTTATCCCCAGCCACCTTACATATAAGTTTCAGAAAAATCCGATCAAAACTGAAGGGGTATGGTGATAACAAGGACGTAAATCTATGATAAATGGGCCAACTTGGCCGGTATTCGAACTCATCTTAGGTTTTATCCCCAGTCACCTTACATATAAGTTTCAGAAAGATCTGATCAAAACTGAAGGGGCTACGGTGATGACAAGGTCGAAAATAGACATTTTCAGCCATCAAAGGGACATAACTATATAGTAAATAGGCTACCTTGGCCGGTATTCGAACTCATCCGAGATTTGATCAACAGCCACATTACATAAAAGTTTCAGAAAGATCCGATCAAAACTGAAGGGGCTACGGTGATGACACGGTAAAAAATCGGGGATCATTTTACGGTCCTTTCGAGTTTATTTCACTCATATCGAGCCGATTGTTAATCACATGTGGTCGAAGACCGTAGTATCCGGTAAAAAGAAACTAAAAAAACATCAGGTCTTCCGTTGCAGAACTCTTGAATGCCTTAAAATAGATGCCTTTTATGAAAAGGTTTGATTGTGAAGTGCTTAGATCTGTTGAAAAAGTACTTGTATTAGCCTAGAGTGTATTGGAAAGTAAGTGAGAAATGGGGCCTTTTCCAATATATAGGACATTTAATTTTGGTGCTTTTGAGTAAAGCGGCATTCCAATCTTAGTGTTTCTCGACCAGGCTATTAAAAGGTTATAAATCGTTATTCATGCTCGAGTGTTAAATTTGTAATGCTCGCTAATTTTAAATACTAAAAGTTCATCAATTTTCCTGCTTAGATTTGTTTGTTTGATTTGAGGTTTAACGTCCCCGTCAACACTGCAAAGGTCGTTTTAGAGACGTTGCTTCCAATTTTGTGGGACTTTTATCCGACCTTAAGATGAAATGACATCTCAAGCCTTGCCGCCCAATGAACAAATAGAGTTAATTAACATGGACGGGCCGACTCGCACCGCTTTGCCTGGGCAGGCTTAGATGCTCTAAGTGGATTACCAGTACTCGTGTGCGGGTCGGTTTCAGCTCTTCGTGGAAGCATCATTTCTTCATGCCCCGATGGGCGGGGCCGTTTCCTGCTTAGATAAGAACTGAATAATAGAATGTATGATGGGATTGAGGCCGAAACAAGGAATTTTCAAGCAAGTTTTCAGTTTAGTTAAGTATCATGTAGGGTTTTGTCGAGCACGAGACTTTAATTCACTGAAAACGAGCCCGAAGCCACGACCGCAATATTAATTATTTTTCTCACCCAAACACTTTAAGGAATTTATTTGTTTGATTAGATGTTAAAAGTGCCCATCAACAGGTCATTTGGAGACGTTGAATCCATTTTGTGGGACTTTTACTCGATATTGAGATGAATTGACATCTCAGGCCCTGTCGCCCTATGAAACCAATAGTGTTTATAAGCATGAACGGTCTGACTCGCACCGCTTTGCCCGGGCAGGCATAGATTCTTTGAGCGGTTTTAACCGTTTAGCATTACTCGCGTGCGATCGGTTTCAGCTCTGCTTGGAAGCGTCACGCAGCCCACCTATTTCTTTAAGCCCCGATGGGCAGGTCCGAAAACTTTAAAGAATGCGTTGTGAACTGCACAAATATACAGAAATTAATAAGCGATAAAGCACATTCACACCAATGTAACACAACAAAATGTCAGTATTTTAATATTCATACCTCCTGGAGAATATCGTCATAATTTTTCCAGTGAGCCGCTAATGTTTGTGTCTAAAGCATCCGTTTATATGTAAAGTGCTACGCATGAAATAAAAACCAGTGCATGTACATTTCATGACCTGCTGTCTTTGACACTTGACAGCAGTTTGATGACAAATTGAATGTCCATTTCATTAAAAGTTGATAAGGACATGTCATTCTGACTGTTAAAAATGTACATTTTAGGGGAAACTGAGAAGGTGCTCCCCTAATTGCATGGATAACAAAACATGCTACAGAAGACGGTTTTGAAAACAAAATTACCTCGGACTCAATGTGGGTGTTTTGCAATGACTGACATAATGGGATAGCTAATAAACCCTACAGTGAGCAGCGATATGAGGCAAAGAAAACAAACACTTAAGAAATGAAAATTATTTTTCTGCTGTTCATGATAGTACGGACGCAGTGGGTTGTATGCAAAGTAAGTGAACCCCGAAGGGGTTCATGTAAACTTTGTTAGCGACTCGATGTCGTTCATATTTTCATGAAAAGCAGAAAAATTAAGTTTATTGTTTTATAATAACATTCTATGCCCCTCATCACTGGGCGAAAAATAATGCTTATAGGGCAAACTTTTTAAACTGAAAAACATTTACACCCATTTTACTACATAGAGAGGAACAGCGTTGACCTCACCAACGCCCGTAGAGAACCATGGTTTAGAATGACGTCACTTGATGTCACTGAAAATCATGTGACTCGATGCGTTTACGGAAGTATGAACCATACTGTTTTCTATGTGTTTACATTATATTTTTTTTATTTATGAGCCGGATAAATTCCATACCCTATCAGTTGAGCATGAAAAAAAGTTTTATAATCCTTGGGCTGCAGGTTGGTGCAGTTTATCTCTGTACACTGTTCTTTCTACCTCTGGAATGAACAGTACACAATATTTCCATACCCCTCTAATTAATCTTAAGACTTCCACAAATTTAATCCAAATATCTGAGAGAGAGAGAGAGAGAGAGAGAGAGAGAGAGAGAGAGAGAGAGAGAGAGAGAGAGAGAGAACAGCTAACATTAGACAAAATACATGTTGAAACGCTTTTTCCTTGGTTTCCACTTATCACAAAGAAAAAAAAAAAAGAACGAAAATTCCTACAGGCCTATTGGCACCAAAAAAGCCTTTGTTATTTAGGTAATAATATTAGAACACACGTTTAAAGTCGTCAGTCTTTCCGACCACTATGAATTCAAATTTGTAAAACAATTTCAAGTTATTTCTAGCCGTATCTCTTTTAACTAAAATTCTGAACCGTTTGGCTTAACACTGCTGCATTTTTATTTATTTTTTTGCTTAGCTAACCGTCGCCGTGTACCGGGAACGAGCGTTTAAACATAAGGTGACGATGTCGTGTACATAGCGGCCCCCGCCCAAAGGGGCTTGAAGAAATATATGGGCTGCATGATGCTTCAACCGCAGAGCTGAATCTGGTCCCCCACTAGTACTGGTAAACCGCTTAGAGGATCTAAGCCTGTCCAAGAACCGCAGTGCGAGGCGGACCGTCCATGCTAATAAACCCTATTGGTTTCATTGGGCGACAGGGCTTGAGATGTCATGTCATCTCAATGTCGGGTAAAAGTCCCACAAAATTGGAAGCAACGTCTCCAAAATGACCTTTACAGTGTTGACGGGGACGTTAAGCCTCAAATCAAACAAACAGACAAACGTCATGTACACATGTTCTTTAGCACTCTGCCAAAAACACATAGATTTTATACGATAGCCGTTGTGCAAGAAACTGACAAACATTTCCTCTTCAATACGGAGCTCTCTAGCAATCTCCTCGATAACGTGGGTTGTGCCCGTCCCAGCCTGGACATAAACATGGCAGTTGGGCCCAGTTGGGCCTTGTTTTTTTAATCAGATCAAAGGCCGTCTTCTGCTTTTAAGTAAACATTTTATTTCCTTTTTTGCGCATGTGTCAAAAAAGTTACAGCGGCTGACTGGAAGCGATGCAATACAAAATTCCCAGAGCACAGCCCATTATACGTAGAAACACCATCCAGTTATCTTAGCTGCGTAATACGTGTATACGTAGTCCTAGCAGAATATGTTACATTGACAAATTAAATAAAAGGAGAAATCAAGGCTATCACACACATTTTAACAGTAACAACTCCACTGCCGGAACGTAGTTTCCGAAGTTCCGGATTATATCTGTCCTGCACGTCCCGCCTTTTAAACACGACGATTATGGCAAGCGCCCGGGTTTCTGTACCGATCATTGACAGAACACTGCGGAAAGCGAAGCAAAAGTTGGAAAAATCTATATTTAGAGCTGCGAGTACATCTTTTTGGCTTCAAATTGGCAAAGCGAGCTAAAGTTAAATGAAAGACAACGGGTGAAAGTGAAAAAAGTCCCCCCCCGTATCACTAGTTCGGTTGTGATTGATGAAAACCTGAAAATTTTTGTCACACGTTTATGCCGAATTTTGCTTTGCTGAGTTAATCCATGCGAGAAAAGCATGTTTCCTGCAAGTGGCAGACAGTGGCGGATTATTTTTGCAAAGTGGACTTATTCAACTTGTATTATTCATAATAAGCAGGTAAAAAACTGCATTTGCGAAAAAGATACACTGGGTAAAATGAGGTAACCCCCAAAAAAATTGAGCCGAAGTTTCCCCCCTTGTCTCTATTATAGTACCAAAAAAAAAAAAAAAATTTTTTTTTTTTTTTTTTTTTCATTTTTTTTTTCATGATTCAAGCCCCTATGATTCAGCTGTAACACAAAAAGAGCTATGGTGCACATGCGTAAGGCTTTCGGACTCAGCGAATCTGACTTAAATTGACAACAACTGAACTTGCCCGCCCTGCCAATCTTTTAGATCTGCGATTAATACTATCTGATATACGATCTAGTGCTTTTTATCCCCCGACCGAATACAACGGGGCTTCCATTAAAAAGGAAATTTTATTGTTATCTATTTTTAATCTCTTCTGTAACATCTCTTCTGAAACGATCAGAAACTGATACAATCGGATTCCAAATTCTTCCCACAATATCACTATGGAAATGCGAAACATGGAGTGACGAAGTAAACAAAACGGTCAGCATAGGTAAACCGAGTCAACAGCTCTTTACCAAACAGGTGGTGACTCAGAATATCTAAAACTAACTAAAAAGGAGCAATATACATAATGGGGAAAAATCCTAATCACCAACATGACAAATATGAAACTGGAAGGGCCGGCCTCGGTAGCTCAGTCGGATAAGCGTCTGACATGTGATCAGGTGGACGCGGGTTCAATACCTGCCGGGGTCGGCAACATTCTTACGTGGAGATTGGTCATAAAATCTTTTCTACGGTCATTCTCTCCCTTCCGCTGATTCAAGAAGGGCAGTTTTCAGTTTCTGGCGAAAGAATGTGCACTGTACTGGTTAACCGCTTACGTATAAACCTGCCCAGTGTGAATAGGTAAACTGACTGGCTCAAAAAATGACCTAAAATAGTGTTGACTGTTCCGTTAAACTCCAATACAAACAAACAAATCCATCCGGGTGCCATATTTTGTTTAGTTATCTCCCCCTTTTTCAATAAAATAGAATGACTACCTTTTATTACAGTGACATTTAGTACACAATTATGAAAGACTATAAAATGAGTGTTGATAAAACATAGGTTTGAACGTCAAATTAACCCTTGTCCTGCTGAATATTCATTTTGGCCACGCCCATTCCTGATTTTGAGCCAGTCAGATACATTGATGCCATTTATTTCTACAGATTCATGGACTGAATGTCAAACAGTGTGGATCCTGATCGGATGGCTTATTCAGAAGCCATCTGATCTGGGTCTACACTGTTTGCAAAGATAGGGCTTGTCGTCTACAGCAGGGTAGGGGTTGAGCAACATGAACTCTAAAACACATTCAGTTGTGTTTACTAGGCATAGAAAGACTTTATAATCAGTGTTATTATTACAGTGACATTTAGTACACAATTATGAAAGACTCTAGTCATTGCTACTATTATAGATAGTGACTTTCAATATTCTAGTCTCCAGATCTAGTCAGGTTGCTTAGTTTGTAACTTTCCTCAAAATGTTATGTTGTTATATTTGTTGTACTTTTGACTTGTACCCCAGTTAGGGGTGATAGTCGATAATAAAACTTCAAACTTTTATGGTCATAAATCTTGGGGCATATTGATGGTACCTGGCTTAATTGTTCACAAGGATGAGAGGCTGTGTCATCCGTAAGGACCACAACTCCGGGTACCATGTTTTTTAGTTATCTCCCTTTACAATAAAATATAGTGACTACCTTGTGATGGTCATAACTCAAATACCCTTTGAGATATATTGATGGTACCTAGCACAATTGTTCACATGGCTGAGACGACATGTCACGTGCAAGCACCACAACTCTAGGTGCCATGTTTTTTTTAGTTATCCCCCTTCCAATAAAATAAAACCACTACCTTGTGATGACCATATCTCCAATACTCTTTGACATATATTGATGGTACTTGGTACAGTTGTACATGAGGTTAAGCAGGCTTGCCATATGCAAGAACCATGACTCTGCATGCCCTGATTTTGTATTTTTTATTTATCTCCCCTAACAATGTAACCTTATGATGGCCATAACTCCAATACCCTTCGAAATATATTGATGGTACTTGGCACAATTGTATACAAAGTGGAAATGGCTTGTCATACCTAAAAACCACAACTCTCAGCCCTATGGTATTTGATTTATCTCCCCAACCAATATAACAGTATGACCACCATGTGATCACCATATCTCAAATACTCTTTGAGACATATTGCTTGTACTTAGTTAAGATGTACATGATGTTCAGCAATTCTTGGTGCCCATGATTTTAGTTATCCCCACTGACGATATAACCTTGAGATTGTCATAACTCCAGTACCCTTTGAGATATATTAATGTAACTCGGCAAGATATAGAAGACAATATAACTGTATGACCACCTCATGATCACCATTTCTCAAATATACTTAGAGACATATTGATGGTACATGGTGCACTCGGATATACGTGAGGTGAAGCAGGCATGTCATGCACAAGAACCACAATTCTGAGTGCCCTGTGTTTTTAGTTATCTCCCCTGACAATATAATCTTGTGATGGCAGTAACCCCACTACCCTTTGAGATATTTTGCTGGTAATGCCACAATTGTATACAAGGTTGAAAAGGCATTTCATGTGCAGGATCCACAACTCAGTATACCATTACTTTGTGCATTGGAAATCTCGGATCATCATCATGTTGAGAAGCGATCTCTAGTATCATTAAGTGAAGATAGATAGTCTCAATAAACAACAAAGTTACATTACATATACAAAATCCTGCAGATGTTGCAGCAATATAATGCGGTCTTACATGTGTATTTTAATTCCAGTGCACTTTCTATTCGTGCACAATCTTCTGAAGGCCACATTGGCTTTTGGTCGGGAGATTTGCCATGTGCCCTTAGATCCCTGTTACTTTAAACGCAAAATTCTTACCGTTGTCAGATGTAATGATTAGTCGAGATGAATCCGAAGGATATAAAAATACATCGCCTTAGAGATGTCAGCAATTATAACTCAGAGCTTTCTCTTAGAGGCTTCTTTCAGTTCTCTTTTGTTCGAGGGCAGGACTTTTCAGGCTACTTTCTGAGTCGATTGTTTATCAATCAATCCAAGTCCACGTGACTATCACTGATTTGAAGGAAATCCATATATCTTTGTATAGAATTGGTCAGCGTGTTGCGTAAATGGGTTATCTGTAGACATGGGTTGGGCTTGCAAACAGTGTAGACCCAGATCAGACGCAGATCAGGGTCTACCGTGTTTGCTTATAGTGCATGAATTTAGGGGCAGACGCCAAAAACTGCGGCCTCTGATCAGGGTCAGCTGATATTGTGGGAACAATTTGGGATCTGATTGTATCAGTTTCTGATCGTTTCTCTGTTTAATTTTAGACCTTCTAAGCGGTTTACCAGTACTCGTCTGCGTTTGGTTTCGGCTCTGCGTCGAAACACCATGCAGCCCAATTTATTTCTCCAATCTTCGATTGAGGAGAGAGTGGAGTGGGGGAGGAGCATGCCCTTTTTCTGCGAAAAATAAGAACAACATAGGTCGTTGTTTTCTAGAGAATCGAAATCTTAAACGAAATTATTGCTACAACAAATTAACCATGTTCACTACAAATACTTATGAAGTTTTTGTTTGTTTGATTTGGGGTTTAACGTCCCCGTCAACACTGTAAAGGTCATTTAGGGGACGTTCCTTCCCATTTTATGGGACTTTTACCCGACATTGAGATGAATTGATATCTCAAGCCCTGCCGCCAAATGAAACCAATAGGGTTTATAAGCATGGGCGGTCCTACACTCGCACCGCTTTTTCTGGGCAGGCTTAGATCCTCTAAGCGGTTTACCAGTACTCGTGGCGGGTCGGTTTCAGCTCTGCGTGGAAGCATCATGCAGCCCATCTATTTCTTCAAGCCCCGATGGGCGAAGTAATTCTATTTCTAGCTACCGAAATGTGGCTAATCATAACTGGTCCCTGTCCAAAATAGCTAGTCCATTACGTTAACAAAGCCGTAAAATGAACACCCGTCTAAACCTCGCTTTATATAGAGAAAACTCGGGTTAACGTGGCAGCACATTATGTTTCCTATTTCTACTCCAAGACATAGGTTGTGGCTACTCGTTAGGACCGCCTCAATGAGGCGGTTCTAACAATCACCCATAACCTATGTTTGAGTATGAGAAAAATATCCGAATCAGAAAAATTACCTTTTTGAAGGTATGAAAGAATGCACTTTATCATATGACGTCGTTGATAAACAGTGGATAACGTCATGTAATAAAAATCGTATGACCACACGTGTAATAACACTTTGGCGGGATTAAGTAACGTCATGGCGACGTCTATGTCAACTATGCAATTTTTGTGGAAAATTTGTCAAATCTAAAGGCGATAAAATCCGATTTAAAGTGGTCATATGATAAACAGAATCTTACACTCGTGGTCATTTCATATGAAATTTATGAAACTCGCCGAAGGCTCGTTTCATAAATGTCATATGAAATGACCACTCGTGTAAGATCCTCTATTCATCATATGACGTCGCGTCTGAGAATGTAATAACGCCATGTAATAAATTCGATAATCAACTAGGCAAATTAGTTAGATACGTCCCGTAACGTTACATGTACGACATTCTTAATGACGTCGCGTTTACTAATGGCGGAAAATTTTTGTAAAACAATCGTGAATAAAATGTGTTGTACATGTAAATAGAATATTGCATTCGTGCTCATGTATTATTCAATTTATTAAACTCGTTGAGGAAAATGAATAAAATGCTCGGCACAGCCTCGCATTTTATCCCTTTTCCTCAACTCGTTTAATGAATTCAATAATACATGAACACTCATGTAAGATCCTCTATATATCACACGGGCGTGCTTTCGTAATGCCCGAACCGAAGGACAGTCTCTTATTTCAACCGATATACAGCGATTTTTTATGTCACGATTCTTGCAAAATCCGTTCTGAGCTATTAATTTCTTTGTTACTGGGGGTATCGTTTGTTGTATTACAGCCAGAAGAAGCTTCAATTGTAGTATCCTTATTTACGTTCGACTTTGCTTCAAATGTTATGGCCGATTCAGGATCGTTTTCAACACAAATACTGATCCGCCTTCTCGTATCTCTTTTCCGTCTAATGATTACTTCGAAACTATTCTCTATTTCTGGAATTGTTTCCATTGCGCCTTCAGCTTTATCTTTCCTCTTCTGGTCCTTGTCACTTTGAAATTCACTGGCAGCTTCACTGATCACTTCTAATGAAGTGATCGAAAGCCTAGTTGCTATCACAAAGTCACTTCCAGAAAGTCTTGACTTCACTTTGAATTCATGTATTTCCACGTTGTTTTCAAACTTTTTCTTCCATGCTTCTCTTATAGACTTAACAGTTAACACACGTCGTGTTCGTCTATCCATAACAAATGCAAGTGTAATGACCGCGCCGTCTAAAGGATCGGTTAAGCTGTGCATCAAAACTAATGGGAAAATGTACGCATCGTGTCCATGCGAGCCATGTATTACGTTTTGAATCCTGTTAATCGTAGGGAATAGAATAACAAGAAAGTAAACGATGGGGTACACTCGTAGGGTTTTGACTGCCTCTTTTATAAGTTTATGTCTAACACTGTATTCAGAGTCGTATGTCCCTACAACGGACTTTTCGTTTTGTCGAAGTTTATAAGTGATTACTATAATTGAAACAAGTAAAAATACTTCCGAAACAAGCGACCATATATACCATGAGCCAAACCGCCATCCCCATGTGTTCTTTAGCCAGCACCAGGCGCCAGCCGGTGCGTATGCATCATCTACGAATGGTAGCGCTGCAAGGATAACAGGCAATATCCAGCAGAATAAGGATATCTGTACCTCATACTTGAACATTCGCTTTGCCCATATCACCTGCATTAGCAAGTTGATTATGATCGCTAGTATCCAGAGAAGAATCACCCAGGCAACAAACTGCATAAGAGCTCCTTGAACAATGCACATGAGAGTTGCTTCAGAGACTATATCAACCATAATATAACTGACGGCTTGAAGGAGGGTCCCAACGCTGAGATGAATGATCATCCTCTGTGTAAATTCCGTATACTTGCGAAACAGCCAGATAATAAATATTGTAAAAAGACATCCGATTATAGAAAGTGACGCTGAAATTCTCTTGCAGCTTAACAACCACGTACAATATTCAGGGTGGTCGGGGAACATCTCACAGCTGCCTACCCCACCCATCTTGATCACCCCTGTCTGTTTGTCTCAAATAATGTTCAAAAGATCACATGCTACTTTTGGTCATACTGCTATGTATAGCTTTGTGTTTCTTTGGTTCAAAACAATCCTCGAAAAGTAATATCAAAAGTGAGACCGTAAACGTTCATCAACATGATATGTCAATTTTGGCAGTTTTTTAACATCAAAACACCGAAAGAATATGTAAAATTAAGATTTATTCAAAGTACCCATGGCTCTTTCACTCATGATAGTTTATCCATCAGTTACCGAATATCACAAAGAACAAAGACTGCAAATCAGGTTATTTGATCCTACCGAACATCGTCAACGGGTTCAAGTAACTGATCCTCGAGTACATACACATAGGACACCGTGGTTGAAACTAATATGATATCATTATGACTTGCAACATAATTTGAAATGACATACACGCGTTATTCATAAAAATCTTTATTGGAACCAATAGGCAGTGAATTTTCGACGAAATAAGCAGCCCGGCAGGTAAATGACGTAATTGTGACGTCACATCAACGTCGGTGTAATGTCATGACTTTTATGCAACGTCACATCTACGTCGGTGCAACGTCGTTACGTTGCACCGACGTTAATTTTTATTGTTGCCCTTGCGACGTGTGCCTGCTGGGAATATACCCAGTATTAAACTATTCTATGTATGGTCTTTCATGGGTCTATTTTTTTTTTTTTTTTTTTTTTTTTTTTTGGTTTGGGTTTTACGGCCCTTTCAAGATTATTTCACTCATATCGAGCCGATCGTTAATCAGAGGTGGGCGAAAACCGGAGTACCCGGAGAAAAACCACCTGACCTTCCGTTGCAGAACTTGGCGTCTCACACGTGGCCCGAGCGAGGCTCGAACCTACGGCGGTGAGAGACCTAATGACTAAGAGTCAGCGCTCTTATCCACTAGGCCACGGAGGCCCGTTCTTTCATGGGTCTATGAGGCGGTTCTAATGTGTATAGGTATAACCTACAATCTATGCATAATATTGCATAATGTAACATAAAATAATAACAGGTTTATTAGAAATCACATATTCCGGGCTACTGAGTCTTTTAACCGTGTTTCCGTCTCGAGGTTCCGACTCGATGTTACCTTAGTTGTCGGCGGGACCTAACCCTCAAACAAACTAACAAACATTCAAGTTTCAACGCTACATAATACAAATAAAATGTGGAGCCTGGAAGTAAGAGATGCTCTATACAGCGCTATGAGAGACTTATAACGGTGCAATATGTGGAGCCCCGTTTTACTATTTATTCCTTATTTATAGATATCCATAACTATTTATGGATATCCATAATTCGAATTATGGATGTCCATACTTATTTATGGATATCAATAATTATTTATGGATATCCATAATTCGAATTAATGGATATCCATAATTCGAATTAATGGATATCCATAATTCGAATTATGGATATCCGAAAATCGATCTGAATCATGGATATCCATAAATCGAATTATGGACATCCATTATTCGATTTATGGATATATTCGAATTATGGATATCATTTATTCGACTGATTTATGGATATCATTAATTCCAATTATGGATATCCATAAATCAGCGGAATAATGGATATCCATATTTTGATTTACGGACATCCATAATTGGAATTAGTGATATCCATAATTCGCATTATGGATATCCATAAATCGCTCTGAATCAATGATATCCATAAACCGAATTATGGATATCTATAATTCGATTTATGGATATCTATAAATCGAATTATGGATATCCATTATTCGGCTGATTTATGGATATCCATAATTCAAATAATGGGTATCCATAAATCGAATTAGGAATATCTATAAATATGGATTAAATAGTAAAACGGCACCGAATAGCAATACACATATAAAAGCATGTGTCATTAAGAAATACGTATTAATAATTACATGTATTTACAGAAGCAGTACAGTCCCGCCCACCGGGGCTTGAAGAAAAAGATGGGCTGCATGGTGCTTCCACATAGAGCTGAAACCGACCCACAGAAACCGACCCGCACACAAGTACTGGTAAACCGCTTACAGGATCTAAGTCTGCCAAGGCAAAGCGGTGCGAGTCGGACCGTCCATGCTTATAAACCCTTTTGGTTTCATTGGGCGACAACGCTTGAAATGTCATTTCATCTCAATGTTGGGTAAAAGTCCCACAGAATTGGAAGCGACGTCTCCAAAATGACCTTTACAGTGTTGAAGGGAAAGTTAGACCTCAAATCAAACAAAAACAAACAAAACAGAAGCAGTAATATTTTGGCAACTTATAAACTCATCGTTCTCCATCACCTCACGATATCGTAAGTTGTATCCAGCAGACAATCACATCAGTGTTTCATCTGTGGTACTAAATTAAAGCACTGAGAGTACTGGTGGGTCGATTCTGCGTGTAGGTCGAAGAAATAGTCCTGGGGCCAGTTGTTCAAAACTAACGACGTCTTTAGTTAACGTATCGTTAAAACTTCGATCATTAAATATGGCAAATATGCTAAAGTTTTTGCTGAAAAAAATGTGAGCAGCTTTTGCGGATGCTCACATTTTTTTCAGCAAAAATACAAAAATTTATGATATTGTACTTGCTAGAAGTGTTAACAATATGACCACTAACGAGCTCATTAGGCTAACGATGCTTTGAACAACTGGCCCCTGGACTGTGATTTAAACTGTTTCATTTAACCCTAGAATTCCTGTTTTAAGCAAATAGTGAAAATCTTGATCAGACTACGCGTTCTGTGGTGTCCTGTCTGGATGTACACTGTTTGCCAAGCCCAACTTATGATTCCAAGACAACCCACTTACGCAACACTCAGACCTCAGTTTTCTAAAAAAAAAAAAGTTATTCCGACAAGTCAGTGATAGTCACGTGGACTTAAGCACAGAAGAGCTTTTCTGCTTAGTAAATTTGGGTCAGTTGAAAAACAATCGGCCCAAAAATAGCAGTGTTATTTGTTCCATTGTGGGGTCAGAGTGTAGCGTATATATAGACTGAAATCATGTGTTTGGTTTGGCTAACAGTGTAGACTCAGATCAGACGCCACAGAACGCGGCGTCTGATCAGGATCGTCACTGTTTGCATTTGGTAAAAGAATTTAAGGGTGTAGCGAAACCGTCCAAGTCCTCGTTCATGACCAATTTCAAAGTCTGCGCTCAGAGACAATCGACCAGTGTTGTCAGTGTTTTGATTTATTTACCCGCAAAAACCCTCTCACTCTTGAGTTTCTAGAGTGCATACTCCTATCACTGAAGTTGGGCTAACAGAGCGTCTAGCTGAATGGTGAGCATATTAGAATCTTGTATGGGTGTGAGGGGAGGATGGAAAATCCGTCCCGAGGGACACTGTCCAGCATCACGAGGCTTGCCGAGTGATGCCGGACAGTGATCCCGGCCCGATGGACGGATTTTTCTATCCACCCCTCACAGCCATATTGGATTCTTTTTCTTGCATACCTTCCATTTCTTAGCGCGAATTTTAATACAGCAGTCACTTCGGTTACCAACGTCCGTCATATTGTGTTGACACTGCAGGAATGTTTAGTGACGTCACGGAACGTGCTGTGACGTCAACCTTAACGACGGCGCATACGAGGTCGTAATCAACCAGTGCATTTATCAAACACGCGATTATATTCGATTTTTCGGTCGGAACACCAGGGTCAGAACATAAATTTCTATCCCAGGGTAAAATCACGGATTTCCTTGTCCGGTGTGCAAGAAATATATATCCCGATAAGATGGCTCAGAGCCGTTACATCAGGATCAACACTGTTTGCATGAGTATCTGCATCGGATTGTAAGGGATATCAACATAGGGATAACATTACGCAAACACGCCTATACAAATACATTGCCACCTTTATCGCCGAAAAAATGAAAATTTTATGATGAAAATTGTGATATTTTCCTTATTTCTGCTCAAAATATAGATTGTGGGTACTCGTTAGAACCGCCTCATCGAGGCGGTTCTAACGAGTACCCACAATCTATATTTTAGAGCAGAAATAAGAAAAATAATGTTTACCCCTGTAAACCCCAGTTTTCTATATAAAAGTGGGGTTCAAGGGGGTCAACATTATATAGGCGTGTTTTCGTGATGAAATTGTACATTCTATGTAGGAAAACTGTAATCTATTTCAAACGTACATAGACATACCATCATCTATTTCAAACTTCTGAGACAATTCCACGGCAGCCGGGTGAGCTGATCTGGGTACACAGAACACGCTAACCTACATGTAACATCGATAAATTGTATTCAATAACCATGACCTTGATCGATAAAATGGTGCGATTATTTTCTATTAATAACCATAACCTTTGTTTCCCCAAATCAGTGATAGTCACGTGGACA
The DNA here is from genome assembly GCA_963580285.1 of Lucinisca nassula. NCBI lineage: Eukaryota > Metazoa > Mollusca > Bivalvia > Lucinida > Lucinidae > Lucinisca > Lucinisca nassula. The sequence goes on from OY757022.1 coordinate 100,905,583, forward strand.
ACAACATTAATTGATATTCTGCCCTTTACAACTTTGGTTTGATTGAAAAACAATCGACCCAAAAATTACACAATTGTTCAATGGGGGTCTGTGCTGTAAAATTACCAGACTACAAAGGACATGCTACAAGTGCGTGTTAATCGACTGGCAATGCAAACATAATCGTCCGTTGTTTTTTTTTATTCATTTATTTATTTCTTATTATTTGTCGCATTGCACTTTCGCTGGAACTTAACGACGTGATTGTAACCTTTTAACTTTGCTTTTAAACAGTTTTCTTTGTAGGTCTTTCTAAGTATTTGTATATAGAATCTGTGATACTCTCTTATAATTCTTTTTAGAATGGCTTCCGATGTATTTACATTTATATGTTGTGTGATATTGTATATCAAGATGAGACTGAAATAAACAAATAAACTGTACTTTCGGTGAGGAGTACCTCGGTGGTAGAAACACCGTTTCTTGCACACTGGACAAGGAAATCCGTGATTTTACCCTGGGATAGAAATTTATGTTCTGGCCCTGGTGTTCCGACCCAGGCAACTAACAAAAATGCGCTTCAATTCTATTCAAATGCCGGAACTACTTCCACACTACTTTTATTTAAACAATATACATGTGCGAGCTGTCAAAACTAACCGGAGGTGTTGTGCAAGAAAAAGAATCCAATATGGGGTTCTGCATGTTGTAGATGGACGTTTCCAACCCTCTGGTTGACCGTGTTGAGCGGAACCTCGGCGTAGCCTCGGTTCCGCTCAGCACGGTCATCCCTCGGGTTGGAAACGCTCATCTACAACAGAACCCCATATCAGATTCTTATAGTCTGTAATACCGCTGAGGAGATATATTGTGTTTCATTTCCATCGGCTTTTTGCGACCGCACGATAGATGTTTCGGCGGGCACAGTTGCCGGGCGGGGTGCATACTGTTTGGACATCGTGTCCGCCACATGTCTTCTGTCCTAGGCTGTGTCGTCTTGATGCTGATGTATGTGTCGTGTGGCCGATATATGGATATTCATCCAAGTAGTTGTTGATAATTTCTGATATTTTATGCATTTTGATTTAATTGACATATACTGTATATTTGTGCATTGGTTAAATGGTTTAAAATTATTTTATTGCATCAGTACATGAAAAAGATGTCATTTCATCTCAGTGTCGGGTAAAAGTCCCACAAAATTGGAAGCAACGTCTCCAAAATGACCTTTACAGTGTTGACGGTGACGTTAAATCTCAAATCAAACAAACAAACAGTACATGAAAAAAACATGCATGCAATGAGGTTGGGTCACAAGTTCTCACAACATTAGTTACGACCCTTCCCCTACATAGTAACATCATCAAAGTAACAGTCACGTGACAATGACAAACACTTAAATTATTAACATTTATACTTCAGCAGTATTTGGTAAAATAAATAAATAAATAAATAAAAAATAGCCATCGGAAGAGATGGCAAATCCCCCGACCAAAAGCCAATATGGCCTTCAGAAGATTGTTCACCAATAGAAAGTGCACCAGAATTAAACCAGCAATATATCACAAAAGTATTGCAGTTATGGCCATCACAAGATTATAGTGTCAGGGGAGATAACTAAAAAACCAGGGCACTCAGAAATGTGGTTCTTGCGCATGACATGCCTGCTTAAGCTCATGTATTTCTGTACAAAGTACCACCAATATGTCTCAAAAGGTATTGGAGATATGGTGATCACAAGCTGGTCATACTGTTATATTGGAAGGGTAGATAACTCAAATACCACAGCACCAACAGTTGTGGTTCTTGCACATGGCATCCCTTCTGTATCTTGTATACAATTGTGCCAAGTTCCTTCAATATATCTCAAAGGGTGTTGGAGTTATGGCCATCACAAGGTTATATTGCCAGGGGAGATAACTAAAAAACCAGAGCACTCAAGAGTTGTAATTCTTGAGCATGACACACCTGCTTAACCTCATGTACATCTGCATCAAGTACCACCAATATGTCTCAAAGGGTATTGGAGGTACGATGATCACAAGGTTGTCATACTGTTATATTGGAAGGGGAGATAACTCAAATATCATAGCACCCAGAGTTGTGGCTCTTAGGCATGAAGCGCCGTCTCAACGTTGTATACAATTGTGTCAAGTACCATCAATATATCTCAAAGGTTATTGGAGTTATGGCCATCAAAAGGTTATATTGTCAGGGGAGATAATTAAAAAACAAGGGCACCCAGAGTTGTGGTTCTTGCACGTGACACGCCTGCTTAACCTCATGTACAACTGTACCAAGTATCATCAATATATCTCAAAGACTGTTGGAGATGTGGCCATCACAAGGTAGTGATTCTATATTATTGGAAGGGGAGATAACTAAAAGTAATGGCACCCAGAGTTATGGTTCTTGTGCATGACACACCGTCTCGGCCTTGTAAACAACTGTGCCAGGTATCATCAATATATCTTAAAGGGTATTGGAATTATGGCCATCACAAGGTTGCCACTCTATTTTATTGGAAGGGGAGATAACTCCAAAACCATGGCAACCAGAGTTGTGGTTCTTGTGCATGACACGCTGTCTCAGCCTTATGAACAACTGTGCCAGGTACCATCAATATATCTCAAAAGGTATTGGAGTTATGGCCATCACAAAGTAGTCATTCTATTTTAATAAAAGGGGAGATAACTAAAAAGTATGGCATCCAGAGTTCTGGTTCTTGCGCATGACACGCCGTCTCGGCCTTGTGAACAATTGTGCCAAGAACCATCAATGAATCTGAAAGGGTATAGGAGTTATGGCCATCACAAGGTTGCGTCTATGGACGGACGGACGGACAGACGGACGGACAGACGGACGGACGCCAGGCTGATCGCTATATCCCCCGAACCTTTTCGGTCGGGGGATAATAAATAAATAAATAAATATACAGAATGGTTCAGCGGTATAATAAAGATCATCACGCATAAATGATTCGATGTATATAAATCTTAAATGTTATTGGAAAATCAACCAGTCTTCTTGGCGGCCCCCGCCCATAGGGGCTTGAAGAAATATGTGGGCTGCATGATGCTTCCACGCAGAGCTGAATCCGTCCCGCACATTAGTACTGGCAAACCACTTAGAGGATCTAAGCCTGTCCAGGAACCGCGGAGCGAGGCGGACCGTCAAAGCTAATAAACCCTAAAGGTTTCATTGGGCGACAGGGCTTGAGATGTCATTTCATCTCAATGCCGGGTAAAAGTCCCACAAAGTTTGAAGCAACGTCTCCAAAATGACCTCTACAGTGTTGACGGGGACGTTAAACCTCAAATCAAACAAACAAACCAGTCTTCTTGATGCATTGAAAATAACCACGTTCTCCTCGAATGGTAGGTGTTATACCATAAATTAAGCCTTCAGTGTGGTGTAGTGGTTACGCTACTCGCCTTGTAAACCAGGGATCGCAGGATCTATCCCGGGCTTCTCCAGACTTTCGGATGGGTCTTTAAACCGAGGTCCCGTCTCCGTCAGACCTTAGTTGTTGGTGGGACGTAAAACTCAAACACTCACTCACTCACCATAAAGTAAAATATCTTAATTAAGAGGGTGAATGTTTCGAGTTTCGGTAAACAGATTTACTAGCTGTTTTACATAGCAATGTCTGAACTATCACTCTAATATACTAATAAACTTCAGCAAGTTCTGTCTTAACTCGTTTAAAGACAGCCCAAACTCGGAATACCGTGTGCTCTGTGCACCAAACTGGTAAATTAATGACAGAATTTTGAAGAACCTGACTTGTCTAAGCGTACATGTTCCCTCCACTGCCGTTTCTAGCAGTGTCCCCATTGACTTGAATCGCCTAATGTTACTTAACCCATATGTGACAATGGAATCTACCTAATATGTTTGGACATATCCATTTCCAAGTATAGGGGTGTCAGGTTTGATTGTGTTGGGTTTTATGAATGTGATTGTCCAAACTAAGGATTGTTGCCTCGCACCTGGATATCTTATGTATGACGGTTGAATTTAGCGCATAAATAGAAACGGGCTATAGGTAAAAAACAATCGGGCCGTACGCAGACTTTGAACAAGAGCTCCGCAAGCGGGGCATAATACGCACCTGGCAATTAGTAAGATGGAGCATATATATACTGACTGTCGTACAAGTTTGGGTTTGTGGATTGTAACCAAGGAACAATATGTGCTCCATATATTCTTACCTGGCACTATTAATAACCCTCAATGGCTCAAACTACCTGTCTCCAACAATTTTCATGGTCGGTAATATTTGGTGGACCATAACCTCAAAATAATTTAGGCATAACTCTGGCAATAGGTGGTGGCCTGTAACCTTGAAATAATAAGCGCTGCTCCACATCATAGTCTAACTATACGTAAAGTTTCAGCTTCATCAGAGGTAAAATGTGGCAGGCATTATCCGGAAACAAAATATGTTTAGAAAAATATGTGAAAGGGGAATAACTCTGGTAATATTTGGCGGACTGCAACCTCAAAAACATATGCACTGTTCCACATCATGATCGTACCATATGTAAAGTTTCAGCTTCATCAGATGTAAAACGTAAGAGGAGTTATCCGGAAACTGAATATTTAGAAAAATCTGTGAAAGGGGTATAACTCTTGTAATATTTGGCAGACCGTAACCTCAAAATAACATGCACTGTTCCATATCATGGTCTTAATATATGTAAAGGTTCAACATAATCGGATCTAAAATGTAGGAGGAGTTATCCGGACTTAAAATGTTTACAGACTTTTCAAAGGGGCATAACTCTATTATTCGGTGGACCATAACCTAGAAACAATATGCGCTGCCCCACATCATAGTCTTACTATGGATGAAGTTTCAGCTTGATCGGATGTAAACTGGTGGAGAAGTTATCCGGAAACGAAAAGTTTTACAAAAAAAATCAAAGGGCCATAACTCAGTTACAATTTGGTGGACCGTAACCTCAAAACAATATGCGCTTCCCCACATCATGGTCTAACTATGTATGAAGTTTCAGCTTGATTGGGTGTAAGCTGTAGGAGGAATTATTCGGAAACGAAACGTTTACAAAAAAATTCAAAGGTCCATGCACTGTATAACGTAATTATTGCGCACGCCTGAAAGTAATATTAAATGCGTGATATTATAAGAGCCCCGCCAAGCAAATTTGTGTCTTCGAGCAGTCCGTCATGACAATTTTTAACTGCGCATGCCCAGCCATTCAGAGGGGCCAGGAATATGGCTTTCTGTCTGAAGGTTCATCTTGAGTCACTGCTTGTATGAGCGAGCAGCGAAGGTTCTGGCGAGACTGTGCGGATGCGCAGGCTCGCCTGAACCTTCGCTGCTCGCATAGGCGATAAGTACCAAAATCGCTTGACGGGGCCCATACAATAGTCATGGCGTATTATATTTCCCGAAATAAATAGAAAATAACATGCGTAGTTAAACATATCATGTTTGAAAAACGTGCTCGATTGAATAAATGAGGGGAAAGCTGATGTGATAGCCGCGTCGGACGAAAACCTGTTTTGCAAGTGCATCCGCGCAGTTACGTACACAACTTGGATAGTACAACGTCTATAATTCCTATGTCTAAAAGTTCAAAAAGTTTACAATGGCTAATTCGAACTCGCCCTTTAGTACCTGGAAGCTTCTTCCCATTGTACGAAAAAAAAGCCTTTCAAATATATTGAAAATTTAACCACCAAAATCGCCCCCGCCCATCGGGGCATGGAGAAATAGTTGGGCTGCATGGTGCTTCCACGCAGAGCTGAAACTGACCACACACGAGTACTGGTACACCGCTTAGAAAAATACTAAGCCTGTTCAGGCAAAGTACTGTGGGTCAGACCGTCCAATGCAGATAAGCCCCTTGGTTTCATTGGGCGGTAGGGCAACGTCACCAAAATGACCTAAATGGTGTTGACGGGGACGTTTAACTTCAAAAATTCAATTCAAACAAACAAATTAACCACCAAAAATGAACATTTTTGATCAACTTTCAAACCGGGGTTTCAATACATTTGGGAATCCTACAACTATGGCAAGCCAAGTGCACAATAAATCTTTAAACCACGGTAAACAAAAAAAAAACAAAACTGCACAATAATTTTTACTGTATATTATTCCTACCATTGTCACCGGGACAAGAATATCCCCATGGCGCTCACATGGCGTTTCCTATGGAAATTGCAATGAAAACTTTACAGGGGTAACCCTTATTTTTCTTTTTTCTGCTCTGAAATATAGACGGGTACCCATAATCTATAATTTGAAAACGATATCATTGCCTTCACTTCTTTTTAACATTTTGATGGCATATCCGTATTTAAAAGTTGGTTATCGAACGAACAGATTTTAACAGGTTCTTTGCAAATTGAAATTACTGATATCCGGACTATCATTTCGTACTGTACGAGTATAATAGTCGCAGATAAAATTGACTAGGCGGAGCTATTCAGGTGTTGTCAATATATGTCAAATTCGCTGTGTCTTCCAGAAGATTCGGTAGGGTGCCTTTCGCATGCTTTGTCACCACGCAAAATGTTACAACGACGCAAAATGTTATAAAAGTTATAACATTTTGCGTCGAGGTGATTTTTTTCCCCCGACGCAAAATGTTATAAAATTTGGATGATTGTTTTTCTAGCATATTTTCGTTTCGGGGAGGCAGATGAAGTGAAGAAAGATGTATTCAGTGCCTACACGTCCATTTTAACTCCAAACATCATAATATTTTCATGATTTAGGTTTTCATAAGTTACAACATTTTGCGTCGAGCTTTATTTTTCACCCGACGCAAAATGTTACAAAAATTTGAAAATAGATGTCTCCCCTATTACAGACTCGGCGAGGCGTAGGTTGTATGGACATATAGTTACAGTGCAAATAAGTTGTTTTTATCTCTCAGCAACCTAATCCACGACGATAAAGAATGTTATAAAAGTTATAACATTTTGCCTCGTGCTTAATTTTTCTCCCAACGCAAAATGTTATAAAATTATAACATTTTGCGTCGAGGTGATTTTTTCCCCCAACGCAAAATGTTATAAAATTTGGATGACTGTTTTTCTAGCATATTTTCGCTTCGGGGAGGCAGATGAAGTGAAGAAAGATGTATTCAGTGCCTACACGTCCATTTTAATTCCAAACATCATAATATTTTCATGAGTTAGGTTTTCATAAGTTACAACATTTTGCGTCGAGCTTTATTGTTCACCCGACGCAAAATGTTGTAAAAATTTGAAAATAGATGTCTTGCCTATTACAGACTCGGCGAGGCATAGGTTGTATGGACATATAGTTAATGTGCAAATAAGTTGATTTTATCTCTCAGCAACCTATTTTTACGACGATAAAGAATGTTATAAATGTTATAACATTTTGCGTCGTGCTTAATTTTTCTCCCAACGCAAAATGTTATAAAATTATAACATTTTGCGTCGAGGTGATTTTTTTCCCCCAACGCAAAATGTTATAAAATTAGGATGACTGTTTTTCTAGCATATTTTCGCTTCGGGGAGGCAGATAAATAGAAGAATGATGTATTCAGTGCCCAAACGTCCATTTTAACTCCAAACATCATAATATTTTCATGAGTTAGGTTTTCATAAGTTACAACATTTTGCGTCGAGCTTTATTTTTCACCCGACGCAAAATGTTATAAAAATTTGAAAATAGATGTCTCGCCTATTACAGACTCGGCGAGGCGTAGGTTGTATGGACATATAGTTATAGTGCAAATAAGTTGTTTTTATCTCTCAGCAACCTAACATCACGACGATAAAGAATGTTATAAAAGTTATAACATTTTGCCTCGTGCTTAATTTTTCTCCCAACGCAAAATGTTATAAAATTATAACATTTTGCGTCGAGGTGATTTTTTTCCCCAACGCAAAATGTTATAAAATTTGGATGACTGTTTTTCTAGCATATTTTCGCTTCGGGGAGGCAGATGAAGTGAAGAAAGATGTATTCAGTGCCTACACGTCCATTTTAACTCCAAACATCATAATATTTTCATGATTTAGGTTTTCATAAGTTACAACATTTTGCGTCGAGCTTTATTTTTCACCCGACGCAAAATGTTGTAAAAATTTGAAAATAGATGTCTTGCCTATTACAGACTCGGCGAGGCATAGGTTGTATGGACATATAGTTATAGTGCAAATAAGTTGTTTTTATCTCTCGCAACCTAACTTTGCGACGATAAAGAATGTTATAAAAGTTATAACATTTTGCGTCGTGCTTAATTTTTCTCCCAGCGCAAAATGTTATAAAATTATAACATTTTGCGTCGAGGTGATTTTTCCCCCAACGCAAAGTGTTATAAAATTTAGATGACTGTTTTTCTACCATATTTTCGCTTCGGGGAGGCAAATAAAGTGAAGAAAGATGTATTCAGTGCCTACACGTCCATTTTAACTCCAAACATCATAATATTTTCATGAGTTAGGTTTTCATAAGTTACAACATTTTGCGTCGAGCTTTATTATTCACCCGACGCAAAATGTTATAAAAATTTGAAAATATATGTCTCGCCTATTACAGACTCGGCGAAGCGTAGGTTGTACGGACATATAGTTATAGTGCAAATAACTTGTTTTTATCTCTCAGCAACCCAACTTCACGACGATAAAGAATGTTATAAAAGTTATAACATTTTGCGTCATGCTTAATTTTTCTCCCAACGCAAAATGTTATAAAATTATAACATTTTGCGTCGAGGTGATTTTTTCCCCCAACGCAAAATGTTATAAAATTTGGATGACTGTTTTTCTAGCATATTTACTCTTCGGGGAGGCAGATGAAGTGCCGAAAGATGTATTCAGTGCCTACACGTCCATTTTAACTCCAAACATCATAATATTTTCATGATTTAGGTTTTCATAAGTTACAACATTTTGCGTCGAGCTTTATTTTTCACCCGACGCAAAATGTTGTAAAAATTTGAAAATAGATGTCTTGCCTAATACAGACTCGGCGAGGCATAGGTTGTATGGACATATAGTTATAGTGCAAATAAGTTGTTTTTATCTCTCAGCAACCTAACTTTGCGACGATAAAGAATGTTATAAAAGTTATAACATTTTGCGTCGTGCTTAATTTTTCTCCCAGCGCAAAATGTTATAAAATTATAACATTTTGCGTCGAGGTGATTTTTCCCCCAACGCAAAGTGTTATAAAATTTGGATGACTGTTTTTCTACCATATTTTCGCTTCGGGGAGGCAGATAAATAGAAGAATGATGTATTCAGTGCCCAAACGTCCATTTTAACTCCAAACATCATAATATTTTCATGAGTTAGGTTTTCATAAGTTACAACATTTTGCGTCGAGCTTTATTTTTCACCCGACGCAAAATGTTATAAAAATTTGAAAATAGATGTCTCGCCTATTACAGACTCGGCGAGGCGTAGGTTGTATGGACATATAGTTATAGTGCAAATAAGTTGTTTTTATCTCTCAGCAACCTAACATCACGACGATAAAGAATGTTATAAAAGTTATAACATTTTGCCTCGTGCTTAATTTTTCTCCCAACGCAAAATGTTATAAAATTATAACATTTTGCGTCGAGGTGATTTTTTTCCCCAACGCAAAATGTTATAAAATTTGGATGACTGTTTTTCTAGCATATTTTCGCTTCGGGGAGGCAGATGAAGTGAAGAAAGATGTATTCAGTGCCTACACGTCCATTTTAACTCCAAACATCATAATATTTTCATGATTTAGGTTTTCATAAGTTACAACATTTTGCGTCGAGCTTTATTTTTCACCCGACGCAAAATGTTGTAAAAATTTGAAAATAGATGTCTTGCCTATTACAGACTCGGCGAGGCATAGGTTGTATGGACATATAGTTATAGTGCAAATAAGTTGTTTTTATCTCTCGCAACCTAACTTTGCGACGATAAAGAATGTTATAAAAGTTATAACATTTTGCGTCGTGCTTAATTTTTCTCCCAGCGCAAAATGTTATAAAATTATAACATTTTGCGTCGAGGTGATTTTTCCCCCAACGCAAAGTGTTATAAAATTTAGATGACTGTTTTTCTACCATATTTTCGCTTCGGGGAGGCAAATAAAGTGAAGAAAGATGTATTCAGTGCCTACACGTCCATTTTAACTCCAAACATCATAATATTTTCATGAGTTAGGTTTTCATAAGTTACAACATTTTGCGTCGAGCTTTATTATTCACCCGACGCAAAATGTTATAAAAATTTGAAAATATATGTCTCGCCTATTACAGACTCGGCGAAGCGTAGGTTGTACGGACATATAGTTATAGTGCAAATAACTTGTTTTTATCTCTCAGCAACCCAACTTCACGACGATAAAGAATGTTATAAAAGTTATAACATTTTGCGTCATGCTTAATTATTCTCCCAACGCAAAATGTTATAAAATTATAACATTTTGCGTCGAGGTGATTTTTTCCCCCAATGCAAAATGTTATAAAATTTGGATGACTGTTTTTCTAGCATATTTACTCTTCGGGGAGGCAGATGAAGTGCCGAAAGATGTATTCAGTGCCTACACGTCCATTTTAACTCCAAACATCATAATATTTTCATGATTTAGGTTTTCATAAGTTACAACATTTTGCGTCGAGCTTTATTTTTCACCCGACGCAAAATGTTGTAAAAATTTGAAAATAGATGTCTTGCCTAATACAGACTCGGCGAGGCATAGGTTGTATGGACATATAGTTATAGTGCAAATAAGTTGTTTTTATCTCTCAGCAACCTAACTTTGCGACGATAAAGAATGTTATAAAAGTTATAACATTTTGCGTCGTGCTTAATTTTTCTCCCAGCGCAAAATGTTATAAAATTATAACATTTTGCGTCGAGGTGATTTTTCCCCCAACGCAAAGTGTTATAAAATTTGGATGACTGTTTTTCTACCATATTTTCGCTTCGGGGAGGCAGATAAATAGAAGAATGATGTATTCAGTGCCCAAACGTCCATTTTAACTCCAAACATCATAATATTTTCATGAGTTAGGTTTTCATAAGTTACAACATTTTGCGTCGAGCTTTATTTTTCACCCGACGCAAAATGTTATAAAAATTTGAAAATAGATGTCTCGCCTATTACAGACTCGGCGAGGCGTAGGTTGTATGGACATATAGTTATAGTGCAAATAAGTTGTTTTTATCTCTCAGCAACCTAACATCACGACGATAAAGAATGTTATAAAAGTTATAACATTTTGCCTCGTGCTTAATTTTTCTCCCAACGCAAAATGTTATAAAATTATAACATTTTGCGTCGAGGTGATTTTTTTCCCCAACGCAAAATGTTATAAAATTTGGATGACTGTTTTTCTAGCATATTTTCGCTTCGGGGAGGCAGATGAAGTGAAGAAAGATGTATTCAGTGCCTACACGTCCATTTTAACTCCAAACATCATAATATTTTCATGATTTAGGTTTTCATAAGTTACAACATTTTGCGTCGAGCTTTATTTTTCACCCGACGCAAAATGTTGTAAAAATTTGAAAATAGATGTCTTGCCTATTATAGACTCGGCGAGGCATAGGTTGTATGGACATATAGTTATAGTGCAAATAAGTTGTTTTTATCTCTCGCAACCTAACTTTGCGACGATAAAGAATGTTATAAAAGTTATAACATTTTGCGTCGTGCTTAATTTTTCTCCCAGCGCAAAATGTTATAAAATTATAACATTTTGCGTCGAGGTGATTTTTTCCCCCAACGCAAAGTGTTATAAAATTTAGATGACTGTTTTTCTACCATATTTTCGCTTCGGGGAGGCAAATAAAGTGAAGAAAGATGTATTCAGTGCCTACACGTCCATTTTAACTCCAAACATCATAATATTTTCATGAGTTAGGTTTTCATAAGTTACAACATTTTGCGTCGAGCTTTATTATTCACCCGACGCAAAATGTTATAAAAATTTGAAAATATATGTCTCGCCTATTACAGACTCGGCGAAGCGTAGGTTGTACGGACATATAGTTATAGTGCAAATAACTTGTTTTTATCTCTCAGCAACCCAACTTCACGACGATAAAGAATGTTATAAAAGTTATAACATTTTGCGTCATGCTTAATTTTTCTCCCAACGCAAAATGTTATAAAATTATAACATTTTGCGTCGAGGTGATTTTTTCCCCCAACGCAAAATGTTATAAAATTTGGATGACTGTTTTTCTAGCATATTTACTCTTCGGGGAGGCAGATGAAGTGCCGAAAGATGTATTCAGTGCCTACACGTCCATTTTAACTCCAAACATCATAATATTTTCATGATTTAGGTTTTCATAAGTTACAACATTTTGCGTCGAGCTTTATTTTTCACCCGACGCAAAATGTTGTAAAAATTTGAAAATAGATGTCTTGCCTAATACAGACTCGGCGAGGCATAGGTTGTATGGACATATAGTTATAGTGCAAATAAGTTGTTTTTATCTCTCAGCAACCTAACTTTGCGACGATAAAGAATGTTATAAAAGTTATAACATTTTGCGTCGTGCTTAATTTTTCTCCCAGCGCAAAATGTTATAAAATTATAACATTTTGCGTCGAGGTGATTTTTCCCCCAACGCAAAGTGTTATAAAATTTGGATGACTGTTTTTCTACCATATTTTCGCTTCGGGGAGGCAGATAAAGTAAAGAAAGATGTATTCAGTGCCTACACGTCCATTTTAACTCCAAACATCATAATATTTTCATGAGTTAGGTTTTCATAAGTTACAACATTTTGCGTCGAGCTTTATTTTTCACCCGACGCAAAATGTTATAAAAATTTGAAAATAGATGTCTCGCCTATTACAGACTCGGCGAGGCGTAGGTTGTATGGACATATAGTTATAGTGCAAATAAGTTGTTTTTATCTCTCAGCAACCTAACATCACGACGATAAAGAATGTTATAAAAGTTATAACATTTTGCCTCGTGCTTAATTTTTCTCCCAACGCAAAATGTTATAAAATTATAACATTTTGCGTCGAGGTGATTTTTTTCCCCAACGCAAAATGTTATAAAATTTGGATGACTGTTTTTCTAGCATATTTTCGCTTCGGGGAGGCAGATGAAGTGAAGAAAGATGTATTCAGTGCCTACACGTCCATTTTAACTCCAAACATCATAATATTTTCATGATTTAGGTTTTCATAAGTTACAACATTTTGCGTCGAGCTTTATTTTTCACCCGACGCAAAATGTTGTAAAAATTTGAAAATAGATGTCTTGCCTATTACAGACTCGGCGAGGCATAGGTTGTATGGACATATAGTTATAGTGCAAATAAGTTGTTTTTATCTCTCAGCAACCTAACTTTGCGACGATAAAGAATGTTATAAAAGTTATAACATTTTGCGTCGTGCTTAATTTTTCTCCCAGCGCAAAATGTTATAAAATTATAACATTTTGCGTCGAGGTGATTTTTTCCCCCAACGCAAAGTGTTATAAAATTTGGATGACTGTTTTTCTACCATATTTTCGCTTCGGGGAGGCAGATAAAGTAAAGAAAGATGTATTCAGTGCCTACACGTCCATTTTAACTCCAAACATCATAATATTTTCATGAGTTAGGTTTTCATAAGTTACAACATTTTGCGTCGAGCTTTATTTTTCACCCGACGCAAAATGTTATAAAAATTTGAAAATATATGTCTCGCCTATTACAGACTCGGCGAAGCGTAGGTTGTACGGACATATAGTTATAGTGCAAATAAGTTGTTTTTATCTCTCAGCAACCCAACTTCACGACGATAAAGAATGTTATAAAAGTTATAACATTTTGCGTCATGCTTAATTTTTCTCCCAACGCAAAATGTTATAAAATTATAACATTTTGCGTCGAGGTGATTTTTTCCCCCAACGCAAAATGTTATAAAATTTGGATGACTGTTTTTCTAGCATATTTTCTCTTCGGGGAGGCAGATGAAGTGCCGAAAGATGTATTCAGTGCCTACACGTCCATTTTAACTCCAAACATCATAATATTTTCATGACTTAGGTTTTCATAAGTTACAACATTTTGCGTCGAGCTTTATTTTTCACCCGACGCAAAATGTTATAAAAATTTGAAAATAGATGTCTCGCCTATTACAGACTCGGCGTGGCGTAGGTTGTATGGACATATAGTTATAGTGCAAATAAGTTGTTTTTATCTCTCAGCAACCTAACTTCACGACGATAAAGAATGTTATAAAAGTTATAACATTTTGCGTCGTGCTTAATTTTTCTCCCAACGCAAAATGTTATAAAATTTGGATGACTGTTTTTCTAGCATATTTCGTTTCGGGGATGCAGATGAAGTGAAGAAAGATGTATTCAATGCCTACACGTCCATTTTAACTCCAAACATCATAATATTTTCATGATTTAGGTTTCATAAGTTACAACATATTGCGTCGAGTTTTATTTTTCAACGATGTTTTCAGAGTTGCTAGGGCCCCGGCTAATGACAAAATAAAACCCCAGACGTTCACTGCAGACAAACTACACAAACTTGCCGTCCATCGTGAGGTCTGCTTTCATTTGCTGAGTTAAGTACTTCAGACAATCTGCAAAACGATCGCCGCTCTACACTGCTTAGATCCATCCCCGTCGAGAACGAAAAGTGTGGAGCTGGTAGAACTGAATCATTTCCTGTCTTACAGCACAAGAGATTGGCATCGGCGCCTATTTTACAGCTAACTATTTCACTTAGCGATACCAACGGGGAGATGTTACCATTCGAGTATATGAGTGCAACCCTACATATAAGGAATGGTTGACGCAAGCGGCACTGGTGGGGTCAGAAAATGCCATGGGGTGGCTTTGGCTGATCTTGAAAACACCGAGGGATTCGACAGGGATTGGAAGGAAGATCGCTTGTATGTCTTCCAGCTCTCTGATGGGGTGTGCAAAGAAAAGAGGTCATCCAAGCGGGCTCAATGAAATTCGAAGAGTTGAGCGATGTAGATGTTTCACATGCAGTTCCAAAATGGGTTCATGCGCATGCCTTCCCTGGGAACAAGTGGGTTGCCTTTGCGGACCCTCTACAACAAACGGGATGGTTTGTTGATATAAACCTCTTATCTCCGTACGTCGTGACTAGAAAGCAGCACAAAGTTCGGAAGATAGTGAATAGTGGCACCCGCTATGCTCTTATATTCCTGAGACGAAAAACATTCTCATAGCACAAGACAGATTCAGATATATACTTAAGACAAGCAACAACCGACAGGGAACCCCACAAATGGTCCCCGAATTCTTCCCACCGGGATCCATTGGTTTAAGTTTACAAATATCAATCTTCTTCGAGAGTTTTCTCGAAGATAGGCCTGACGAATTTACCTGGCTCCAAGCAAAGTGGGCCCAAGCGCATGCTAATAAAGAAGTGGGGGTCTATATATTGCGAGATGCCTCAAAGGTACCTCAAGTGCAGTTTTCACTTGAATGCCTTCTACACCAAACCAATGACCGCTTCTTGAATCTGCATAAACTCTTCATTGGTTCAGTTTCTCTTAAACGGCTTCGATTTACGCCCAATGAGCTCACACCAGAGGACGTCGCGTCCTTTCAATAAGTAATATCATTTAGAGCGAAAGGTCATACCATATTAGCGCGATGTCTCTCTATCCACCACTTGATATTGGAGACAAACACGGCCTTCAGCACGTAGCCGAGGTCACATTCCGTCTCGAAAAAGGACGAGACTTCAGAGGTTGGCTGTACAAGAAATACAGACGTGGGGCTAATGTTGATGGGATTGATACCACACTTACCGTGGCTAGCGTAGGGCTCGCTGCTTCTGGCGTCGGGCTCTTGTCAACTATCATCGCGGTGCCTGTCGCCCTTGGCCTTCAGGCTGGAGCGATTGTGTGTTGTTTGCTTGGTGTTGGCGGGAAATTAAGTGGCCGGCCGCTCTAAACAAAAGCCAAAAAAACACGACGATATTCGTATCTTGGCTTAGTCAAAGCTGAACTCAATCGCAGACGGCATTTCGATCGCGCTGAACGACGATAATATATATGAAACAGAATCTCGCCTGATTCTATGTGAAATTGACAAGTTAAATCAGATGAAAGAAGAATTTCGTCAGCGCCAGAAACAGGCTTTGGTTTGTCGGTGGAGGAAAAACAAGAAGCTATTTCAACGCGCGAGAGACGAGGCGTTAATGACGGCCCGTACCAAGCTGGTAGAAGATATGGAAAAAGCTGGTCACAATTGCACTTGAATATTTATTGCTGGCGAGCTTAAAACAGCGCAGGCTGGATACGACCGGCGAGTACATATATCAGACGCCGTCCTTTTCATTCTCGCGATTTAACACATCACACCCGATGTGTAAGAGCCCTTTGATTTTGCCGTAGGTTTTTTTTTTTTTTTACCAAAGAGTCATTTTTACCTTACTCTTACTGTGAAGTAAATCAATATACCAACGGACGAACTTGAGTTATCTACGGCAGTCTAACTTTATATTGTTAACAACTTCAAACCAAAACTCACACACAGCCGCTCCTGAATGAGCGCCGTTGCTATGAGCTGTTTACCTTAGATACGGTGGTTGTGTGTCAAAGGAAACAACTCGAGAAAGTATGGATCAATTTATTGAATATATTTACCTCGCCTAGTGAAACCCAAACTCACACACAAACGCTCCTGTATGAACGCCGTTGCTATGGGCTTGTTTACCTTAGATACGGTGGGTTGGGTGGAAATGTTTTGGGTTTAAATGACTTAAAGTGTTGAATGGAGCTTGGCTCGGTGGTAGATATTCTGGTGTTGGGAGGCTTTATTTGCTGAATTGAGCGTCTGAATAAATTCTGCGCCACAACCTGCAAAGTGAATACTGCATCTATTTCCAGATTTTTACAACATTTTGCGTCGGGTGAAATATGTAGCTCGACGCAAAATGTTGTGACTTATGAAAAACTAAATCATGAAAATATTATGATGTTTGGACTTAAAATGGACGTGTGGGTACTGAATAAATCTTTCTTTACGTCGTCTGCCTCAACGAAGCTAAACTTTGCTAGGAAAACAGTCATCCAGATTTTATGACATTTGCGTTGGGGTAAAAATTCACCTCGACGCAAAATGTTATAATGATATAACATTTTGCGTTGGGAGAAAAATTAAGCACGAGGCAAAATATTATAACTTCTATACCATTCTTTATTGTCGTAAAGTTAGGTTGCTGAGCGATAAAACCAACTTATTTGTACTATAACTATATGTCCCCACAACCTATGCCTCGCCAAGTTTGTAATGGGCAAGCCATCTATTTTCAAAATTTTACAACATTTTGCGTCGGGTAAAAAATAAAGCTCGACGCAAAATGTTGTAGCTTATGAAAAACTAAATCATGAAAATATTATGATGTTTGGAGTTGAAATGGACGTGTAGGTACTGAACACACCTTTCTGCACTTAATCTGCATCCCCGAAGCGAAAATTTGCTAGGAAAACTCATCCAGCTTTTATTACATTTTGCGTGGGGGAAAAATTCACCTCGACGCAAAATGTTATAATTTTATAACATTTTGCGTTGGGAGAAAAATTAAGCCCGACGCGAAATATTTTAACTTTTATAATATTCTTTATCGTCGTAAAGTTGGGTTGCTGAGAGATAAAACAAACTTATTTTCACTATAACTATATGTCCACACAACCTATGCCTCGCCGAGTCTGTACCAGGTGAGGCATCTATTTTCAAATTTTTACAACAATTTGCGTCGTGTGAAAAATAAAGCTCGTCGCAAATTGTTGTAAATTATGAAAAACTAGATCATGAAAATATTATGATGTTTGGAGTTAAAATCGACGTGTAGGTACTGAACACATCTTTCTTCACTTCGTCTGCCTCCCCGAGGCGAAAATTTGCTAGAAAAACAGTCATCAAAATTTTAATTCATTTTGCGTATGTGGAAAAATTCACCACGACGCAAAATGTTATAATTTTATAACATTTTGCGTTGGAAGAAAAATCAAGCACGACGCAAAATGTTATAACTTTTATAACATTCTTTATCGTCGTAAAGTTAGGTTGCTGAGAGATAAAATCAACTTATTTGATCTATAACTATATGTCCATACATTGTATGCCTCGCTCAGTCTATAATTCGAGAGGCATCTATTCTTCCAATTTGTACATCATTTTGTGTCGGATGAAAAATAAAACTCGACGCAAAATGTTATAACTTATGAAAAACTAAACCATGAATATATTATGATGTTTGGAGTTAAAATCGACGTGTAGGTACTGAACACATCTTTCTTCACTTCATCTGCCTCCCCGAGGCGAAAATTTGCTAGAAAAACAGTCATCAAAATTTTAATACATTTTGCATATGGGGAAAAATTCACCTCGACGCAAAATGTTATAATTTTATAACATTTTGCGTTGGGAGAAAAATTAAGCACGACGCAAAATGTTAATACTTTTATAACATTCTTTATCGTCGTAAAGTTAGGTTGCTGAGAGATTAAAACAACTTATTTGCACTATAACTTTATGTCCCTACAACCTATGCCTCGCCGAGTCTGTAAAAGGCAGGGCAACTATTTTCAATTTTTTACAACATTAAGCGCTGCGTAAAAACAAAGCTCGACGCAAAATGTTGTAACTGATGAAAACCTAAATCATGAAAATATGATGTTTGGCGTCAAAATGGACGTGTAGGCACTGAATACATCTTTCTTCACTTCGTCTGCCTCCCCGAAGCGAAAATATCTTAGAAAAACATCCATCCAAATTTTATAACATTTTGCGTTGAGGGAAAAACTCACCTCGACGCATAAGGTTATAATTTTATGACATTTTGCGTTGGGAGAAAAATCAAGCACGACGCAATATGTTATAACTTTTATAACATTCTTTATCGTCGTAAAGTTGGGTTGCTGAGACATAAAACCAACTTATTTGCACATTAACTATATGTCCACACAACCTATGCCTCGCCGAGTCTGTAATAGGCAAGGCTTCTATTTTCAAATTTTTACAACATTTCCCGTCGGGTGAAAAATAAAGCTCGACGCAAAATGATGTAACGTATGTAAAACTAAATCATGAAAATAGCATAATGTTTGAAATCGACTTGTAGGTAATGAACACATCTTTCTTCACTTCGTCTGCCTCCCCGAAAAATTTTGCGAAAATATACTAGAAAAAACAGTCATCCAAATATTATAACATTTTGCGTTGGGAGAAAAATTAAGCACGACGCAAAATGTTATAACTTTTATAACATTCTTTATCGTCGTAAAGTTAGGTTGCTGAGAGATAAAATCAACTTATTTGCACCATAACTATATGTCCATACAACATATGTCTCGTCGAGTCTGTAATAAGCAAGGCATCTATTTTCAAATTATTATTAATTAAAATAAAGCTCGACGCAAATTGTTGTAACTTATGAAAACCTAAATCATGAAAATAGTATGATGTTTGGACTCAAAATGGACGTGTAGGCACTAAACACATCTTTCTTCACTTCGTCTGCCTCCCCAAAGCGAAAATATGCTAGAAAAAACAGTCATCCAAATTTTATAACATTTTGCGTTGGTAGAAAAATTTCACCTCGACGCAAAATGTTATAATTTATAACATTTTGCGTTGAGAGAAAAATTAAGCAAGACTCAAAATATTATTACTTTTGTAACATTCTTTGTCGTCGTAAAGTTAGGTTGCTGAGAGATAAAATCAACTTATTCGCACAATAACTATATGTCCATACAACCTATGCCTCGCCGAGTCTGTAATAAGCAAGGCATCTGTTTTCAAATTTTTACAACATTTTGCGTCGGGTGAAAAATAAAGCTCGACGCAAAATGTTGTAACTTTTGAAAACCTATATCATGAAAATATTATGATATTTGGAGTTCAAATGGACGTGTAGGCACTGAATACGCCTTTCTTCACTTCGTCTGCCTCGCCGAAGCGAAAATATGCTAGAAAAACAGTCATCCAAATTTTATAACATTTTGCGTCGGGGGAAAACAATCACCTCGACGCAAAATGTTATAATTTTATAACATTTTGCGTTGGGAGAAAAATTAAGCACGACGCAAAATGTTATAACTTTTATAACATTCTTTATCGTCGTAAAGTTGGGTTGCTGAGGGATAAAATCAACTTATTTGCACAATATTTATATGTCCATACAACCTATACCTCGCCGAGTCTGTAATAGGCAAGGCATCTATTTTCAAATTTTTACATCATTTTGCGTCGGGTGAAAAATAAAGCTCGACGCAAAATGTTGTAACTTATGAAAACCTAAATCATGAAATAATTATGATGTTTGGACTTAAAATGGACGTGTAGGCACTGAACACATCTTTCTTCTGGTTCGAGACTCGCTCGAATCACATGTGAGACGCCAAGTTCTGCAACGGAAGGTCAGGTGGTTTTTCTCCGGGTACTCCGATTTTCGCACACCTCTGATTAACGATCGGCTAGATATGAGTGAAAGAATATTGAAAGGGCCGTAAAACCAAAATCAAAAAAAAAAAAAAAATCTTTCTTCACTTCCTCTGCCTCCCCGAAGCGAAAATATGCTAGAAAAACAGTCATCCAAATTTTATAACATTTTGCGTCGGGGGAAAAGAATCACCTCGACGCAAAATGTTATAATTTTATAACATTTTGCGTTGGGAGAAAAATTAAGCACGACGCAAAATGTTAAAACTTTTATAACATTCTTTATCGTCGTAAACTTGGGTTGCTGAGAGATAAAATCAACTTATTTGCACAATATTTATATGTCCATACAACCTATGCCTCGCCGAGTCTGTAATAGGCAAGGCATCCATTTTCAAATTTTTACAACATTTTGCGTCAGATGAAAAATAAAGCTCGACGCAAAATGTTGTAACTTATGAAAACCTAAATTATTAAAATATTATGATGTTTGGAGTTAAAATGGACGTGTAGGCACTATACACGTCTTTCTTCACTTCGTCTGCCTCCCCGAAGCCAAAATATGCTAGAAAAACAGTCATCCACATTTTATAACATTTTGCGTTGGAAGAAAAATTAAGCACGACGCAAAATGTTATAACTTTTATTACATTCTTTATCGTCGTAAAGTTAGGTTGATGAGAGATAAAATGAACTTATTTGCACAATAACTATATGTCCATACAACCTAGGCCTCGCCGAGTCTGTAATAGGCAAGGCATCTTTTTTTTTCAAATTTTTTTACAACATTTTGCGTCGGGTGAAAAATAAAGCTCGACGCAAAATGTTGTAAATTTTGAAAACCTATATCATGAAAATATTATGATGTTTGGACTTAAAATGGACGTATAGGCACTGAACACGTCTTTCTTCACTTCGTCTGCCTCCCCGAAGCGAAAATATGCTAGAAAAACAGTCATCCAAATTTTAAAACATTTTGCGTCGGGGGAAAAAAATCACCTCGACGCAAAATTTTATAATTTTATAACATTTTGCGTTGGGAGAAAAATTAAGCACGACACAAAATGTTATAACTTTTATAACATTCTTTATCGTCGTAAAGTTGGGTTGCTGAGAGATAAAATCAACTAATTTGCACAATATTTATATGTCCATACAACCTATGCCTCGCCGAGTCTGTAATAGGCAAGGCATCTATTTTCAAATTTTTACAACATTTTGCGTCGGGTGAAAAATAAAGCTCGACGCAAAATGTTGTAACTTATGAAAACCTTAATCATGAAATAATTATGATGTTTGGACTTAAAATGGACGTGTAGGTACTGAACACATCTTTCTTCTGGGTCGAGATTCGCTCGGGTCACATTTGAGACGCCAAGTTCTGCAACGGAAGGTCAGGTGGTTTTTCTCCGGGTTCTCCGATTTTCGCACACCTCTGATTAACGATCGGCTCGATATGAGTGAAATAATATTGAAATGGCCGTAAAACCAAAAGCAAAAAAAAAAAAAAAAAAACCTCTTTCTTCACTTTGTCTGCCTCCCCGAAGCGAAAATATGCTAGAAAAACCGTCATCCAAATTTTATAACATTTTGCGTCGGGGGAAAAAATCACCTCGACGCAAAATGTTATAATTTTATAACATTTTGCGTTGGGAGAAAAATTAAGCACGACGCAAAATGTTATAACTTTTATATCATTCTTTATCGTCGTGATGTTAGGTTGCTGAGAGATAAAAACAACTTATTTGCACTATAACTATATGTCCATACAACCTATGCCTCGCCGAGTCTGTAATAGGCAAGACATCTATTTTCAAATTTTTAAAACATTTTGCGTCGGGTGAAAAATAAAGCTCGATGCAAAATGTTGTAACTTATGAAAACCTAAATCATGAAAATATTATTATGTTTGGAGTTAAAATGGACGTGTAGGCACTGAATACATCTTCCTTCACTTCATCTGCCTCCCCGAAGCGAAAATATGCTAGAAAAACAGTCATCCAAATTTTATAACATTTTGCGTTGGGGAAAAAATCACCTCGACGCAAAATGTTATAATTTTATAACATTTTGCGTTGGGAGAAAAATTAAGCACGACGCAAAATGTTATAACTTTTATAACATTCTTTATCGTCGTGATGTAAGGTTGCTGAGAGATAAAATCAACTTATTTGCACATTAACTATATGTCCATACAACCTATGTCTCGCCGAGTCTGTAATAGGCAAGATATCTATTTTCAAATTTTTACATTTTGCGTCGGGTGAACAATAAAGCTCGACGCATAATGTTGTAACTTATGAAAACCTAAATCATGAAAACATTATGATGTTTGGAGTTAAAATGGACGTGTAGGCACTGAATACATCTTTCTTCACTTCATTTGCCTCCCCGAAGCGAAAATATGCTAGAAAAACAGCCATCAAAATTTTATAACATTTTGCGTTTGGGGAAAAAAATCATCTCGACGCAAAATGTTATAATTTTATAACATTTTGCGTTGGAAGAAAAATTAAGCATGACGCAAAATGTTATAACTTATATAACATTCTTTATCGTCGTGGATTAGGTTGCTGAGAGATAAAAACAACTTATTTCCACTATACATATATGTCCATACAACCTACGCCTCGCCGAGTCTGTAATAGGCGAGACATCTATTTTCAAATTTTTATAACATTTTGCGTCGGGTGAAAAATAAAGCTCGACGCAAATTGTTGTAACTTATGAAAACCTAAATCATGAAAATATTATGATGTTTGGAGCTAAAATGGACGTATAGGCACTGAATACATCTTTCTTCACTTCATCTGCCTCCCCGAAGCGAAAATATGCTAGAAAAACAGTCATCCAAATTTTATAAAATTTTGCGTCGGGGGAAAAAAATCACCTCGACGCAAAATGTTATAATTTTATAACATTTTGCGTCGTTGTAACATTTTGCGTGGTGACAATGCTTTCTGCAAGCAGACCGAATGGCCATATACGCCACAGCTTTGTTTGTATAACAGTTGAATTCACAAAATCGGGTGACTCGCTTTACCTTTTTGTTAATAGATCATTCCAAAGGCAGGTTCAAACGATAGCTCCGCCTAGTCAATTTTCTCTGCGACTGCTATAGCTCTGGGTTAGGAATCTTTTTCGTTTTGAATGTTTGATCACCTAAACTGGGCGTGATTTCTGTTCAAATTGAACAGCTTAAATCTGGGTCCCCTGTCGCATATGAAAATATGTGATATTTTTCTTACGAGGGCTGACTGATATGTTGTGAGCCTCATATTGAAGGATTTGAATTTTGTCGGACATATTGTATTAATTTTCAACATAGTCCACGTCAGTATCTAAACACTTTTGCCAGCGGTGTTTAAAGGCCTCAATACTTTTATAGAACTCCTTTTCTTGGCTGTTCAGAGAGTCATCCACTGTATATATGATGTCGTCATGCCTGAAATAGCCGTTTTCAGTTTTTGAAATATATGAAAATCTGATGGAGCGAGATCAGATGAATAAGGTGGATGCTCAATCAGTGTAAAGCCACAATCGTGAACGGCAGCCATGGCATCTCACCAGAAAAAGTTTAAATAGCTTTCTTCAGAAGATAAGAAAAATGGCTTCTTTTTCTCTTTTCTTAGGCAGTCTTATGATAACCGTTTCTTTTGAAGAATTTTATTATTCAAAAGCACATTATTAAAAGCAAACAAGTCAGAAATAATAATTAATGATTGTGTTGTAACATCAAGGCAGAATTCTCAGGCACGTTTAGAGTTGTATGTTTAAATCTCATGCTCGGCGTAGCATGGCACCGCAGATCGCGGCGCCTTACTAGGGTCTACATTGTTCGCCCAATGTACATGAATTCAACCCATATATGCCTAGCGGCCCTTTTCTAGGACGTTGGCAAACAGTGCAGACCCAGATCAGACGCCGCAGATCGCGTCTTAATCTGGGTCTACATTGTTTGCTTTAGGAACAATCATTTTTTTTAGATTTTGGAAAACTTGCCACAAACAAATACAAACATTAAACCCCTATAATTGGAAATGGACCACTCCAAAATTACTAGGAGGAATATTCCATTGTCATATATGGGTTAAGGCTATAAGTCCAGATTCTGGACCATTTTTCCAGTCTATACACTCACGCTTGATCGACCAAGCGTGTTGTTAGTATTTTGAGAACATAATTAACCTGTCCAGTACCTTGGCAAACAGTACAGGCCCAGATCAGACGCCACAGAAAGCGGCGTCTGATCAGGGCCTACCCTGTTTGTAAAATGTTAAGCCATTTCCTAAATAAATTTTGAAGAAAACACAACCTGACACCCCTAAATTTTGAAATGGACTCCTGCTATATATAAGGAGAAAGATTCCATTTGGTACAAAAAGGGTTAAATCAAAGCACTGGCAGCACTGGTGGGTCGATTGTCTCTGAGCGTCGTCTTGAAAAATGGTCCTTCTTAACGAGAATTTAGACTGTTTCGTCCATGTACTGTAAGCAAACAATGTAGACCCCGGTCAGACATCGCGTTCTGTGGCGTCTGATCTGTGTCTGCACGGTTTGCATGATTCCAGTCGATTCTATTGATAGCCCTCTTACGCAACACTCTGACCTAACAGCGATGAGAATTGCGAGGCTTTTCTCTTAAAAAAAAAACAACATTACCTGGATTTCGATAGTCACGTGGACATCCGACTGAAGAGCTACTTGTGCATAGTAACTTTGGGTCGATTGACAATCAATAGGATTTTCATCAGAAAAGTAGCCATTTCGGTTCTGTGAAATTATTTCAAAATCAGTCTACCCATTCAGGAGAAGAAGTCATTCTTAACGTTATTTATTTTTTAGTCTTTGGTGGCTATTATGTTGCTAAAACTATTTTGAGCAAATTTGTCAGAGGGTCACCCATAGAACATTCCTTTTCCAAGGATGAAATCTTTCCGAAGTTCCCTTCGACAATACAAAGCTGACGTGTATATTAATATCTGGGCACATTCTGGACATTGAGGGACGAAGACGAAGATGAATTCGCTCAGTCCAACTTACAATGCCTTGTGGTGACAAGGGGAGTTGGTGGTGGTCGGGGGGGGGGGGGGGGTTGTGCATTAGATGCAAGACATATGAGTCAGTGGTTCCCTGTGACAATACAGAGCTGATTTTTATGTCACTATCTGGAGACTCCTTGTGAACATTTAGTCAGGTCCTAGTGCCATAGGGAACAATCCTCGTAGTTTCACAAAAATATCCGATATCGATTTGCGACAGTCGCCACAGACCTGTAAACATCACCACCAAAAGTATATAGAAATTAATAGGAAAGCCGTATTAAATTGATTAAATTACAATTTTAGAAGAATGCGACAAAAAAGTATAAGTTATTTTCAAAAAGTTCTGTTATTAATGAGGAATTAGATATAAAATTTGTAAATGACCAGTAGGAGAGGAAGCAGCTAAGTCTTACTTACAATGTCACGTGGTAGCAAGAGGGGGTGGTGGTGGGGGACTGGGAGGGGGTGGAGTTGGCACCAGACGCTTGACTTATGAGTGAGTGGTTCCCTTTGACTTGACAATACAGAGCTGACTTGTATGTCACTGTCTAGGCACCTTGTGGGCATAGAGGGTCAGGTCCTAGTTCACCAGACAGATGAACTAGCATTCTAACATTCAATGCCTCATGGTGACAGGGGGTGGGGAATTAGAAGTTAGACTTATAAGTTGGTGGGTCCCTTTGACAATACAGAGCTGACTTGGACACTTTACGGACATTGGGGTCAGGTCCTTGTGCACCAGACCTCACCCTAACTAGCAATGCCACAACTCTATATAAAACCAGTGGGCCCCTGGGCCGGTCAATATGGGCCCCTTTGATTTGAACAATCTTGGTAGAGGGCCAGACCAGATGAAGCTTCATTCCAAATACCAAAGATCTGGGCCTTGCGGTTTCCGAGAAGAAGATTTTTTAAGTTTTCATTAAAAAATCTATTTTAGCTCCTAGATGCGCAACGGACCAGAACCATTTGAACAACTTTGAAAAGTGAAGTTTGGTCAAAATCCGATCAGTGCTTTAGAAAAAGATGTCCTTTCGAGAAATTGTTTACTGACGGACGCACGGAGGACGAAGAGTAATCTCAAAAGCTCACCTCGTCACTACGTTACGGGTGAGCTAAAAAGATGGAATATCATATTCAATATTTCCTTTTGGAACTTTAAGGATTGGGTCAATATTTCGTCAAATTGCGTGATAAAGCTGTCACTTTGAATAACGCTTTCGGCGCTCCAGACGGTATCGTCTGCACTTGCGCGTCTGACCCGGAAGATAACTTCATATGAAATAATCACTTCCTGGCCAGGCTATAAAATGTCACGAATGCTTGTTCTCGGCACTATTTTCTGGTAGTCGACTGTAAAGAAGGTAAGTCAGCATTTAATGTGAATTTTGTTGCAGTTCTTTTTTTTTTCGACACTTCAAGCACCCCCAGAGGATCATAACGTTTGCAAGTCCGTGAAATGAAAACCCCGTAAAACCCCACTTGACTTTGTATAGAGAAAACTGGGTTTACGTGCGGGGTGTTCCTTATAATTATGTCTTTCTTTTTTTTTTGCTCCAAAACATAGGTTGTGGGTACTCATTACAACCGCCTCGTCGAGGCGGTTCTAGCGAGCACCTACAACCAATGTTTTAAGTGTAAATAAGACCAAAATTACAAATTTTCATTAGAAAATTGAACATTTTGGATATATCAAAGAATGCACTATGTTACAGGGATTTGTTGTAATAAATTTATGTTTATTTACCCATATCATGCCAACCACGGCAATTGTCGTCTGCTTTGACGTCTGCTGTTAACTTTAAAATTAGTCATTTTTGCAAACAGTGTGGACCCAGATCAGACTGCTCCTACAGTCTGATCAGGGTCCACACTGATTGTCTGTATGCAAAATTCTCTTTGAATAGTTTGCAAGAATCTGTAGCAGACGGCATTTTCCTGTACCAACAGTCTATATTTTGAGCAGAATAAGAATTCCATCTTAAAGACACATTTTTCGATTACATAACATCCTAATGACCGTTTACTGAAGAATCCAGCATTGAGATAAAATACAATTGGGGTATTCAGGCTGTCATACAGGTAGGGGACCAAGAGAGGGTAATAAATTACCTAGGGATATGACATTGACAAATGACATCTATTCATTTACACCTAAGTCCTTATTTTGATTTGCATGGAAGAAAAAACAGCACATTTTTCGATTTTATATTTGGTAGCCATTATTTATAATCATTACAGAAAATGCCAATTCAAATATATTGGTATTTTTTTCACACCAAAAATGATTTTTTTTTTTCAGATAAAATCCTGATAACTTTATTATTTCTGC
Source organism: Lucinisca nassula (assembly GCA_963580285.1). Lineage (NCBI taxonomy): Eukaryota > Metazoa > Mollusca > Bivalvia > Lucinida > Lucinidae > Lucinisca > Lucinisca nassula. The sequence continues at coordinate 100,933,338 of OY757022.1, forward strand.
TCTAAACATATATTGTGGGTACTCATTAGAATCACCTCGGCGAAGCGGTTCAGTCGAGTACCAACAATTTGTTTTTACAGTGTGACTGCTCGTTAGAACTGGCGATAATACGGCGTTGCTTAATAAAATGGCATTTGCCCAGTGCTCGGACCCATCAAGACTCAGTAGGATTGGAACATTAGATTCAAAACAAACGTAGAACACCCTTTCAGAGCATAAGAATGTTAAACTCTCCTTCGCAAGCGCAAGATTATACAGTAAAATCTGGTAGATTTGTAGATTGGTTCAACCTGTCCAGCCCTTAGGTCTACATTAACCCATTTGGTACCAGAAACCCCAAAAGGGGTAAGTGACAAACAGTGCAGGCCCTGATCAGACGCCGCAGAATGCGGCGTCTGATCAGGGTCTACACTGTTTGCAAAATGTTCGGCCATTTTCCAAATAAATTTTGAAGAAAACACAACCTGACACCCCTAAATTTTGAAAATGACTCCTGCTATATATAAGGAGGAAGATTCCATTTGGTTCAAAAAGAGTTATGGGCTTCTTGGATACAGGGATCAGTCAAACCATCTCAACGGTCACGTGCCATTAAAGTGAGTTGGAGTGGTTGTCGACGACATGACGTCGAGCCAACGTTGACTCGACGCCCGTCTGTAAGTCCACTCATTGGTTGTTGTTGTTTTTTTTTCGACTGGCAGTATGTTTATGTGTCTGTCTAACAGTCCGTCCGTTCGTTTGTTAGTCAGTCATTTAGTCAGTCGGTCTGTGTGTCGTCTGTCTGTCTACTGTCAGTTTGTCAGTCAAACCCCTCTCTCTGTCTCTCTCATGCCAACGGTCATGTGACAATGAAGTGAGTTGGAGTGGGACGATAGATTAGATAGATAGATAGATAGATAGATAGATAGATAGATAGATAGATAGATAGATAGATAGATAGATAGGGAATAAAACGATGGCATGACGTCGAACCAACATTGACTCAACGCCCCTCCGTCAGTCCACTCATTAGTTTATTTCGACTGTCAGTATGGACATTTAAATTGCACATGTAGACAGATCGTTGAACAGATTTTTCAAGATAGATAGATAGATAGATAGATAGATAGATAGATAGATAGATAGATAGATAGATAGATAGATAGATAGATAGATAGATAGATAGATAGATAGATAGATAGATAGATAGATAGATAGATAGATAGATAGATAGATAGATAGATAGATAGATAGATAGATAGATAGATAGATAGATAGATAGATAGATAGATAGATAGATAGATAGATAGATAGATAGATAGATAGATAGATAGATAGATAGATAGATAGATAGATAGATAGATAGATAGATAGATAGATAGATAGATAGATAGATAGATAGATAGATAGATAGATAGATAGATAGATAGATAGATAGATAGATAGATAGATAGATAGATAGATAGATAGATAGATAGATAGATAGATAGATAGATAGATAGATAGATAGATAGATAGATAGATAGATAGATAGATAGATAGATAGATAGATAGATAGATAGATAGATAGATAGATAGATAGATAGATAGATAGATAGATAGATAGATAGATAGATAGATAGATAGATAGATAGATAGATAGATAGATAGATAGATAGATAGATAGATAGATAGATAGATAGATAGATAGATAGATAGATAGATAGATAGATAGATAGATAGATAGATAGATAGATAGATAGATAGATAGATAGATAGATAGATAGATAGATAGATAGATAGATAGATAGATAGATAGATAGATAGATAGATAGATAGATAGATAGATAGATAGATAGATAGATAGATAGATAGATAGATAGATAGATAGATAGATAGATAGATAGATAGATAGATAGATAGATAGCGAATAAAACGAAAGTTACGTAAAAACTTATTTTGTGAAAAACGGTATCTCAAGCCATTGACAAGGGTCATTCACGACAAGATTTTCGTCAATTCAAAACAGATTTGGGATAAATGAATTTCGGTAATGAAAGTATATTATCATTCTTTCCTTCTCGAGGCATTATTTCAATGAAAACGGGTATATTTTCTCTCAAAATGTCTGAATATTGTTAGCATTTTAAGTTCTGCCAATACATTTGAATAGCGATGGCCGTTTCAATTGACGGCCAGTACTTTGCGCATGCGCAAGAATGACGTCATAAACGGAATTCCTAAAACCTCCTATACAGAAAATGGGGGGTTTAAGGGGGTATACATTATTTTCCTTATTTCTGCACGAAGTCATAGGTTGCGGGTGCTCGTTAGAATCGTTTCATTGAGTCATAGGTTGTGGGTACTCATTTGAATCGCCTCAATGAGGCGGCTCTAACGAGCACCCACAACCTATGTTTGCAATATAAATGAGAAAAATAAATTTAATTGTGTTTGATATTTTAGTTTTTTACTTGAAAAGATGAAAAATAAAATCTTAAAACAATTCTTTTTTTTTTTCTCTCTTTTCTGATTGTGTCTAAAACAAAGAACATTTTATAGTTCCATCTTGACTGAAACTATAAAATGCTAATGTTTTAGACATTATATGAGTTGTATATCACATACTTTCAACCAAAATAAAATAAATAAATAAATATAAATAAATAAAGGTAAATTGATTGATTAAATTTTGAGGTTAATCAATTCATTTACATTGTTTGTTTACTTCTTTGCACTTTTGAGTAAAGGAAACAATGGATATCAGTGTTTTTCTTTACTTTATTTTAAAATAAAAAGAAGTTATTTAAAAAATAAGTTGTTGGAAACAATCTCAGTAAATTATACTATCACTCAAGTACCCTTATTGAGCCCCCTATTAAACAAGAAATCTGCTCATAATCACCTCATAATCACTTAGATAAGATTAGCCTTTGATGTGCACTATGGTCCGAAGGAAATGTTTATTCGAGATCATTAGACAGGCCACCCCTTTTATATAAGGAAAAAAATGTGTCTTTAATTCTTTTTTTCGGCGGTAATTTTTACAATGCATTTGTATAGGCGTATTTTCGTAATGTTTTGTGGAAATAAAATGGATACCCAGCATGCACATGATGTAATTGTGACGTCACATCTACGTCGGTACGTCATGACGTTTATGCAACGTTAAAAGATGCTGCACCAACATTGATTTAACGTTACCCTAGCGACGTGAGCCTGCTGGGATATAACCATACGTGTAATGACACGTGGTTACTGATGCGCAACATCATGGCGCCCCGCCCGTGACAACCCTTGCATTCTTTTTCACTTCACTGGCAACAAAATTCGGAAATTCTTTCTTTGAAGACCAGCACCCTTTTCGTTTTCGTGCCCAGTTTGCAGAAAAGCAAAACTTGTCGATCTTGTTAAAATGGCGGAAAATACGTTAAGCACATCCCAGCAGGCACGTGACGTAATTTTGACGTCACATCAACGTCGGTACGTCATAACGTTTATGAAACGTCAAATCTAAGTCGGTGCAACGTTGCATCGACGTTGATTTAAAAAAATGTATTCTATTTTTCTGCTGTTCATGAAAGTATGAACGACAGCGGGTCGCTAGCAAAGTTTACATGAACCCCTTCATTTACTTTGCACGCTACCCACTGCGTTCATACTTTCATGAAAAGTAGAAAAATTAAGTTTATTTTTTTATATTTACATTTGTTTGCTCCTCATCACTGGGCGAAAAAATGCGTATAAGGCAAACATTTAAAGCTGAAAAACATTTACACGCTGTTTTTCTACAAAGAGCGGAACAGAGTTGACGTTACCAAAGCCCGTAGAGAACCATGGTTTAGACTGACGTCACAGAAAATAATATGACTCGATGCGTTCATGGAAGTTTGAACTACATTGTACTCTGTAGGTTTACATTAGGCTTTACACTGGACATGTTGCCCTAGCGACGTATGCCTGCTGGGATGTTACTAATATTTTGAAGTATTTTCTCACTTCAGCCTCACAATGAAAGCCGTCACACTCGCTGTTGTCTGTGTCTTTATGACCCTCGCCCTCGCTCTCTCAGCCTCTGGTATGGGCTACGGTGGCAGCTATGTGCCTTACTACGGTGGTCATGGAGGTCAGCAGGGATTCGGAATAATCTGTAAGTAATATTTATGCAACAACTGATTGACAAACACTGGCTAGCTGGCTGGATCGCTAGCACGCACGCACTCATTTATTCACACATCGTCACCTTAGCGCAAAAAGTCAATAACTCCAATACCACCTTAGCGCAAAAAGTCAATTACTCCAATATAAAATGTATTGGAGTTATTGACTTTTTGCGCTAAGGTGACGACATGTAAATACGCAGTCTCTCTCGTGCACGCATGCACACACGCCGGCTCGCAAACGTGCGTACATATATGACCGTAAACGCGTATTCACTGACACATGAACACAGTCACCCAACCATTGACTCACTCCATCGAGTTGGGCCCAGATTCAAAATGCCACCTGCCACAACAACTTTAATTGCGGGCCTTCTTGGCCTAATGGGTAAGAGCAGTGACTCTTAAGTTCTGCAACGGAAGGTCGGGTGGTTTTTACTCCGGGTACTCTAGTTTTCGCCAACCTCTGATTAACGGTCGACTGGAAGTAAGTGAAATAATATTGAAAGTTTTGTAAAACAACAACAACAAAATAAACTTAAGAGTATAACCATCTTCATTAACTTTAAATTAACCCATTGTATAATAGTAGACTCTTCCAATGATATATGTTGGACAAGTCCAATTGTCATATAAGGGGTGGCAGGCCTTTTTTCATTTTTATTCTATTTTTGAATGAAATAGTTCGGGCCCTGATCAGACGCCTCAGGTAGGCGGTTTTCACGAGTATCCACAATCTATATTTCGGAACAGAAATAAGAAAAAATAGTGTATACAACTATAAACGCCAGAGTTTACAGAGGTGTTCGTTTCACGGACCTGGTGACGTTATGTCAAGTCTTAGATCCGGCGGCATGATAAAATAGCAATTGTCTCATGCAAAATACAAAAATGAAAACTTATGTTTTAACCCTTCTCTTGCTAATTATTCATTTAAGCCATACCCATTTCTGTCTATCAACCAATCAAATTATTTGATGTAATTTTTGCTACAAATTCATAAATTGAATGTCAAACAGTGCAGATCTTGATCAGAAGAAGCCATCTGATCTGGATCTACACTGTTTGCAAAGATAGGGTTTGTGGGTGAGTGTTTCAGTTTTACGTCCCACCAACAGCTAAGGTCATACGGAGACGAGACCGCGGTTTAAAGACTCATCCGAAAGTCTGAGATTGGGTTTGTCGTAAACAGTAAGATAAGGGTTAATTTATTTATTTATTTGTTTGTCTTTTTATTTATTTATTTTCAGGGATGATACTGCTGTTGTTTTTCTTGTTGTTCGCACTTGGAAACAACGGTTTATTCAACAAAGGCCAGACAAAGCCTAATGTTACCATCCAAGTATCCAAGTAACAAACTGCGAGCTCAACTGATGGTAAGTTAGATCAAAGGTTTAGATTTATATTGAAATTAACGACCCGAACAACACTATTAAGGTCATACCAAGCAAATCAGTTTATCTGGCCACACTTCTCTTTGTTCGCGGGGTCATTTAAACTTTGCCCGTGACCTGATGTCATTCTTACTTCAATTGGTGTTAAAAAACCATTCATTTCTTATCTTAACAGAGGGACATCATGCGAGTGGTCATTCCATATGAAACATCACGCTAACATGTCCGTCAAATGAACACCCCCTTACACCCCACTTTATATAGAGAAAACAGGGGTTTAGGGGGTCTACATTATTTTCCTTATTTCTGCTCCTAGACATAGGTTGTTGGTACTCGTTAGAACCGCCACAATGAGGCGGTTCTAACGAGCACCCACAACCTATGTTTGCTTTATAAATAAGGAAAATATCATCGATTTTCGTCAGAAAAGTGGCCATTTTGGAGATGTAAAAAAAAATGCACTATGTCGCACGGGTTTGTTATCGTAATGATTTATCACATCAAACCACAGGAGCTTGAAGTTCTGTCAGAAAAACATGTCAAAATAGCCCAGATCGACTATCATACATAGCTTCGCCTTTAAGCTCCTGTGCATCAAACGAACATTCGGCGAGTTTCCTAATTTTAACAAGTCCATGTAATAAAATTGGGAGTTTACGGGGGGATTCATTAGTTTCCTTCTTTTTGCTCAAAAACATAGATTGTGGCTACTCGTTAGAACCAGCTCACTGAGGTTCTAACAAGCACCCACAATCTATGCTTGAACTATAAATTAGAAAACTAGACTTGTGTTCTGAGAAAACAAATGGACCCACAACCACCACCACATATCCCTTTCAAAACAAATTTGATTTAAAAAACACCGCTGTTACCTTGAAAATAAGGTCAAAGTCATGAAAACCTAATCAACCAATGAGGCGGTTCTAATGGGTACCTACAATCTATATTTTGTGCAGAAATAAGAAAAATATCACAATTTTTCATCTTAAAATGTTCGATTTCCGGCAGTAAATTTTACAATGTATTTGTATGGGCATGTTTTCGTAATGCTATCCAGTAGTTCATGAGATATACTGCACACAACCTAAATTTGGCCTAAATGTGAAATATTTAGCACAGCTGTGACCTTGAAAATACAGTCAAGGTCATAAAATCCTAATCAGTTCTTCATCCTGTACCAATGTTTCCATGCAAATTTGTATAAAAGCCCCACAGTAGTTCATGAGATATACTGCGCACAACCAAATTTTGGCCTAAATTTGACCTATTTAGCAAGGCTGGTACCTTAAAAAAGGTCAAGGTCACAAAGCAATGCCCCAATGTTATAGCCATGCAGTAGTTCATAAGATATCTTGCACAGAAGAGTGTCAAGCTGACGCATATACATACGCCAAAGGGATCCACACCAAAATCAATATGTATCCCTTCCTTCGGTGAGGGGACATAAATATTACAAATTTTCAACAGAAAAATAACTGTTTTGAGATAGGCCTACACCACAAACTCATTATAACACTGTTCATTATAACACGTTATTTTGGATATAACAAGGTTTCAAGATGGATCCCAAAAATCTTTAGATTATATAGAAAAATGACCATAAATGATCAATATTCTATATAATCTAGACATTTTTGTTTGGATACAACACGGTTGTTTGACGAACACGGTTTCTGCTTTGGGCCCCATTAATAGTGTTATAAAGAGGTTGTGGTGTATGCAAGGATGCACAATGCCACAACATGGGTGTGTTATCTTAATGTGAAATGACCTTGAGTTTGAGACTCTGGTAAGGCTGTCTTATGAACATTAGTTTCCTAAATAGGCCAAAAAATGAGGAATTGGATTGCTCCATACATTAAATGACAATAACATCCCAGCTGGCACAGGTCGCTATGGCAACATCAAATCAACGTCGGTGCAACGTCATGACGATGCACCGACGAAGATTTGACGTTGCATAAACTTCATGACGTTGTACGGACGTTGATGTGCCCTCTGGAATGAGGAAGAAAAAAGTCATGTTCAGCTGAGTTGTGCATGTAAACACCTTTTTTTTTTTTGACATGACTTTAAATTAAGGTCCCCATTCCATTTGACATAGCACATTCAGATACACTCCCTTGCGAAATATATTTCTTTGTCTGTAAAGCCCCGGAATCAAAGATTCGGGCGCATATACAAGCGTAGTTTTTGGTCTGTCCATCTGTTTGTTTGCACTAAAAAACAGTAACATTGGGCATAACTTTTGAATGGTAACTGATATGGCTATCATATTTCACATGTGTATACCTTGTCACAAGATCTTTCCATTGGTACAATAATTTTTGGCCTTATGACCTTGACCTTCACATTTTAACTACTGTTTAAAAACTTTAACATTGGCCATGACTTTCGATTGGTAAGTGATATGGATTTCATATTTCACATGTGCATTCCTTGTCATAAGACCTTTTCGGTTATACCATAACTTTTTACCTTATGACGTTGACATTTGACCTACTTTCTAAATCTTTAACATTGGCAAAACTTCTGGTGCTTTTGTTATTTTGTTACAGAATAATAAATCTTATTTTACTGCCTCATAAATCTAAGTTTTATGCTTCAAAGTTTAACCCTTATCTTGCTGTTCACGACAACCCCTATCTTTGCAAACAGTGAAGATCCAGATCAGATGGCTTCTGAAGAAGCTATCTGATCAGGATCTACACGGTTTGGCATTTAGTTTGTGAAGTTTTAGCAATAAATTACATCAAGTAATTCGATTGGTTGATAGACAGAAATGGGTGTGGCTTATATGAATATTCAGCAAGATAAGGGTTAACACAAAAATAACTTATACCCTTGTAAACCCACTTTTCCCTATATAAAATTGGGGTTCATATGTTGCACATGCCCTTTCCTTGTCACAAAACCTTTCTAGATATACCATAATTCTTTGTTTGACCTTGTGACCCTGACCTACTTTATAAAAGCTTGTACAATGGCCATACCTTATAATTGGTTAGTGGTAAGGCTTTAATATTTCATGTGCTCATTTCTTGTGACAAGACCTTTTAATTAGCACCATTATACTCTCTCTCTAAATTAGGCGATTCTAATGAGCACACACACACACACACACACACACACACACACACCTGTGATAATTTCTCTCACACACACACACACACACACACACACCTGTGATAATTTTTGGACTGTATGAGGGAGATCTACCATTGTGATGAGGGAGATGTAAAGAATATATAGGGAAATATTCTCAGTTCAAATGAGGGAGATTCCAAAATTTTTCTAAAATTTAGCATAAATTGGGCAAAATTATCTAAATTGGGGGAGTCTCCCTCCTGATGAGGGAGGTATCACAGGTATGGACACAACATACCTTTATTTTATAAATGACCAGAACGATTCTACCAATAATGCTCAATGGCTAGGCCTACCCCTATCTCGAATAACTTTCCATGTTCCTAAAGGTTGAACCTTTAGGAACATGGAAATGAACCTTTAGGAACATGGAAAGTTATTCGAGATAGGGGTAGGCCATTAGGTTGAACCTTTAGGAACATGGAAAGTTATTTGAGATAGGGGTAGGCCATTAGGTTGAACCTTTAGGAACATGGAAAGTTATTTGAGATAGGGGTAGGCCATTAGGTTGAACCTTTAGGAACATGGAAATGAACCTTTAGGAACATGGAAAGTTATTCGAGATAGGGGTAGGCCATTAGGTTGAACCTTTAGGAACATGGAAATGAACCTTTAGGAACATGGAAAGTTATTCGAGATAGGGGTAGGCCATTGAGCATTATTGGTAGCCATTATAGTTCGACCGTATCATTTTTAAAAGTTTGTTGCTTTCTTGGACCCAAGAAAACATAGACTATGTTTCAAAGTTTGTTGCTTTCTTGGAAAATGTCCCCATACCCAATGAAACATAGACTATGTACATGCTGATGTTTGCTGTTTCATCTTTTTCAGATCTCATTTTAATTTAAGATACAGATCAACTATTTCAATGCTTTAATGATCCAGTTTTCAATATTTTCTGGTTTTCAACCTGTCCATGAGGAAAGCATGACATCTTCGGAATCTGGTACAGAAAAGATGAAATGAATTTTATCTGCAACAGAAGTATTACATGTACTTGACTTGCAACAGAAGTATAACAGAGAACTATTGACTTGCAACATATGTATTGCAGTGTATCACATTTACTTTATTGCAAAATAAGTATTACGGATCATTACTTGATGTGCAACATAGGCATTGCTGAGTATATCTTGAGAAAAACTTGATCTGCAACATAATTATTACAGAATATTTATTCATCTACAACATAACTACATGTATTACAGAGTACTATTTTATCTGCTTAACAAGTATTACAGAGTAACACTTGATCTGCAATATAGGTGTAACATAGTAACATTTGATCTGGAGCATAAGTATTACACAGTCTCACTTGATCTGCAACATTAGTATTACAGAATATCACTTGATCTGCAATATCAGTATTACAGAGTATTACTTGGCAGCAAGCATTACTAATATACTTGATATGCAGTGTAAGTAATACTTGATCTGGAACATAAGGATTACCGAGTCCGCATTTTATTGCTCTGCACACATCTTTAGCTATTTTAAGATGTCTACTTAACCCATTTCATTCTTAATTGACTCTTCCACTTTTTCTATAATGAAGATGACTCCATCTTCAATTTTATGGGTGTCAGACTAAGCTTGTTAATTTATTAAAATCTATTTATCGACTTTTATTTATAGACAGAATGACTGTACCTTTCTTTATATAAAGACAGAATGACGGAACCTTTTGCAAACAGTGAAGGTCCTGTTTAGACACCGCGACATCTGTTTTGGACCTGCGCTGTTTGCAAGGGTCCCATTTTGAGATCTCCCGTCTAAAATGTGTCATTTTATGAGTTGTGACAAGCAAAAATGTGTCTTTGAACATATGTACTCAGCGAAGACTCAGAGCAGCCTGCTTACACACTCTCTCAGAATGTAACCTTCCTAAAGGAAGTTTTAGTTTAAGGGACAACAAATATAGTGCAAAGCATGGTATTTTATCAGTCTGTGCCGATGAACATCATGAAAACATGCTTATATAATTTTTACCCCCTTGAACCCCACTTTCATATAGTAAAACTGGGGTTTACAGGGGAAAACCTTATTTTTCTTATTTCTGCTCTAAAATATAGATTGTACCCACAATCTAAATTTTGAGCAGAAAAAAGAAAAATATTACAATTTTTCATCTTAAAATTCTCTTTTTTTTTTGGCGGTAAAGTTAACAATGTATTTATATAGGTGTGTTTTCGTAATGGATGTGAGCCAAGTCTTTCACTGGGCACTCGTTTCCACAGACACACATTCACTCGGCATGGTCCATATATAAAAGGCATGCATTTGGCAAGAAATAAATAATTTCTGTATTTTGCAAGCCTTGGTGAGCAATAATGTTGAACCTTTAAGTTGGCTGCATACCGTAATCAAGTGTTTATATAAAATATTCAGGAGTGAATGATTCTTTTAGCACATGCCATCATTTAAGCAGCTAAACAAATTGTAATGCCTGCATGATTCTGTTTTTGTAAAGAGTGTGTGGTCAAGGTATGTCATGTGCCAGGCTAATGTGATATAAAAGGGTTATGAATTGAATATTTGAAGGTGCTGCATACAATGTTACCAGGCCTCGTACTGACAAGGGTTTTCCATGTCTGAAAGGCCATATTTTGCAGCATTTACCCTTATCCTGCTTAAAAAACGACAGCCATTACCTTTGCAAACAGTGTGGATCCAGATCTGATGGCTTCAGAAGCCATCTGATCAGGATCTACACTGTTTGTAATGCAGTTTGTGAACCAAATGAATACAGTATAAAATGTAATTTGATTGGCTGCTAGTCAAAAATCAAATCAAATTACTTGATACTAGTGTATTTGTTCAGTTTACAAACTGCATAACAAACAGTGTAGATCCTAAGATCGGGGGGGGGGTGGGGGGGGGGGAGGGGGGTCTATACATTACGAAAAACATGTCTATACAAATACATTGCCATTTTTTTTTGCCAAAATATAGAAATTTTAAGTTGAAAAATTGTGATATTTGTCTTATTTCTGCTCCAAATATAGATTGTGGGCAATCGTTAGAACCGCCTCATTGAGGCGGTTCTAACGAGTACCCACAATCTATATTTTAGAGCAGAAATAAGAAAAATAAGGTATATCCCCGGAAACCCCAGTTTTACTATATAAAAGTGGGGTTCAAGGGGATCAAAATTATATAGGCATGTTTTCTTGATGAGTTTTAAGACCCATGCAAGATTATTTCACTTATATTGAGCTGAGCCGATCATTAATCAGGGGTGGGCCAGAACTGGAGTACCTGGAGAAAAACCACCTGAACTCACGTCACCCGAGCCAGGCTCGAACCACAGCAGTGAGTGACATAATGATTAAGAGTCAGCGCTCTTACCCACTAGGCCATGGAGGCCCGTAATCTGATCTGGATTTACACTGTTTTCATACATAGATGTCATGTTGAGCGGGATAAGGATTAATGTGCTAGCTCCACCAAGTGCTCATCATTAATCTACTTTATGTTTTTAAGCAAAAACAAAGCACACTAATGTCACTACAGTCGAACTTCTATGGCTCCAACACCTTTGGGACCATGAAAATCTGTTCGAGACAAGGATAGTTCGAGCCACTGAGGGCTAATACCAGGGGGCATAATGACATACCTTAAGACATCTTTTTCTTGGTTCTATAATGAAAAATGTATGCTGTGTGTACTCATTAGAATCGCCTCATCGAGGCGATTCTAATGAGTACACACAGCATACATTTGCAAATTAAAAGACGAAAATATCCTAAGTTTTACCCTCCCTATTTCTTTTGTACAGAAATTCCCTAGGGACTCAAAAACGGGTTCGACTCAGCCATGGTAAAGGAGCCATAGGTGTTCGAGCCATCGAAGTTCTACTGTATTTAAGCTTGCTCTCTTTCCATGAACTTCATAGCCTTTACCACTCTCTGGGCTAATTCACTAATTCAGCAGATGACAAATTGTTTATATATATATTTTTATTTTTCTCAATAGGAGACAATTTGCATGAAATGTCAAATCCCATTTCCTGGACAAAATGTTGTCTGCTGAAAAAAGTACACAGCATGCAGAGCGTTAATGACATTATGTTTTCAAAGTCTGTAAGGTTTGTTTGCTTGTTACTGGCTATGCAGGGTATTTGTTCTTTACCACAAAAAATACTGGGACCCTACAATAGTGTTAGGAAAAGACTTAAAACCCTGAATAGCCGGAACACTGGCACAGCAAATCAAACGGAAGCACTGACAGGAATTTCTAGGTTGATTGTCTTTGAGTGTAGGCGGAGATTGTCTTTGAATGTAGACGCCCTCGCCCATCGGGGCTTGAAGAAACAGACTGGGCTGCACGGTGCTTCCACACAGAGCTGAAACCGACCATGCACTTGAGTACTGGTAAACTGCTTAGAAGGTCTAAGCCTGCCCAGGCAAAGTGGTCCATGTAGGCAAAGTGGTCCATGTCGGACCATCCATGCATATAAACCCTTTTGGTTTCATTGGGCAGCAGGGCTTGAGGAGTCATAACATCCCAATGTCAGATATCAGTCCCCACAAAATTGGAAGCAACATCTCAAAAATGACCTTGATAGTGGTGACGGGGATGTTAAACCCCAAATTAAACAAACAAATTTTTGAATGTAGGCGCATAGCAACAGATATTTAAGTATTTTGTGATAAATGACGGATAGTTTTTGACAATTCTCCATAGAAACCTATGTTGTGGGTATTCATTAGAACCGCCGCCGAGTGGCGGTTCTAATGAGTACCCACAACATAGGTTTATATGGAGAAATAAGGAAAACTTATCTATTGTGGAAAATGGTCCTGGAATTGGACTTTAACTTATTCCTGAAACTAGTTCTATGTAAAACAGCAAATAAAATATATATAACATCTGATAATATATTTTTATTGTATCTCTCCAAAGCTCTTGTGTGGAAGATAATATATTAGCAAGATAAAGGATTTTTAGCCTTATACAGTGAAACTTTGAAAACTCGAACACGGATAGCTCGTATATCGTGGCTAATTCGAACTTGTTCTGGAGTCCCTAGCGAATTCTTCCAATATTGCCAGATACCCATATACAGTAAAATTCCTATATTAAGACCACCTGTGGGACTGTTCGAAAGTGGTCTTTAAGACCACTTTTGACCAGTCCCAAAGGTGGTCTCTGTCCAGAAGACACTGCATTTAGAAAACACAAAGATAGAGTAACTGCAACCTCCTAAACATCAGTTGAACAAGTCTGTGAAATGAAGACCCCCCTTAAACCCCACTTTATATAGAGAAAACTGGGGTTTAGGGGGGGTATACATTATTTTCCTTATTTCTGCTCCAAGACATAGGTTATGGGTACTCGTAAGAACCGCCTCAGTTAGGCGGTTCTAACGAGCACCCAAAACCTATGTTATGAGTAAAAATAAGAAAAATATCATAAATTTTCATCAGAAAATTTAATACCTTTTTTGATTTATGAAAAAATGTATTATATCACACGGATGTGTTATTGTAATGATAACCTTTTTATAGCAGAATTAGTCTTCATTTTAGGTGGTCTTAATAGCGACTTTTACTGTATTTGGATATTTAGGGAGGTTTTTCTGATTTGATTGGTAAAAGGTGTTGTGTGTACTCATTAGAATCGCCTCAATGAGGCGATTCTAATGAGTACACACAACATACCTTTGTGTTATGGAAGATCGTTAAGATATTAAAGTGACCCATATTATGCTTCATGACCTGAAACTATGATAAAACCTCGGTAATTCGAACAACTCCTATTTCGAACAAATTTTCGTGGTTCCAAAAGTATTCGAGTTATCGAAGTTCTACTGTATATACATTGTTCAACTTTATTTATCAGTGATTATAATAATCACAGAAAGTATTGCTTTTTATCAGTTACCCCCAATATATATTGCATTGGAACGCACTGACCTGACAAAGATATGCTGTCTCAGGACAAGAGAGCTTTATCATGTCAGCGTGACATTGCACTATTACGAATGAACCGGACTACTGGAAAAATGACAAAAAATGGTATTGTTACTGGGAAAAATGAAAAAGATACCTGAAAAAAAATATCATAGGAAAATATGGTCAGATAATACTGAATATATTGGCCGCTAGAATGCTCGGATGCACTGAGGATCATCAATAACTGATCGTAAATTGTTTATTTAAGAGTGTAGAAGGGGGTAAACTGATAAATAGAATACCAGATTCGTGTCATTTGATATCAAATTTATCAGGCTCGGCTTCGAGAACTCATATAGAATTGCTCGGCAAGCCTCACGATTCTACAAGCATTCTCGAAGCCTTGCCTGATAAACTTGATATCAAAAGACACGAACCTGGTATTCTCTATTTATAGCGTGGCTATAAATTACTTGTATTTGGAATTTGCACGAATGATATGTGCATGCTGTTTAACTCTATTAATTGGTTAGTGAAAATCACTGGGCCAATCAGAGGCAAGCTTCTCTTATGTTGTACCTTCATTACGACAACACATCCGTGTGACATAGTGCATTCTTTCATATCCCCAAAAAGGCTTTTTTATGAATATGTGTGGTATTTTTCTTAGTCAAACACTTAAAACAGATGCATGTCTGACCAGTGACCAGGAAGCTGGAGGTTTGATACCTGCCGGCTCTGCAATGTTCTTTCAAGGAGAGTGATCATGAAATCTCTTCTATGGTCATTCCATCCCTTCTGCTGAATCAAGAAAGAGTTGTCAGTTTCTGGCGAAAGGAAGTGCATTGTACTGGTTAACTGCTTATGTATAAGCCTGCCCAGGAAAAGTGTGGTTAGGTAAACTGATGGACTCAATATGACCTAAATGGTATTGATCAGGCCACCAGCTGGGCCATAAAACTCAAACAAACATGTGGTGGACAAACAATATCAAGATCATATTAGTTCATCAAAATATTTTTTTTTAAAAACACAGTAAAATTCCTATATTAAGACCACCTTTGGGACTGTTCAAAAGTGGTCTTAGAGACAACTTTTGAACAGTCACCTTAGACCACCCTTGAGACTGTTCAAAAGTGGTCTTAAAGACCACTTTTGAACAGTCCCAAAGGTGGTCCCTGGCCAGAGGTCATTGTAGGCAGAAAATACAAAGACAAATTAAGTGTATCCTTCAAAATAAACTTTTTATAGCAGAATTAGTCCTAATTTTAGGTGGTTTTAATAGCGGAATTTTATTGTATATATGTCAAAAGTTTGATATCTGAATCTGTGGAGTGTCAAGACTGTCCTCATTACTATAACACACCCTTTAGACAAAATGCAGTTTTTCTTATCTCAAGAAATGGTTATTTTTCTGAGGAAAATTTGTAATATTTATCTTTTTTAAACTCCAAACATAGGTTGTAGGTGCTTGTAAGAGCTGCCTCATTAAGGCGGTTCTAACGAGTACCCACAACCTATGTCTTCTAATAGAGATTATAAATATAATGTATACACTAGTTTTCTCCATATCAACAGGGGTTTAGAGAAGTGTTCATTTCATGGACTTGTCAAAATGATGTGTTGGTCAGTCTAGCCTAGTTCTCTTAGGCTGTTTAGCTCATGTCAGTATTTATATGTTACTGAACCATGAAATATAGGTCACACTCACTTAGAGTTTTGAGGTCAATGATCAGGTCACATAGAACATATATTCCAGATATTACATTTCAGAATATAATTGTGTCTGAATTATAAGGCAAAATCATTAAACCATAAAAGTAGGTCACACTGATATACATGTAGATATATTTCTATGTCAACCATCTGGTCACATGGAACTTATAGTTCTGGATTGAAGGTTTCTCCAAAAAATAGTAGCAGTCATTGAATCATGAAACAAAGGTCACACTGACCTACATATATTTTGTGGTCAATCATCTGGTTACATTGCTTATCCCAGGTATAACATTTCTCAATCAAAATAGTATTCAAGCTACCGGTAATAAGCAAAATCACTGAACCATGAAATATAGGTCACACTGACCTAGATATTCTTTGAGATAAATCATCAGGTCCCATGGAACTCATAATGAAGGTGAGACATTTCTCCATCAAATAGTATTCAAGATAATAGGGAAAATCACTGAACCATGAAATTTAGGTCACACTGATCTAGATATAATTCAAGGTCAATTACTGGGTCACATGGAATAAATAATCCAGGTATGACATTTCTTCATCAAATAGTATTCAAGATAATAGGTAAAATCACTGAACCATGAAATAAAGGTCACACTGACCTAGATATATTCTGAGGTCAATCATGGGGTCACATGGAACTAATAACCCAGGTATGACATTTCTCCATCAAACAGTATTCAAGATAATAGGCGAAATCACTGAACCATGAAATATAGGTCACAATGACCTGGATGTATTTTGCGGTCAATAATCAGGTCACATGGAACTAATAATCCAGGTATGACATTTCTCTGTCAAACAGCATTCAAGATAATAGGCATAATCACTGAACCATGAAATATAGGTCACAATGACCTAGATATATTTTGAGGTCAAACACGGGTTCACATGGAACTAATATGCGATGAGTGACTGCTGAGATATAAGCATTTCTAAACTTTAACACAGTATCACATAGGTGATCTAGATTTTGACCCCTAGCCCCACCCCTGGGCATGACCCCAGGGGTCTGTTCTCTTTGAACATCAGAACACCCGCCCAGGTACATAAGTTCCAAATATGAGTGCTCTGTGATGACTGACTGTTGAGATATAAGCATTTGAAAAACTTTAACGCAGTGTGACGGGAACTCACACGCAAATGTGCACGCAGACGACCGAGATGACACCAATAGCTCTCCATGTACTTCGTCCCCTGAAAATGTACAGTAAAATTCCTATATTTAAACCACCTTTGGGACTTTTCAAAAGTGGTCTTAAGACCACCTTTGGGACTGTTGGACTTTGCTAGTCCAAGATAGGGATTGTAGAAAACACTAAGAAAGAAAAACTGAATCTTTTAACCCATAAAATGCCAATCACAACAATTGTCATCTGCTTTGACATCTGCTGTTTACTTTAAAAGTCATTTTTGTAAACAATGTGGACCCAAATCAGACTGCTCCTCTAGGAGCAGTCAGATTTGGGGCCACACTGTTTGCCTGTATACAAAAATATTTTTAAAAAACTTAGCAGACAACATTTTCAGATGTAGTTTTTCTAGGGGTCTTAATGGTTAAACATGTTTTAAAAGAAGAACTAGTCAATTTTAGCTGCTCTTAATAGCAGAATTCCACTGTATTTCACTAAAAGAGTAACAATATCATGTCACAGTAGGATTGCCGGGGTCAACCCCTTCCTTGTAGATTTTTAGTGAAAAGTCCACTACACTGTAACCCTGGGTTAGTTTACTCAGAGAAATAACATCAATGTTTTTATCACAGAATTCCGTGAGATTATCTTCCGTGACTCCGCCGCTTGACTCGATGATTAGTGAGGGAAACTGGCTCTTTAACTCTGCTGCAGCTGAAGATGCAGACTGAAACATAAAATCAACAACATTATGGTAACACACCCGTATGACATAGTGGAGTTTTTCACATCTCCAAAATGGCAACTTTTCTGATGAAAATTCGTGATATTTTTCTGATTTTTATTGAAAATATAGATTGTGGGTACTTGTTAGAAAATTTTTCACATCTCCAAAATGGCTACTTTTCTGACGAAAATCCATGATATTTTTCTTATTTATACTGCAAATATAGGTTGTGGGTGCTCGTGAGAACCGCCTCATTGAGGTCGTTCTAACAAGTACCCACAACCATTGTCCTGGAGCAGAAATAAGAAAACTAATGTATACATATTACATAGGTCGTGGATGCTCGTTAGAACCGCCTCAGACTGAAAAAAAAACAACAACAAATTTTCTGTTTCTTTCATGCTTTAAATTGTAATTTGTAACATAATTTCAAAGAGTCAGTCATCATCACAGAGAGCAAACTTTTTCCATGTCGATTTAGAGGTTTTCAGCGTGTTTATTGGGTATACCGCAATATTGGGTGTTAACTGAAAGTTTGCACCTGGAAAACAGCTTATAATATAATAACTTTATCAAATGGTTCATTTGAAATGTGCATTTAGCGGTAAATAATGTTTGCAGTTGCTAAGCTTGTCTGGCGTCACATGCATTATTTACATTGCGTAGGTGCAAAAAGTGATTTCATCGATGTCGGAATGACGTGAAAATATGTGTGACGTAATTTCCGCCACACAATAATAACGTTTACCTAACTGACTTTTCACAAACAGAGAATATATGTTATTTTTTTAAGCAACATCATATTCACAACCAGTGAAAAATAAAAATTGTATTTTCACTGTTTGAAACAGTGAAGATATCGATTTAGATTTCACTGAGAAATCTCTATAGAGAAATCTCTACCTTTCATTGAAAAGCATGTAAGAAGTGGACGTAACAGTCGTTAAGCATGATGTTACTTAATGTGGCATCAAATTACACAAAACAGATTAGCGTTTTTAATCAGTGAACATTTCAGCATTTCATAAGACACATTTGGATCGGAAAATCTAAGTTCTTACACCCCTTTATCATATGACGTCGCGTGTGAGAATGCAATAATGCCATTACAAGAGGCCCATGGGCCACTATGCTCACCAGAGCTCAGGTGGGCACTGCCCAATTGCAGCCATGTATTTTAACATGATATCATTTCAATCTGCCAAATGAACCCCCATATCCAAATGAGCACCCATGTGGACTCAGTATATGAAACATTAGGCCTTTTATGAAGAAGAGGGGGTGGGGCATGGACCCAATGGAGCCCTGGTTGGTTATCACAAAGAACAAGAATATATATGGTTTAGCAGTGGGGATCTGCATGGCTGGAGATATAAGTGGAGGGGTTGGAGCATGCCCTGTCGTTCCCAGGAAAGCCCAAGATTGTTGACCCTAAATGTGTCTTATCATAAGGACCAAGTATATATATGGTTTAGGTGTGGGAATCTGAACGTTATCCAAAATATCCTATCATGAAGTGGAAAGGAGAGGACTGGCCCCTGCGGACACCCCTACAGTAGGTGTGCTAATAATAAGGAACAAGAACATATATGAATATGGGGTGGGGATTTGAATGGTTTCTGAAATATATGGCCTTTTATGAAGTGGAAGGGCGGGGCACATTGCCTCAGCACAAAGAGATCCCCAAGTTGGTGTGACTGAATGAGTCTTATCATAAGGAACAAGAATATATATGGTTTAGGGGTGGGGATCTGAACTATTTCTGAGATATGTGGCTTTTAATGAAGTCAAGCGGTGGAGCAAGGCCCGGGAATGCCCCGGGGACTCACAAGCTGGTGTTAATGAATGTGCCTTATCATAAGGAAGATGAATATATATGGTTTAGGGGTGGGGCTCTTAACAGTTTCTGAGATAAAAGGCATTTTGTGAAGTGCAGGGGTGGGGCAAGGCCCAGGGAGACCCCCAGGTTGGTGTCAATGAATGTGTCTTATCATAAGGTACAAGAATATATATGGTTTAGGGGTGGAGATCTGTAAGGTTTCCGAGATATTGTGATATTATGAAATGGAGGGGGTGGGGCATGGCCCCAGCACAGATCTGTAAGGTTTCCGAGATATTGTGATATTATGAAATGGAGGGGGTGGGGCATGGCCCCAGCACATCCCTGGGGACCCCCAGGTTGGTGTCACTGAATGTGTCTCATCATAATGAACAAGAACATATATGGTTTAGGGGTAGGGATTTGAACAGTTTCTGAGATATATGGCCTTTTGTGAAGTGAAGGGGTGGGGCATGGCTCCGGCGCACCCTGGAAGACCCCCAATTTGGGGTCAATGAATGTGTCTTATCATAAGGAGCAAGAATATATATGGTTTAGGGCTGGGGATCTGTAAGGTTTCCGAGATATTGGGCCTTTTATGAAATGGAGGGGTGGGACATGGCCCCGGCGCATCCCGGGGGACCCCCAGTTTGATGTCACTGAATGCGTCTTATCATAAGGAACAAGAGTATATAGGGTTCAGGGGTGGGGATCTGAATGGTTTCCGAGATATTGGGCCTTTTATGAAGTGGAGGGGGTGGGGCATGGCCTCAGCGCATCCTGGAGGACCTCCAGGTTGGTGTCAATGAATGCGTCTTATCAATAGAAACAAGAATATATATGGTTTAGGGGTGGGGATCTGTAAGGTTTCTGAGATATAAGGCATTTTATGAAGTACTGGGGGGCGGCGCATGGCCCCGGCACAACCTACTGGACCCCCAGGTTGACATAAAAGCATATGGCTGAGAGAAGTTTGCTAAAGGAACATTTCTATGAAAGTTTTGTCAAAATATCTGCAAAGGCTTTGTAGTTAATGCCATTTTTCAATTTTCCCCATTATAAGTCTATGGAAAATCTAAGTTGCCATAGCAACCAAACTAAAGAGCCGAATTTCATAAAAAACACAAAACCTGTATAGGCAAATATGGTGAATATTTCCATAAACTCTCAGCGTCATAGAGCATACGGTTTCTGAGGAGATGATTTTTTAAGTATTTTTTTTTCTATTTTTTTCATTTTGGTTTCCATGGCAACCAATACAAATGAGCTGTAGGCGGCAGATAGTAGATCGCCTAAGGAATATTTTTATGAAAGTTTTGTCAAAATATCTGCAGCGGCTTAGCAGTAAATGCCATTTTTCAATTTTCCCCATTATAATTCTATGGAAACTCTAAGTTGCCATAGCAACCAAACTAATAAGCCGAATTTCATAAAAAACACAAACTTTCAATCCCCCAGCCCAAGGATGCTACAGATAAAATTTGGGCTGAATCGGTCCAGTGGCTTCAGAGAAGAAGATGTTTGAAAGTGTTGACGTCAGATGACGACGACCACGACGACGACGCTGGACAACTGCCTATCCTATAAGCTCCCCCGGAGCCTTCGGCTCTGGTGAGCTAAAAATTTGATAATCCACTAGTGGATTAAATATGCCATAAATATTAGTTTTATACGACCCGTAACGTTACAGCAGTGAGGTATGACGTCCTTAACGATGTCGCATTTACTGTTCTCTAGGGCAGAATATTGATATTTTTGTTAAACAATCGTGAATAAAATGCATTTTAAATGTCAAATGATAAATAGAATCTTGCATTCATGCTCATGTATGAGGACTGTTCAAATATGAATGCAAATAGAACGTTTTCTCATGCACTAATGCGAAAATCACCTGGAAATAAATATCACAGAGAAGAAAAACATTTAACCTATACATTGATACCAAACCTGTTAAACTCTGTCCACTTTAGCCATGTATATCGTTCGATAAACACTGTCTACTCTTGTATACAAATACAAAACATGGTAGGAAGAAGGTCAGAGTACGCCATTGAAATACCGTCCTATATTAAGAATCGTTGTATTCTTGGTATACGGTGCAAAGACATTTTTGATGAAATATGTTCGGTTTATGGGCACAATTAAATGTCTTTTCCGACAGTAAGAAATTCAGCTGTGGGCTACGCTCAACAGAAGATGCACCACATGATCGTCGGCCGAAAAGAGCAACATCTGCCAAGATGGTTGCTAGAGTGAAAGAAATAGTTGCTACCGATGCACGATACACCACAAGGCAAATAGCTAGTATGGTTGGCATCTCATTAGGAGCAGCTCATACAATTCTGAAATGGGATTTGACAATGAGAAAGATCTGTGCTAGATGGATTCCCCATCTGTTGACAGATGAGCAGAAAAAGACACGCGCTCAGTGCGCCAAGAAGTTGCTTAAAAAGTTTCCAAATTACAATGCACGGTCTTTCGCTAATGTCATCACAGGTGAAGAGACATGGGTTCACTTTTTTTAGCCAAAACGAAAGATTCAGAACAAAATATGGGCAACAAAGTATTGCAAAAGACCATGCATTGCAAAGCGGACCATGAGCGTCAAGAAGGTAATGTATGTCATATTCTTTTCAAATCAGGGCCCTGCTATTCAGGTTGCTGTGCCTAAAGGCAAATCTGTAAATGCGAAGTTTTACCAGAATAAAGTTCTTCGAAAATTGGAAATATTTCAAAGAACGAAGACCCGCAACTGGTTTGGCCAATGTCAGATTGCTACATGACAATGTGTCATCGCACAAGGCGTTCATTGTGCAAGACTATCTGAAGCAGGAAAAGGTTTTTGAACTCCCTCACCCCCCGTATTCCTCTGACCTTGCCCTGTGTGACTTTTTTGTTCCCGCGTCTGAAAAAATATCTTTCTGGTCGAAAATTTGTACAGCGCAAACTTCTCGGTTCGGCAATATTCCAGTGCCTTCATAGAATACCTCGAAAGACTACCAAAATGCATTTAATGATTGGATCAGAAGACTGAAAGTTTGTATATCGGATTCTGTTAAAAGGGGAATACTTTGAGGGGACAAAATAAATTTTTCATCGAAATCTATCACGGAATCATTTTTATGTGCTTAGTTGCATTCATATTTGAACAGTCCTCGTATTATTGAGGCTCATATATTATTGAGGCAAAGCCTCACGTTTTATCCCTTTTCCTCAACTTGTTTAATAAATTCAATAATACATGAACACTCATGTAAGATCCTCTATTTACGCAACACACTGATGTCACAACAACAAGAAAAGAAGAGAAAAAAAAAAACATTACCCCAAAGAGCAGTCTGACCAGGGTCCACACTGTTTGCCTGTATGCAAAATCATATGTTTGAAAGTTTGCACGAAGGTGCAGCAGATGGCATAAACAGACAACATTTTCAGATGTACTGTAATGATCCTAAGTATTTTGACACATAGGCCTATGCAAACAGTGTAGACCCAGATCAGACTGTTCCTGAAGGAGCAGTCTGATCAGGGTCTACACTGTTTGTCATTCCATCTGCACCTTTTGGACTCCTTGCAGGACCATAAAGCAAATTTGTCAAAATTTCAAAAGAATTACGGCAAGTCCTTAAGATGTCCAAAATTTCAGGATTTTTACAGTAAATGCATTTTTTTGGGGGAAGGGGGGGGGGGGGGGGGTTGCAAGGGTTAATCAGCAAACTACTAAGGCACAGTAATCTTTGTTAGAATGTTCATAGTATACACACCTCAGGTGAGAAGTTATCTAACATGACAATGTCGCAGCCTGCCTCTGCAGCTTCTACTGCATCTTTAACATTACGACACTCCACCTCGATCTTCTGGGAGAAACCACCAACAACTTTAGCATCCTTCACTGCCTGAACAGAGAACATTACAGTATATGTACAGTGAAATTCCACTATTAACCCTTGTCCTGCTGAATATTTAAATATGTCACACCCACTACTGATTATCAGCCAATCAGATTACTTGATGCAAATTATTGCAACAAATTCATAAAATGGATGGCAAACAATGAAGATCCTGATCAGATGGCTTCTTCAGAAGCCATCTGATCTGGATCTACATTGTTTCAAATATAAGGCATATCAGGGTTCAGCAGGACAAGGGTTAAGACTGCCTAAAACTAAGACTTATTTTGCTTTAACCCTTTTTGTACGAAATGGAATCTTCCTTTTTATATAAACAGGGAGACCATTTCAAAATTTAGGGTTGACAGGTTGTGTTTTCTTCAAAATCTGCCTGGAAATTAGCTAAAGGTTTTGCAAACAGTGTAGGCCCTGATCAGACGCCACATTCTGCGGCCTCTGATCTGGGCCTGCACTGTTTGCCAACTACCCACTTTGGGTTTTTCAGTAAAAAATGGGTTAAAAAGCTTATTTAGTAGGTTGCAGTTATTCTTTCTTTGTGTTTTCTGTATACAGTGTCCTCTGATCAGAGACCACCTTTGGGACTGTTCAAAAGTGGCCTTCAGACCACTTTTGAACAGTCCCAAAGGTGGTCTTAATATAGGCATTTTACTGTAGTTCATAAACCTTAACCAGGTTTAGGGTTTAAGGTTAGGGTTACTTTGTTTTCTAGCAAAAATCTTAAAAGAAATGCTAACCCTAGTAAATGAAACTCTGCATAAAGTTGGATTTACCAAGGCATTCACTAAAATGAAATATTAATGTGATGTTTACTGAATCCCTGCGCTTGTCATCAAATGGACATTTTTTGCATACTCAGGGTAATGTATTAAATGAGCTCCGAATTTATTTCCACATTTTGTTCTGAATGGAATCTCCTGCCTTATATTATATAGCAGTACAGACCATTATGAAATATAGGGGTACCAGGTAGAACATGTTATTTTTTGTAATATATTTAGGGAAAAGGCTGAACTGGATTGCTTACAGTGAAGGCCCAGATCAGATGCTGCAGTAGGCAGGTTCTGACAGCAGTATGCAGGTTCTGACAGCAATAGACAGCTTCTGACAGCAGTAGTCAGCTTCTGACAGCAGTAGTCAACTTCTGACAGCAGGAGTCAGCTCCTGACAACAGTAGGCAGCTTCTGATAGCAGTAGACAGCTTCTGACAGCAGTAGGCAGCTTCTGACAACAGTAGCAGGTTCTGGCAGCAGCAGACAGCTTTTGACAGCAGTGTGCAGCTTCTGACAGCAGTAGTCAACTTCTGACAGCAGTAGTCAGCTTCTGACAACAGTAGGCAGCTTCTGATAGCAGTAGACAGCTTCTGACAGCAGTAGACAGCTTCTGACACTAGTAGCAGGTTCTGACAGCAGCAGACAGCTTTTGACAGCAGTATGCAGCTTCTGACAGCAGTAGACAGCTTCTGACACTAGTAGCAGGTTCTGACAGCAGTAGACAGCTTCTGACACTAGTAGCAGGTTCTGACAGCAGCAGACAGCTTCTGACAGCAGTATGCAGCTTCTGACAGTAGTAGTCAACTTCTGACAGCAGTAGTCAGCTTCTGACAACAGTAGGCAGCTTCTGACAGCAGTAGGTAGCTTCTGACAACAGTAGGCAGCTTCTGATAGCAGTAGACAGCTTCTGACAGCAGAACACAGCTTCTGACACTAGTAGCAGGTTCTGACAGCAGCAGACAGCTTCTGACAGCAGTATGCAACTGCTGACAGCAGTAGTCAACTTCTGACAGCAGTAGTCAGCTTCTGACAACAGTAGGCAGCTTCTGACAGCAGTAGGCAGCTTCTGACAACAGTAGTCAACATCTGTCTTTTGCAGCATCTGATTGGGGCCTTCAATGTTTGCCAATGTCCCATGTAATGGCTTCCAATCATTAATATTGTGTTGGGTTCTTAACATTAATATTGTGTTAGGTCTATGCTATGAACTCTGTGATAACCATTATAGCTCCGCTTTGAAAAAGTGGGGCTATACTGGATTTGCCATGTCCTTCTATCATTCAATCACTCTGCGACTGTGCTTCCGTGACTGCCAAATTAAAATGCATTTTGCTTAATAACTTTGATGTTTGTGGTCCAACTATGATGAAACTTATACTACATTTGGTTTCTAAGGTAAGGAAGGTGTACTACCAGAATACTAACCAAGGGTCCATAATTATTGGAGTTATGTCCCATGTTAGATTTTCAAATTTTGCCATTCAAGAGAACTTTTGTGACAAATTTCTCAGGATCTATGCAAGCTAGAAAGCTGTTAGTTTTTAACAAAATGAACAATGACTGGATGTATTGTGTATACAATAATAGGGGTCAAGGATCCATAACTCTTGATTTTGTCCCCTGATAGATTCTCAAATTTTGCCATTCTTGAAATTTTTCTTGTCAAATTTCTCAGAAAATATGGAAGCTAGAAAGCTGAGAGTTAGTATAAATAGTGACAATGACTAGCTGTATCCTTTCACCCTAATAGGGACAAAGGAACCATAACTCTTGGAGTTATATCCCTTGGTAAGTTTTCAAAAATAATTAAAATATATTCTGTTCGATAACTTTTATGTTTGTGGTACTCATCACGAAAACAGGCCTATATAATTTTGACCCCCTTGAACCCCACTTTTCTATAGTTAAACTTGGGTTTGCAGGGGTAAACCTTATTTTTCTTATTTCTGCTCTAAGATATAGATTGTGGGTACTCGTTAGAACCGCCTCGATGAGGCGGTTCTAACGAGTGCCCACAATCTATATTTTGATCAGAAATAAGTAAAATATCACAATTTTTCATCATAAAATTTTCATTTTTTCAGTGATAAAGGTGGTAATGTATTTGTATAGGCGTGTTTGGGTAATGTACCTCGATGAAGCTTTTACCTATATTCAAGAACTGTAAGGGTTACAAAGTTGAAACCTGGTGCACACAAGAACACTTGGTTGATGAAATGTGGAGTTAACTCCCTTGATAGATTTTATGTTGCCATGAACTATGTCCTACAGTGATGCTTTCTGGTAAGTAAGGATTAAAAATATTTCAACACTATGGGGTTTTCTCTTCTAATGGTGTTGCAGTGGGGCTATAGTTTATTGACAGTAAAAATCAGGTTAATTTAATATCATATCGAATAATATTTTCATCTATAGTAATAATATTTTCATCTATAGTAAAACATTATGCAAATCTATATCTCAGCATTTAGGCTCAATAATTTATTCAGTTCAACATCAAAGTTTGATAACATACCAATAAATGTAATAAATGAATCAAATCAAAGTATGATTTATTGGTTTTAATGACCACAGAAAGAGTACAACAGACCTGCTTGGGCTAGAAAGCCCTTATTGACCTATATACTCTTGCCAGAAAAAAACCATAACTCTTTTCCTGCTGAACACAAAAAGCCCTATCTTTGCAAACAGTGTAGATCCAGATCAGATGGCTTCTTCAATCAGATGGCTTCTGAAGAAGAAGCCATCTGATCAGGATCTACACTGTTTGCCATGCAGTTTGTGAACTGAATGAATTCACTGTATTAAATAATTCGATTGTTTGGCAGTCAGGAATGGGTGTGGCTAAATTAATTTATTCAGCAGGATAAGGGTTAAGGATCCTTAAGGTGAATGTATATACCCAAGACTTTTTTGTCATTTTGACCAGGGAAACAACTTTGTGACTTTATGCATGCTTTCCTGCAAATTGTACACTTTTGAAAGAGCTAGCCTTGATAACACATTGGGACAAACATCTGACTCATTACGATAACCCACCAGTGTGACATAGTGCATTTTCACATCTTCAAAATGGCTACTTTTCTGATGGAAATCCTTGATATTTTGTTATAAATGTTCAAAACATACCGGTAGGTTGAGGGTGCTCATTAGAGCCGCCTCAGTGAGGCGGTTCTAAGGAGTACCCACAACCTATGTCTTGGAGCAGAAATAATGAAAATAATGTATACCCCCATAAACCCAGATTTCTCTATATAAAGTAGGATTTAGGGGGAGTCTTCATTTCACGGATTTGTTCACATGATGCTGGCGATCAAAGGCCAGTTGTTCAAAACAAACAATGTCATTACCTAACGTATTGTTAAAAGTTTGATAATTTAATATGGCAAATATACTAATATTTTGCTGAAACAAATGTGAGCTACTCACATTTTTTCAGCAAAAATACCAAAATTTTAGATATTGAACTTGCTAGGGCATTTAACAACACCATATTTGCATTATTTGCTGGCTCCCAGCTTGCACATTGTCAATATTGGAAAAACATGTAACCAGACCCCCCTGACCTTGAAAGGTCAGGGGGTCTGGTTACCTGTTTTTCCAACACTGATAACCTTCAGACTAGGAACCAGCAAATAATGCAAATAAGGTGAAAGACCACTAAAAAGCTTGTTAAGCTAACAACTTAACAAGGCTTTGAACAACTGGACACTGGAGTACACAGGTTTGATATAGGTCTGTCATGTTGAAAAGATCACAAAATCTTTTCTACAGTCATTTTCTTCTTTCAGTTGATTCAAGAAGGACAGCTGTCAGTTTCTGGCAAAAGATTATATGCACTGTACTGGTTAACCACTTACATGTATATATACATTACGAAAACATGCCAATACAAACACATTGTAATTTTGTTTTAAGATGAAAAATTGTGATATTTTTCTTATTTCTGCTCAAAATATAGATTCTGTGTGCTCCTTAGAGCCGCCTCTTTTGAGCAGAAATAAGAAAAATAGGGTTTATTCCTGTAAACCCCAATTTAACTACATGTATATAAAAGTGGGATTCCAGGGGGGGGGGGCGTGTTTTCTTGATAGGCCTGTCCATGAAAAGTGTGGTTAGACAGTTCCCCGACACTTTTGAAGACAGTTCCTCGTCATTTTTGTTCAAATAACTGATAACCATAATCGACCTCTGTGCCAATGAGAGACGTTACATGATGACTGTTTGCGCCCCCAAGAATGCGATTCAGTTTGGCCCACTGCTGATATCTGGTGTATAAAAATAGCTGACTGTCTTATTTCTTCACAATGAAATACATACCAGCATAAATATATAATTATCAGTCATAGGTCATATTTGACTTTGAACAGAAGTGTCGGGGAACGGTCTCCAAAATCTGTTTCGGGGAACTGGCTCAATTCCTACGAAGGTACACTGATTGTGTAAGCAATACAAAGAGCTACAAGATATGTTTGTGAAACACTTATGTCCCTGGACAGCACAGGTGAAATATGAAAGCCCTATCACTAACCAATCAAAAGGTATGGCCAATGTTCAAGTCTTAAAAAAAAAAGTAGGTCAAGGTCACAAGGTCGAAAATTATGGTACCACTGAAAAGGTCTGTGACAAGGAATGCTCATGTGAAATATGAAAGCCTAATCACTCACCAATCGAAAGTTATGGCCAATGTTAAAGTTTTTTGAAAAGTAGGTCAATTATCAAGGTCACAAGGTCAAAAATTATGGTACCACTGGAAAGGTCATGTGACATGAAATGCATGTGAAATCTGAACGCTCTATCACTATTCAATCAAAAGTTATGGCCAATGTTAAGGTCTTTAAAAAGTAGATGAAATGGCAAGGTAAAAAATTATGGGATTGTTGGAAAGGGCTTGTGACATAGAATGCACATGTAACATGTGAAAGCCCTATCACTTTCCAATGAAAAGTGATGGTCAGGGCCACGAGGTCAAAAATTATGGTACCACTGGAAATTGTTCCGGGTCGTTTCGCCCGTGGGTCGTTTCGCCCTGAGTCGTTTCGCCCTGATTTTGGGGGTGGGTCGTTTCGCCCTTACCTGGTGAGTCGTTTCGCCCGTGAGTCGTTTCGCCTGTGGGTCGTTTCGCCGCAATTATATTTTAAGGGAGTGCAAAACAGAATGAATGAGTAAATGGGCAGATGGATGAATAAATAAATGAATAAATGGGTGACTGGAGTTGTGCGTTGGTAGATGGACGGACATACGGATGAACGGACGGCATTTTTAATATACGGAGCTAGATAAGTTAATGAATGAATGGAGAGTATTGGTAGCTGGACAAACGGAAATTAATGAATGAATGAATGAATGAAGTGGTGCTTGTGTAGATGGACGGACCGTTTCTAACGAGCACCTGAGCAGAAATATGAAAAATATAAGAATCTTTGATCAGAACATTTTTGATTTTTTTTATTTGGTGGTAGAATTTTCCAGTATTTGAATAAGCATGTTTTTGCAATGCAAACTATTAAACAGACCAGTACGATAACACAGCCGTGCGACATAGTGCAGGTTTTCACATCTCTAAAGTGACTACTTTTATTTTTACTTTTTTATGAAAAGCTGTGGTATTTTTTCTTATCTATACTGCGAACATATGTTTAGGCGGTTCTAACGAGTACCCACAACCTTTGTCTTGTAGCAGAAATAACAAAAATAATGTATACCCCAATAAACCCCAGTTTTCGCCATATAAGGTGGGGTTTAGGGGGTGTTCATTCCACGGACTTGTTAATGTGATGCTATAGTTTCATGTTATGCTTTGTTATATATTTATAATGTAAAATATGTGTTTTGTTACGCATAAAATTATGGGGAAAAATGATAAGAAAGTATAAAATGTTATATTTCTATTCTACCAAGGTTGAGCTACAGTAGAGTCTGTATAAAAATTAAACCAACTTTTTACACATGACACTTAATGTGTAATATTAGTTATTACTCTGTAAGTGACATTTTTGTTAACTTTTATTCAGTCACCACTGTTTATTTTATTGTATATTTTGTTTGTTGAAATTGAGGTTTCACGTCCCCGTCAACACAATTAACGTAATAATGTAACCAGTTATATCACGTCACTATTTGTGCCGAAAGAACAACTGATAAGTAAATAAAATATCATATTAGCAAGTCTATGCAATAACGTCCCCCTAAACCCAACTTTAAAGTTAAACAGTGAAAAACGGGTTTTCGCATATACTTTATTTCTCTTATTTCTGATTCTATAACACAGACAATTAAAGGGTTCTAATCCAAAATCTATGTTTTGAGCAGAAAGAAAAATATGTCACATTTTTTAAATATAAGAGTCATTTTCACGACCATAAATCCCACTTTATTGCAAAGACTTGTTAACCTTATGTGAGCTCGAATATCTTTCTCAAAAAGGTGGTAGCGCAGTTGCTCAAATCTGAAGTAGAAGCCGTCAGAAGGTCGTCCAGCTGCACCAAAACGAGGGCAAAACCATGTTTTCCGGAACTCCCAATACCTCCATCAATCCCTTTACATACCAAAAACAAACATAACCTCAATCAATAGGGCTTGAAAAAAATTAGGGCGAAACGACCCACCCAATCAGGGCGAAACGACCCACTGTCGAAACGACCCAGGGCGAAACGACATTTTGGGGGTGGGTCGTTTCGCCCTTACCTGGTGAGTCGTTTCGCCCGTGAGTCGTTTCGCCTGTGGGTCGTTTCGCCGCAATTATATTTTAAGGGAGTGCAAAACAGAATGAATGAGTAAATGGGCAGATGGATGAATAAATAAATGAATAAATGGGTGACTGGAGTTGTGCGTTGGTAGATGGACGGACATACGGATGAACGGACGGCATTTTTAATATACGGAGCTAGATAAGTTAATGAATAAATGGAGAGTATTGGTAGCTGGACAAACGGAAATTAATGAATGAATGAATGAATGAATGAATGAAGTGGTGCTTGTGTAGATGGACGGACCGTTTCTAACGAGCACCTGAGCAGAAATATGAAAAATATAAGAATCTTTGATCAGAACATTTTTGATTTTTTTTTATTTGGTGGTAGAATTTTCCAGTATTTGAATAAGCATGTTTTTGTAATGCAAACTATTAAACAGACCAGTACGATAACACAGCCGTGCGACATAGTGCAGGTTTTCACATCTCTAAAGTGACTACTTTTATTTTTACTTTTTTATGAAAAGCTGTGGTATTTTTTCTTATCTATACTGCGAACATATGTTTAGGCGGTTCTAACGAGTACCCACAACCTTTGTCTTGTAGCAGAAATAACAAAAATAATGTATACCCCAATAAACCCCAGTTTTCGCCATATAAGGTGGGGTTTAGGGGGTGTTCATTCCACGGACTTGTTAATGTGATGCTATAGTTTCATGTTATGCTTTGTTATATATTTATAATGTAAAATATGTGTTTTGTTACGCATAAAATTATGGGGAAAAATGATAAGAAAGTATAAAATGTTATATTTCTATTCTACCAAGGTTGAGCTACAGTAGAGTCTGTATAAAAATTAAACCAACTTTTTACACATGACACTTAATGTGTAATATTAGTTATTACTCTGTAAGTGACATTTTTGTTAACTTTTATTCAGTCACCACTGTTTATTTATTGTATATTTTGTTTGTTGAAATTGAGGTTTCACGTCCCCGTCAACACAATTAACGTAATAATGTAACCAGTTATATCACGTCACTATTTGTGCCGAAAGAACAACTGATAAGTAAATAAAATATCATATTAGCAAGTCTATGCAATAACGTCCCCCTAAACCCAACTTTAAAGTTAAACAGTGAAAAACGGGTTTTCGCATATACTTTATTTCTCTTATTTCTGATTCTATAACACAGACAATTAAAGGGTTCTAATCCAAAATCTATGTTTTGAGCAGAAAGAAAAATATGTCACATTTTTTAAATATAAGAGTCATTTTCACGACCATAAATCCCACTTTATTGCAAAGACTTGTTAACCTTATGTGAGCTCGAATATCTTTCTCAAAAAGGTGGTAGCGCAGTTGCTCAAATCTGAAGTAGAAGCCGTTTGAAGGTCGTCCAGCTGCACCAAAACGAGGGCAAAACCATGTTTTCCGGAACTCCCAATATCTCCATCAATCCCTTTACATACCAAAAACAAACATAACCTCAATCAATAGGGCTTGAAAAAAATTAGGGCGAAACGACCCACCCAATCAGGGCGAAACGACCCACTGTCGAAACGACCCAGGGCGAAACGACATTTTGGGGGTGGGTCGTTTCGCCCTTACCTGGTGAGTCGTTTCACCCGTGAGTCGTTTCGCCTGTGGGTCGTTTCGCCGCAATTATATTTTAAGGGAGTGCAAAACAGAATGAATGAGTAAATGGGCAGATGGATGAATAAATAAATGAATAAATGGGTGACTGGAGTTGTGCGTTGGTAGATGGACGGACATACGGATGAACGGACGGCATTTTTAATATACGGAGCTAGATAAGTTAATGAATGAATGGAGAGTATTGGTAGCTGGACAAACGGAAATTAATGAATGAATGAATGAATGAATGAATGAAGTGGTGCTTGTGTAGATGGACGGACCGTTTCTAACGAGCACCTGAGCAGAAATATGAAAAATATAAGAATCTTTGATCAGAACATTTTTGATTTTTTTTTATTTGGTGGTAGAATTTTCCAGTATTTGAATAAGCATGTTTTTGTAATGCAAACTATTAAACAGACCAGTACGATAACACAGCCGTGCGACATAGTGCAGGTTTTCACATCTCTAAAGTGACTACTTTTATTTTTACTTTTTTATGAAAAGCTGTGGTATTTTTTCTTATCTATACTGCGAACATATGTTTAGGCGGTTCTAACGAGTACCCACAACCTTTGTCTTGTAGCAGAAATAACAAAAATAATGTATACCCCAATAAACCCCAGTTTTCGCCATATAAGGTGGGGTTTAGGGGGTGTTCATCCCACGGACTTGTTAATGTGATGCTATAGTTTCATGTTATGCTTTGTTATATATTTATAATGTAAAATATGTGTTTTGTTACGCATAAAATTATGGGGAAAAATGATAAGAAAGTATAAAATGTTATATTTCTATTCTACCAAGGTTGAGCTACAGTAGAGTCTGTATAAAAATTAAACCAACTTTTTACACATGACACTTAATGTGTAATATTAGTTATTACTCTGTAAGTGACATTTTTGTTAACTTTTATTCAGTCACCACTGTTTATTTTATTGTAAATTTTGTTTGTTGAAATTGAGGTTTCACGTCCCCGTCAACACAATTAACGTAATAATGTAACCAGTTATATCACGTCACTATTTGTGCCGAAAGAACAACTGATAAGTAAATAAAATATCATATTAGCAAGTCTATGCAATAACGTCCCCCTAAACCCAACTTTAAAGTTAAACAGTGAAAAACGGGTTTTCGCATATACTTTATTTCTCTTATTTCTGATTCTATAACACAGACAATTAAAGGGTTCTAATCCAAAATCTATGTTTTGAGCAGAAAGAAAAATATGTCACATTTTTTAAATATAAGAGTCATTTTCACGACCATAAATCCCACTTTATTGCAAAGACTTGTTAACCTTATGTGAGCTCGAATATCTTTCTCAAAAAGGTGGTAGCGCAGTTGCTCAAATCTGAAGTAGAAGCCGTCAGAAGGTCGTCCAGCTGCACCAAAACGAGGGCAAAACCATGTTTTCCGGAACTCCCAATACCTCCATCAATCCCTTTACATACCAAAAACAAACATAACCTCAATCAATAGGGCTTGAAAAAAATAAGGGCGAAACGACCCACCCAATCAGGGCGAAACGACCCACGGGCGAAACGACCCACGGGCGAAACGACTCATGGGCGAAACGACTCACGGGCGAAACGACCCTGGAAATAGTGGGAACAAGACAATTCATTGACAATACAACTCATCGACACGGCTTTTGGAGACAATTCATCGACACAATTGAAGACAACTCATCGACACATTATAATGTAGAACATGTAATACTGGAAAGCTTTTATATGAGTTTTTAAACTCTCTGTCTGTCCGCCTGCCCACCTGTCCGTCCGAACGCACATACATATGTATGTATGTATGTATAATACTGGTGAGTCTTTTTATGCGTTTTTAAACTGCCTGTCTATCTGTGTGTCTGTTTGTCTGTCTGGCAACCTACTTTTCTTTCTTTCATTCATTCTTAGACATAATATGGTTTGTTTCTTTCGTTAATGCTTATACATTATCTTATTCTTTCTTTCTTTAATTTATTTATTTCATACTTATTTTGAGTTGGTAGAGTGTCCGCTCCGGGGAACGGGCGGTCACGGGTTCGATCCCGGGCCGCGACATACCAAAGTCGTTAAAAATGGTACTAGCTGCTCCTCGCTTGGCACTCAGGTTTACGGGGTAGAGCTAGGACTGGTCGACCCAGTGTCAGGATAATGTGACTAGGTGTGGTATCATGTAATGTGTCTGGGACATGGTGCTTCAGTGAGGCAGCACTATAAAAGTGAGCATTGAGCTCCCTGTCGCAACCAGACACTGTCGTGATATGACTGAAAAATTGTTTAAAGCGACTTTAAACCTGAATTCACACACACACTTATTTTGAGGGCATGTGCCAGTTAATATAAATCATGGACAAACAATCAATTACGTCATTACTCAAACTATTTTGTTAATCGGCGTGTGCCATAAAGTTACAAACATAACGATTATCATATTACTCAATTTTTAACATACATGTGTATTTGTTCGTTTGTTCGTTTACTCTATTGCTCGTTAGTTAAAAAATATTAAACTTAATTGTAGTTAAATTTCTTCGTTTTATTTATGGATGATCACTTCCAAGTATTAACTGTAACCCGTATTAAAAGACCTGTATTTCAATGTATTTCAGGGATCGACCTGGCGCAGTACCGAAGCATGACGAATCAACAACTTCTTATCCATAATTACCCTTAATTACCTATGAATGTCAATTACCTTCAAACAAATGTGTCGGTGAATTGTCTTCAAAAGGGTTCGATGAGTTGGCTTCAATTATGTCGATGAATTGTCTCCAAAAACCGTGTCGATGAGTTGTCTTGTCGATGAATTGTCTCGATTCCGAAATGTCTTGTGACAAGGAATGGACATGTGAAATATGAAAGCCCTATCACTTACCAATCGAAAGTTTTGGCCAATGTTAAAGTTTTTGAAATGGGTCAAATTTTTTGTAAAGTAGGTCAAACATCAAGGTCACAGGGTCACTACAGTTTTTAAAAAGTAGGTCAAGGTCACGAGGTAAAAAATTATGGTACCATGGGAAAGGTCTTGTGAAGGAATGCACATGTGACATATTTAAGCCCACCACTTACCAATCGAAAGTTATGGCCAATGTTAAAGTTTTTGAAATGTAGGTCAAAGTTTTTGAAAAGTAGGTCAAACATCAAGGTCAAGGTCATTGGGTAAAAAATTATGTTATCTTTGGAAAGGACTTTTGACAAGGAAGGCACATGTGCAATATGAAAGTTATGCCCAATGTTAAGGTTTTTGCTGACAGACAAACAGATGGACAGACAGACACACCAAAGACTATATGCCCCACAAATCTTTGATTCCGGGGGCATAAAAAATGAGATGTATGTTTACCTGTGCTATGCTTCCTGCTGTCCATATATGATTGTCTTTCAACATAATCATAGAAGACAAGTCATATCTATGCGTAGAAATACCACCTGCCAATAGTGCATACTTTTCCACTAAGCGAAATCCTGGCGTTGTTTTTCGAGTCCCTGCTATTTCCCCTTTCCAACCTATACTTTCTGCTTTTGAGGAAAGTTTCTGAGCAAAAGTTGCAATTCCACTTGCCCGAGATATTATATTAAGTGCCACTCTCTCACCTAAAAGGATCTGCCGAACTTTGCCAGTAACAACAGCAATTGTTTTCACGGGTGTATGGTATGTTCCTTCTGTTTCATTCCAGTCAACCTTACAATCTAATTCTTTAAATATTGCATCAAAGAAGGGTTTACCAGCTAAGATTCCTTCACTTTTCATTAATAAAACTGCTGTTTCTTCTTTTTCACCAACCACAAACCCACCATAATCAAAGTTTGGGGTATCCTCTTTCAGCCATTCTCTGGCATAATGCTGCAGAGTAACTGGATGTAAGATGTGACCTATATTTGGGTTAAAGATACCCTGTAATATTCTTTCATTAGCGTTTGATGCCATCTTATCTGTTAGTCACCAGAAGCTACCAACTGTCATGCATCATGTGTCTTTTTGTTTACTTTCTGTTTACTTTTTGGGCTGAGCAGGGAACCAGAGAATTTTTTTTTTTCGGGGGTCGAAAGAGATATAACCCGGTACCAGTTCCGGTACCAACATTCTTCTACTTCTTCTAATGGATACTCCCAAGCTGGTTATTACTTGGAGCAGCAAGAAAGAGATGAACATGAAAATGAGTTAAGTGGTTGCTGTTAGGCTTAGATGAATGATATGACTTGAAAATGATGACTTTAAAATAACCCACTTTTCTAAAATTTAAAACATAAGAACATATTGGAGCTTAAAATTTGACGTGCCATGCAGTAAATTCTCCTAGGCATGATCGAGCTGGCATTGACACTGCAAGGAAGAGAATTCCAGCATCTAAAAGTTCTGAAGAAAAAGGAGTTCATAGTTAAGATTTCTGATTTCTGTAAGTTGACAAGGGTCGACAGCAAGTAGGTCAGATTTACTTTCTTGCTATTTATACTTATACCGCGATCGGTCACATTTGACCATTACTCGCAGGTGTACATCACATACACTCCAGGTTGCAGGGTTGAAAGCCTACACAGTAATTGTGTAATTATGGTAGGGGTCTTTAACCTGCACAGTTAACGTCCCGATCCGAAGGACGGTGCACTTTTTGGCATTCATCCTTGCAAATGTTGTGTTTAATTCTTTAATTTCAAATAACGTGATGAGGGAATTTTGTAATCTTCGTTGTTCTAAAGTTTGCCAGTTTTGGATTTGGAGTATTCCCGGAACACTGCTGGTAAAGTCGTAACTATTGAGTACAGATCTAGCTGCTGCCGTCTGAACTCTTTCGATCTTATAAGCAAGTGTTTTCTACAATGGATGCCAAACTGGAGGGCAGTACTCAAACTGAAGGCGTACATATGTGTCATAAGCTGTTTCTTAAATTTTCTGATTGTTTGTCCGGACGTTTCTTTTAATAAATTTCAGTGTGTTTGTGGCTTTGGAGGAAACAGTATAGATATGAGGTTTCAAACTTAGGTCTTGACTGATTGTAAAATCCAAATATCTAACACTTTCAGGTGTTTTTAATTCAGTACTGTGAAGTTTGTAGGGATGAATAATGGGCTTTTTCTTTTTAGACACTCTAATAACTTCACTTTTGTCTGGATTAAATTCCACGGGCCTGTTTGATTTCAATTGTTCGAGTTTATGCAGACCATTTTGTAGAATGTCATGATGTGACTGGGTATTAATTGTGAGGTAAACTATAGTATCGTCTGATAATAATCTGGTTTTGCTTTTGACAGTGTCAGGAAGGTCATTGATATTGGCCAGAAATAAGCAGGGTCCAAGGACAGAGCTCTGTAGGGCACCTGACATGACAGGCACAGATGGAGAGAACTACTGGTTGATTTCTATATTGAAGAAAAGATTTTATCCAGGAAAAAGTTTTTACATCATAGTGTAGATTATATTTTCTTGTCCTTTGGGATCATTGATTCCATCGTGGAATTTTGAAAATATCTGAGGGTCACTGACGAGGCCTAATTGGCCGAAACTAGCTAGTCTGGCCCAGAAAACATGTACACTCTATAATTTTCACTTCTGTGGTGAATTCCTTGCTTCCAAAGGATAATCCTTTTATAGAACATATTTAACTTCACTACAGCTGGTGTGTGGGAATGTGTGGCGGCGGTAAAACGTCTCCCTGCCCTACATCATAGTGTAGATTATATTTTCTTGTCCTTTGGGATCATTGATTCCATTGTGGAATCTTGAGAATATCTGAGGGTCAATGATGAGGCCTTATTGGCCAAAACTAGCTAGTCTGGTCCAGAAAACATGTACACTACATATTTTTCATTTCTGTGGTGTACTCCTTGCTTCCAAAGGATAACCCTTTTATAGAACATATTTACATCTATACCCAAATTAAAACGTTTGTATATGAGAAGATTAAAATTATGGTCTACTTTGTCGAAGGCTTTACTGAAATACATTGTAATAAGGTCAGTTTGTTTGCCACATTCAAGGTTGTCAAAGATTTCTTGAGTGAAACTAACAAGCTGTGTTTCACAACTGTGCACTGGAGAAAGAATAGAACATAATAGAATAAATTTTATTGGTTATAGGCAAATTAATACCAAGATGAACAATAATCATGAGTACAGTGAAACACAGGTACACACTCACTCACACATGCACATACATACACACCAAATATTGCAGACAACCACCAATGATGTGGAGAAAAAGATTAGGCATTCAGACACAGACATACTCTGAGTAGACATAAAAATATTTTAAGTCGAATATTGCCAACAAAACAACATAATAGAAGTGAGGCAGTGATCAGGAATCGATACAATTAAACAACAGCTCCCATGAGGGACACAAAAGGGAAAGGAACACAAACATGAAACAACTAGACCCTAATGGAAACATAGATAACGGAAAGCCAAAAGGACAGTTACTTTCCAACAAAAATGACCAATTGGCTATCCAAAAGAAAAATACAAGCGATACACACACTCAAAGACAAACCATAAAAATTAATTAAACCGCGACAGAAGAACCGCCTTGAAACGGTCAGTGTGTCAGAGCCACCGCGATCACTTTCCTTAGTGGTGTTTGTAGCAGAAATAAGTGAAAAAACAAAAACAATAAAAAACAAAAACAAAAAAACAAACAAACAAACAAACATTACAGATATTCATCCAAACAGTTATTTCTAGACTCAGAAAGTATGGCACTCTAATGCATATGGATATATTTGGGCATAGAGATTTGTCTTTTATATGAATACCACATCAATAGGCCTAGGGATTAAGTAATTTCAGATTGCGAATCCATTTATTTAACATTCTTTCGCTATTTTGAGTCACGTTACAGTTGACTCTCGTTATCTTAAACTGCTGTAGCGATACTACATTTTGTCCTCTTTTGTTTCAGTTTTGCTATAAATTTATTCATTAGATTTCAAACCCTTTTATCTGAAACTTATTTAAAACCAAAATTTCCAGTCACTTGGAGTTTGATAATTGGATAATAATCTAATGAGTAGTTTATAACCTCAAGATCTCAAGAACATGATTAAAAAATAAATACAATAAATCATACACACAATAATTTGTCAGTCGATTTAAATTTCGCCAGTTCAAAGCGATTAAAGTATATTACAATGATAATCTTTGTCATACAAACCGGTAAACCTGAAAGTGTGCTAAAGTGATATAAGCTTCGACTCGCACCACTTTGCTTGGGCAGACTTTGATCATCTAAGTGGTTTACTGGTACTCATGCGCGGTCGGTTGGTTGGAAGCATCATGCAGCCCATCTATTTCTTCAATCCCCGATGGGCGGGGGCCGACCTGAAAAGTGTTGGAGGGGACGTTAAACCTCAAACCAACCAACCAAACAAACATGTACATGGAGCTCAAATCTTTCCCGAACGAGTACTTAGACTGTTCCCTTCAACCCTTATTTTTTGCTGTAAACAAACAGTGTAAAATCTGCTTATATGCCGTATTCTGATCTGGGGGTAGACTGCTTGCCAACTACACTGTTTGCTTAACTCAGCACATGATTATAGCCTAGATTCTACAGATATCCCAGCGATAAGAAAATCCCTTCTAATTTTATTGGATTTACTATAACATGGGCTTAACATGGAGTTAGGAGGCCTTCATACGGACTGAACAAATTATTTGTCTAAATCGCGACGGAAGTAAGGGCACGTAAAATCAATTTAACCCCCCCCCACCCCCCCCACACCTTCAATGACCGTTCCAAGGCGGTTCTTCTGTCGTGGGTTATTTTTTGTTATTGCTTGTCTTTGAGTGTGTGTATCGCTAATATTATTTTGCTTTGGATAGCCAATTGGCCATTTTGTGGGAAAGTAACCGTCCTTTTGTCTTTCCGCTAGTGATGTTTCCATTAGAGTCTAGTTGTTTCAT
Organism: Lucinisca nassula; assembly: GCA_963580285.1. NCBI lineage: Eukaryota > Metazoa > Mollusca > Bivalvia > Lucinida > Lucinidae > Lucinisca > Lucinisca nassula. Next base: position 100,974,231 of record OY757022.1, read on the forward strand.
GACTGTGTCTCCGATGGTAGCTGTGGGTTAATTGTATCGATTCCTGATCTTTGCCTTCACTTATATTAAGCCATTCATTTTCCTTGTTTCTTGCCCTTAATATTGAGCTGAAACTCAACTCGAGACGCTCCGGGTACTCTAGATTTCAACCACATCTGATTAAAAAAAATGAATTGAAGGGGTAGATAAGAGTGCTGAATGTTAATCATTTTGTCTCAAATAGCTGTGTATGGCTAGGATCACATGTGATACGCCGTTCTGCAACTGAAATCCAGGGAGTTGTCCTCCAGGTACTCGATATTGGCCCAATAGCCCATAAAAGATTTTTGGTCGAACACGTTTCCCCTGGACCATAGTTCTACTCAACATACACCGCAATGTTTAACATATATGTTGCAATATAAACATTGATAAATATAGGTTAACTACGTTGCAGTCGTTCCCTGCAGATATAACCACATGTGAAACGCCGTTTTGCAACTGAAATCCAGATTGTTCTCCGGGTACTATGGTTTTCAATTTTGCAGTTTTCGCCCCTAAAAAAGTGGTAAACAAATTGCAGCATTTGAAAGCGAAGTATAAAAAATTGGCTATGGGATTCGATATTGGTCCAATAGTCCATAAAGGACGCGTGGTCGAACACGTTTCCCCTGGACCACAGTTCTACTCAACATGTACCGCAATGTTTAGCATATATATTGCAATATAAACACTGATAAATATAGGTAAACTACGTTGCAGCCGTTCCCTGCCGTATATCAATTGAAATTATTACGTTAAGAGCACCAAAATGATTGTTTTACATGAACAAAGTACACGGAAAGCGAACCTCTGGTACCAGAACATGACTAGCTGTAAGTTCCACCAAGACGTAACTCCAAACGAGCACTTGACCAGAGGTAATGGCCAAATATGACCGACTCCCCAGCTAGCAAAGAATGCCGGGCCAACATCGGGCCGATAGCGGTACGACGTGGTAACGTCGTACCGCTATCGGCCCGACGTTGGCCCGTGGTTTGTGCTGGCAGGGTCAGTGTATGAAGATAGATAGATAGATAGATAGATAGATAGATAGATAGATAGATAGATAGATAGATAGATAGATAGATAGATAGATAGATAGATAGATAGATAGATAGATAGATAGATAGATAGATAGATAGATTGCAATTTTGAAATACAGACATAACCAATATTTCTGAAGGGGTATCAAGTAACTTAAACTCAAGTAATCTCTTTACTCATCACCATTTTACAACAATATTAAAATCAAACTTCTTTTACGAACAGTTATGCATTGAAACGTCCGCAATCTCATTAAATTAATATGCCATTTACAGCTAATTCATTATGAATATGGAATCCTGACAAACCCCTACTGGAAGAGTCTAATATAATACCAAATATAATTATAGGCCTTTGAAACAGTATTCTATTAATTAAATAATATGAATAAGTATATGCAGAATAACTAACAACTAGAAAAACAAAAAAAACACACACAATAATATTCATTTAAGTGAAAGCTATTACTACAAGAAGTTCTATGCTCCATCCCGTCTACATAAAGAGTACACATCAGTCCTTTTCGCTATCATAGTCATTAACCCGAAAAAATAGTCCTTATTGCATTTTAGGGTAAAATATGTTGTAGAAAGGGTTATCCTTTTCACATTTCAGGGTAACCGCTTGTACTTGCCTTAAGAGTGGATAATCCAATTATCTTACGGGCTGGTACGACGTCAGCTTAACACTTAAAAGACAGAAAAATCATGTATTTGCCTTAGGTGTGGATAATCTAATTATCTTAGGTGCTGATAAGACGATGTATCGGCCTTTTATTTATCTGAGAAGGAGGTGAAAATGGTCGAAACAACGAACGTCAAAATAAATAAATAAATAAATAAACTAAGAATTAAAAATCACGCGTCCCTGAACTAGGGACGCGTTATTTTTAGACTAGTCCCTAGTTCAGGGACGCGTGATTTTCCCTGCGGAAATATAATTTAGAAGAATTTGCGGAAATATAATTTAGAATAATTTGTAAATAAATAAAGGCCGTTCTTTCTTTCAACTAATACTGAAATCGGTCAAATTTGACCATTACTCGCAGGTGTCATTACACATACACTCCAGTTTGCAGGATGGATGCCTGCTGTTACCTCCCTTCCATTTTCTACCTTGGTAGATCATATGCATAGCTTCTATGCTTATAACCACTCTCTGACAACTGCGTCAGGTAGTCGACTCTTTGGCTCAGCGGTTAGAGCACTGGACTATCACCCGAGCGGCCCGGGTTCGTAACCCACCATGGGCGGGGATTTTTTCAGGCTATGTTTTCTTTCCTGTTACGGCTTTCATGTCGTAAGATGGGGGCTCATTCCGGGATCGGACTCTACATGCCAGAATTGACTTCGTGCCGAAGTTGGCTCCACGTCATCATAACTGATGACTTCCATGAAGAGGGGGTGTGTTACCTCCCTTCCATTATCTACCTTGGTAGATCATATGCATAGCTTCTAGGCTTATAACCACACTCTGACAACTGCGTCAGGGACTCGACTCTTTGGTTCAGCACTGGACTATCACCCGAGCGGCCCGGGTTCGAATCCCACCATAGGCGGGGATTTTTTCAGGCTATGCTTTCTTTCCTGTTACGGCTTTCATGTCGTAAGATGGGGGCTCATTCCGGGATCGGACTCTACATGCCAGAATTGGCTTCGTGCCGAAGTTGGCTCCACGTCATCATAACTGATGACTTCCATGAAGAGGGGTAGTGTTACCTCCCTTCCATTATCTACCTCGGTAGATCATATGCATAGCTTCTAGGCTTATAACCACTCTCTGACAGCTGCGTCAGGGAGTCGACTCTTTGGCTCAGCACTGGACTATCACCCGGGCTGCCCGGGTTCGAATCCCACCATAGGCGGGGATTTTTTCAGGCTATGCTTTCTTTCCTGTTACGGCTTTCATGTCGTAGAGTCCGATCCCGGAATGAGCCCCCATCTTACGACATGATAGCCGTAACATCTGCCTACACAGTAATTGCATTATGTAATTACGATAGGAACTTTAACCTGCGCAGGGGATGCATGTTCTCCCTGCACAGTGGGTCTCCAGTTAGCATCCCGGTCCGAAGAACGGTGCGCTTGTGGCATTCATCCTTGCAAATGATGCCAGTGGAGCATATTCGGACACCAAATCTTTATTAAAACACCGCTGCCCGGAATCGAATCGGGGGGGGGGGGATCTAGCATCAATGGCAAGTGCACTAACCACTGAGCTACCACGCTCAGGCTATATTGGCTTTTCACATATCATTTTGGGAAGTGTTTCTTATTTCTTCATAGACTGTGGGTGCTCATCAGGAAAGCTCAAATGGGGTTCTAGTACTGAGTACCCACAATCTCTGATTAAGAGCAGAAATCAGAAAAAATATATATCCAACAAAGGGGTTCTAAGGGGTGACAATTAAACACACCAACAGGAAAAATTAAAAAAAAAATAATCACACATTATCAATTCCATGTAATGGACATCCTGAAAAAACAACAACATATTTTATGTAGAGAAAAGGAGAGTTTACAAGGATATAAGTGTAATTAATCTCGTCTTATTTAAATAATCTAAAGCAATATTTACTGTATCACCATGGCCATTCTGCAATTTAACAATGTTTAAGTTTTTAATATTGCACAAGGTAATCAAAGGACTTTCAAAATGATATTTATTTAATGATCAACTCAATGTGCAGGCGGAAAAAATAATAATAATAATTGAAAAAAAAAAAATGCTTTAAACGGGAGAAAAGGGGTCCGTTCCGGTAATTAAGTCAGTTCTGGTAAATTTACGCACCGGTATCCATCTGAGGCAGTTCGATCACCAACCATAGTTAACCTCTGGTTAACCAAACTTTGATCGAACCACAGGCGATTGAAGTTCTGTCTATAAGTAGTTCATAAGGTTCAAAATCGAAATTGACACGAAGCCATTTCGCGAATCGTAGTGCCTGTGATCCAACGACCTCTGGTTGCATGGTGGGAAAGTCGTGACGTCACTCTGGTCCAACCAGACTAAAGCGTTGATTTCTCAGGTAAACAGTTTACAGGATGGCGGCGAAAGGTAAGAAAATCTGTTGACCCAAGGGAAAATACATATTTTAGTGTTGTTAAAGCATGTTTACTTGTAAGAAGATGTACAATATGCACACTATGAGAGACAGAATCGGTGCTGCTATTCAGAATCAGAATTGACATTCATAGACCAGGACCTGTGATATGGGAAGTTAGTCCCTAGTTCTAATCAAAAAGGTTAACTTAGCTACACAATACTCAGCACCTTCAGCTGTCGAAATAATCTATTCGGGAAGGGCATTCCAATCTCTAATAGCTCGGGGGAAGAACGATTCTTGATAAATGTCAGTTCTTGCAGTAAGTGTCTGAAACGCCTTTGAATGGTGCTTTCTGCAATGCCTAGCTGGGGGAACAAGGCCATCTGTTGGAATGCTGACAGCACCCTTTAGACCTTTGTAATATAGAATGAGCCTACTGTCTCTTCTCCTTTTCTTGAGAGACTCCCATCTTAATTTTCCTAGAATTCCAGTCATGCTCCCAGTTTCAAAGCAGTAATTGCTTGTTACAAATCTAGCAGCTCTATTCTGAACTTTTTTCAATTCCTTCATTAAGGACCACTCCACTTGGGTCCCAGATGCAACTACCATATTCCAAGATTGGGCGAACAAGTCCCTTATATGCTGTCTCATTCATATCCTGAGGACACTGATGAAGATTTCGCCTCAGGAACCAAAGTATTCTATTCGCCTTTGTACACATGTTTCTAATGTGTGTATTGCATCTCAAATCGTGTGTGACTGTCACACCAAGGTATTTAATGGAATTCACATTTTCGAGGACCGTTCCCTCTAAGGTATATGAAGCCTCAATTTTATTTGTTCACTTCCTAGTTATCTGCATAATATTGCATTAAACGGGCTGAAAGCTCATGCCCCATTTTCGTGCCCAACATCCTAATCTATCTATATCCTTCTGAAGTTTCATTGAGTCCTCTGTATCTCTGATTTCCCGGCAGCAAACACAGTCGACGTCGTCTGCAAACAGTCTTATGTCTGAATCAATGTCAGTGGAAATATCATTAATGTACAGGGAGAATAGCAGCGGACCAAGAACAGACCCTGTGGGTCCCCAGATAAAATTGGCGCCCACACTGAAAATGCACCATTAACAAAAACACGCTGATTTCTGTAGCAAAAGAAGGAATCTATCCATTTGAGATTCTTCCCCCGAATTCCATAACCAAATAATTTGGATTTAAGTAGTTCATGAGGTGGGGTGTCAAAAGCCTGCTACTTCTGCAGTGTTCAAAATGGTGATCTTCTTTGTCATCCTAAAAATACCAATCGTGTCTGGGGGCTGCCATGTTGTTGTTGTTGATGATGGTAGAGCTCCCCCGCTGACTTTTCGGAGAACCGTCGTAAGACGTGGCTGGGGATTTTAAGTACTGCATTGGTGGATTTATTTACGTGTGATTTTCTTATATTTGCAATATAAACATTAACTGTCTGCATTTCAACTCTATTTATTCAGAATGCTGTTGTCCGCTCAATGCTGCAAGTCTCCTTGTGTGAATTTTGAACACACTCTCTGGTCTGTAGTTCTACCCATACGTTTTACTTTCATTGTTTCTCCCTTTCAAGAACTACAGAAGCATCCAATGTTAACTGCGTCAAGAACTCGGGTTTCTGAATATGTGAGACTGCTAAATTTTGAAGGGCTGGACTTTTCATGAGATTTTCTACATATGTCAGTCTTTCAGATTGAAGGTATAGTAGTCGCCGATAAGATTGGCTAGGCGGAGCTATTCATGTGTTGTCAATATATGTCAAATTCGCTCAGTCCACCAGAAGATTCGGTACAGTGCCTTTCGCATGCTTTCTGCAAGCGGACCTAATGGCCATATACACCACAGCTTTGTTTGTGTTACAGTAGAATTCACACAATCGGGTGACTTGGTTTACCTTTTTGTTAATATAACACTCCAAAGGCAGGTGCAAACGGTAGCTCCGCCTAGTCAGTCTTATCTGCGACTACTATATGAACCTTAATTCACTGATAAAATGCTCTCTTGTTTCTGGCGCTGTTATGCACAGGCGGCATGTTGCATCAATTTTGTTTTATTTTAGTATTCTTTATGTTGGTTGGTGCCTGATGTTCCGTCTTTGGTCGGGCCCCTGGGAGTCTAACTGTTGGTTTTCTTTTGCTCCAGCATTTCAGTTGTTTCTTGCTGTCGAGTCCTCACCATTGTCTCACCTCTGTGGTTCTTTGATTTTTGTGTTCACGGAGATGTTGCACTGATGAGTTAGGAGGCCTTCATGCAGACTGAACAAATTATTTGTCTAAATCGCGACGGAAGTAAGGGCGAGGATTGTGGCCACGTAAAATCGATTTAAGGCCCCCAGTGGAAATCATTCCACTGACCGTTCCAAGGCGGTTCTTCTGTGGCGGTTTATTTATGGTGTTGTTTGTTACTTGCTGTGTGCATCACTTGTGTCTTTTTATTTTGGATGGCTATATGGCCATTTTGTGGGAAAGTAACTGTCCTTATGGCCTTCCTTTGTTTAGGTTTCCATTATGGTTTGGTCGCTTAATGTTTGTGTTTCTTTCCCTTTGGTGTCTTTGATGGGTGGAGTAAGTTATTTGTATCGATTCCTGATCTTTGTTTTACTTCTACTTAGGAAGCCTTTATGCGGACTAAACAAAATTAATGTATACCGCGACAGAGGTAAGGGCGAGGATTATGGCCATGTAAAATTTAAGCCCCCCGCCCCCTCCCCCCCCCCCCCCTTCTTCTGTTACGGTTTATTTATGTTTTTGTTTGTTACTTACTGTGTGTATCACTTCTGTCTTTTATTTTGGATGGCCATTTGGCCATTTTGTGGGAAAGTAACTGTCCCTATGGCCTTCCTTTGTTCAGGTTTCTATTATGGCCTGGTCGCTTCATGTTTTTGTTTCTTTCCCTTTGGTGTCTTTGATGGGTAGAGTAAGTTAATTGTATCGATTCCTGGTCATTGTTTCCCTTCTACTTTAAATTGTAAACTGATTAAAGGCTGCCCTGTTTCCCTATAGGATATAAGTACCAGTTAAAAGGTTACATTTAATTTGTGCTCGCCTGCTGTCAAATACACTACTCCTAACTGTATCGCCTGCTGTCAAATACACTACTCCTAACTGAAGACCAGACATCAGAATTGTTACTGGTGACACGTCAAATGACATTCATACACCAGGACCTGTGATGTGGGAAGTTAGTCCTTAGCTCTAACCAAAGAGGTAAATTTAGCTACACAATCATCAGCACCTTCAGCTGTCGAAATAATCGAATCGGGAAGGGCATTCCAATCTCTAATGTTCTGGGGAAGAACGACTCTTTATAAATGTCAGTTCTTGCGCTAAGGGTCTGAAACTCCAACGAATGGTGATTTCTACAGTGTCTAGCTGGGGGAACAAGGTCATCTGTTGGAATGCTGGCAGCACCCTTTAGACCTTTGTATAAAAGGATTAGCCTACTGTCTTTTCTCCTTTTCTTGAGAGACTCCCATGTTAATTTTCCAAGTATTCCAGTCATGCTCCCAGTTTCAAAGCAGTAATTGCCTGTTACAAATCTAGCAGCTCTATTCTGAACTTTCTCAATTTCATCGTTAAGGACCACTCCACTGGGGTCCCAGATACAACTAGCATATTCCAAGATTGGGCGAACAAGACCTTTATATGCTGCCTCTTTTACATCCTGAGTGCACTGATGAAGATTTCGCCTCAGGAAACCAAGCGTTCTATTTGCCTTAGTACACATGTTGCTAATATGAGTATTCCATCTCAAGTTGTGTGAGATTGTCACTCCAAGGTATTTAATGGAGTCCACATTCTCGAGGACCGTTCCCTCTAAGGTGTAAGAAGCCTCAACTTTATTAGATCTCTTCCTAGTTATCTGCATAATATTGCATTTAACTGGCTGAAATCTCATGCCCCATTTACGTGCCCAACATCCTAATCTATCTATGTCAGCCTGAAGTTTCAATGAGTCATCTGTAGCTCTAATTTCCCGGTAACAAACACAGTCATCTGCGAACAGTCTTATTCCTGAGTCAATGTCAGTGGAAATATCATTGATGTACAGGGAGAACAAAAGTGGACCAAGAACGGTCCCTTGTGGGACTCCAGACAAAACTGGAGCCCACTCCGAAGATTCACCATTAACAACAACCCGCTGTTTTCTGTAGCAAAGAAAGGAATCTATCCATTTGAGGGTCTTTCCCCCAATTCCATAACCAAATAACTTAGATTTAAGAAGTTCATGAGGAGGGGTGTCAAAAGCCTTCTCGAAGTCAAGAATAAATGTGTCCACCTGTCCCCCTTTGTCCAAGATTTTTGCCCAGTCATTAATAACTGTGCTTAGCTGAGTTTCACAACTGTGCCTTTTCCTAAATGCATGTTGTCTGTCTGACAAAAGTTTATGTTCGTCCAAGTGGGTCATGATGTTTGAGCAGACTATATGTTCCAGCAATTAACACAGAACACGTCAGAGACACAGGGCGATAATTACGGGCAAGAGCCCTATCTCCTTTTTTGAAGAGTGGACAAATGTTTGCTAAGAGCCATTCTTTGGAGATTTCAACCGTATCAAGAGACTGTTGAAACAAGTGTGCGAAAACTGGACCCAACTCATTTGCTAGTTCCTTCAGGACTCTGGAATGAAGCTCATCAGGTCCTAAGGCCTTACTGGGGTTTAAGCCTTGAAGTAATTTGATCACTCCTGCAGCTGTCACAACACTATTATTCATGAATGGGGCCGATCTTCCAGTCAATGGAACCTCCGTGAACGCAGTTTTATTAAATGCATCATTGAATTGACCAACTAGTTCCTCTGCCCTTTCAGAGTCTGATTCAGCAACACCGTCCCCTCATCTTTCATTAAGGGGCGGGATACCTTGCCCGTCTTTCTTCTGGCTATTAATATATCTGTAGAAGTCTCTGGAATTTGCTTTACATCACCTACCAAGTTATTCACATACGAATCATGCTGATTTTTTATATCAGTCTTGATTTCACGTCTCAAGTTTTCAAATTTTGTCCGGAGTTTACCACTTCCCGTCTTTTTTGCCTTTGCATGAATCTTATTCCTTCTGCGAATTTTCCTTCTTATCTCTGGAGTGATCCAGGGAATAGAAGATACGGCCCTACTAGTTTTTGAGGGAATATGATTTTCGGCCGAAGTATGAATGAAAGAAGTTATCAAATCAAAATTCTCCTGTATAGACCGAGCATCTGAATGACCATTAAAGTAATTCTCCTTTGCAAATCTGAGTGCATCCTTCCTCATAGTTTTATAGTCACCTTTCTGATATGAGTACACCTTCCTCCGAGGTTTCTTTATTAGTGGGATGTGAATTTTTAAATATCCGGAGATAACATCGTGATCACTTAGTTTATCTGGGGAATGAATGTCTTCGAATTGTCCTGGAAAAGTCGTATGGATCAGATCCAATGTGTTCTTATCACGAGTGAGGAAGTTAACTATTTGTTCAAGGCCATGATCGTTCATAATGGCAATTAATATTTGTTCTTCCGACTGACTCAGCATTGTGCCTTGTTTGCTGAGCCTGTCGGGCCAAGCAATGTCTCTGAAGTTGAGGTCACCTGGAACATGTACAGCTGGAAGTTTTTTACCCTTATGCTGCGATTTAATGCAATCCAGTTGGTCTTTAAACAACTGGAAGTTTTCGATTGTACCATTTGGTGGTCGATACCAACTTGCTACGAAGTGGGAAGTTTTATTTGCAAAAACCTTAACCCAGACCGATTCGGTGTCATTTTCAAGTTCCATGAAAGACATTTTGGCTTTGCCCCCACTGTCAGAGGGTCAGTGTTCACATATTTTAGAGAGGATTTGTTCTGCATGCCAGACTTCCGGGAAGCTTCAATGGCACTGTGTACAGTTTTGTTCAGAAGTTTTTTTTTTCCATTCATTTTTCGATGGCGGTTCATCAAGTATCACACTTGTGAAGGAACATGCGCAGTTTGACTTCCGCTACCACAGTCCGGTAGATGACAGATTTCGCTCTATATCATTGTGCAATTTCCGGTTTGCTGAGAATAACATCTGAGTCAATATTCTATCAATATTCGATTGATTATTCCCTGATTCTGAACTTGTTAAAGCATGTCATTTGTCTATTTTTGTCCATTTTCACAAGAGATGGTATTTAAATATGATAAAACTTGTTAAAATCATTGAATATAAGCGTGTTTAAAGATTGGCGGATGTGAAAATTCTCAATTTCTTGCTCTTGTTTTCAACTTTCACTTTCGATTTCAAGGTGAGTTTGACATTGACAGAAACAAAGACTTCGGAAGTTGTTGAAATACGCGGTAGGTTTCTAAAAAAATAGATTAATTTAAAACAGTAAGATTTTTCCATCTTTTTAACAGGAACAGAGCTCTCGGAAACGCAGGATTCTGCGTATTTTACGCCAACTTTTTGCCGTTGTACGTGTAAAATTTACTATCGCCGATTCTTATGTACACATGTTTTTATTGCGACACGGGTCCAAAATTACAGAAGTGGTAAAATCAGAAGCTAATTTAGGCCACTTACGCAATACCAGTAAAAGATCAAATGCGGTGCCGCATTTTATGTTGAACGCACACGTACCACATATTGCCAGGGATTCCAGGACATTTGCCCCCCCCCCCCCCCCCCCTATGAATTAATCTAAAAATGGACAATTGCCCCCCAGTTGAAAATGCGACCCGGACATTTGCCCCCCAGAGCTTATTTTTGGTATGGACATCTGCCCCCCAGTGCTTGTTTTACAGGTGGACATTTGCCCCCCACTGCTTATTTCAGAAAGGGACATTTGCCCCCCAGATAGACCAGGGCTAACACAAAGGAGGAATACAATGTATTTATTGGTTTATTATCATCAGAAATACAAAATGTTACGCAATAAATTACTCCATCTATATAAATATGAATCCCATAATAACCTGCTGTTATGGACAACCCCTAAGTTAGAAAGCAGTATGGATCCCGATCAGATGCCATATCTGATGGGGATCTATACTGTTTGTCATGCAATTTGTTAAGTTAACAAAAATATACCAAGAATGTGATGGTTAATAGTCAACAATTGGAGATGCTTAATTTATTCAGCAGGATAAGGGTTAAGCAAGTCAGCTACAGAACCATATATTGAATTTGTGCCTCACTGAGGGTCCAGTGTCAGACGCCTATACTCAAGTGGTTTTTACACTTGATATACTGATGGTTAAATCTTGAAGAAATTGAAATGATCTTGAAAAGGCTATAAAACTTTAACCAAAATGTTATCATGTAAATTATGTAGCTATATACAAGTTTGTGTAATGAATATCCTTGTCTAGCCAGGTTGGGGGGCAAATGTCCCTTTCTGAAATAAGCAGTGGGGGGCAATTGTCCACCTGTAAAATAAGCACTGGGGGGCAGATGTCCATACCAAAAATAAGCTCTGGGGGGCAAATGTCCGGGTCACATTTTCAACTGGGGGGCAAATGTCCATTTTTAGATTAAGTCATTGGGGGGCAAATGTCCTGGGGGGCTAACATCCGGAGACCATTGCAAGGTATTTTTGCAAGTGGTTGGTTTGCGGCACATGTTAAAAATGATTGTACCTTTTTAATCCTGCCACGCTAATCCCTGTGTTATTACGGATTACAATTTACTAGTTTACTGATTGATGTAAGCATGAACCATCAACGGATTAACATTAGTCGGTAAAATATCACATTTAGTTAAACCAGGGTTACGGTGATTTGTTTGTTTGATTTGTGGTTTAACATCCCCGTCAACACTGTATAGGTCATTTTGGAGATGTTGCTTCCAATTTTGTGGGACTTTTACCCGACATTGAGATGAAATGACATCTCAATCCCGCCACCCAATGTAACCAATAGGGCTTATAAGCATGGACGGGCCAACTTGCACCACTTTGCCTGGGCAGGCTTAGATCCTCTAAGCGGTTAACCAGTAATCGTGTGCGGGTCGGTTTCAGCTCTGCCTGGAAGCATCATGCAGCCCTATATTTCTTCAAGCCCCGATGGGCAGGGGCGGAGGGTTACAGTGAATACGATATAATTGACGAATTACCAATGTTGTATTTTCGTGACTACACGATCATACTTTTTATCGCTCGGTCAAAGAGTGTTTCGATGTTTACTGGTGCCATAAATGTCTGTAATTCTTCAAAATGCAGTCATTTTAACAATTACAGGAAGTCAGACTTAGTTAGGATGCTTCCCCTACGCATTTGTTCACAAAATTATGAGCTAGTGTCACGTACATGTACGTCCAAATTTGAAAGCACAAACAGGTTGTATAGAAGAGTTGGTTTTACTGGAGTATGCATTTTTTTCCTAATATTTCCACAAAACATCAGATTGTGGCTGCTTCTTTGACACATCAGTGAAATAGTTCTAACTAGTACCCACAAATCAATCTACACGTCAGTTATTCATATGGATATGTAGCCTGATAATAAGAAATTTTTGTCTATGTTCTATGCGCAATCAAGATCAGAACTCAAACTTTTTTATATGGGAATCTAACTTTTTACCTGTGAAATCAACTTCTTACCTGTGAATCCAAGTTTTTACAAGGAAGGATTCGTTGAATCCTGTTTTCACAATCCTAGTGAGAGCTCTGAGGAAATGCTTGGATGCTTGACTCAATCATTCTGTCATTATCCTGTTGGCTAGAAATGAAAATCACTACCTTACCCTACAGTCGGCCAGTTTATTCACGATATTTGCATTATTAAATCACGCAAAATCACACTCTCGTTTCCTAGTGAGATTTCGAGTACGGGGGCGGGGGGTCACATGATCATGTAACAGGGATTTTCCTAGTGCAACTTTGGGGCCGATAATCGGCCCCTATTTTTGCCAATTTAGAGACAGATGTTCCCAAATTTCATAACAAATTTCTCAATTTCTGATGTTGTGCTACATTTGGGTAAACATTTCATGAAAGTTGAACCAAAATTGACAAAGTTACAGCTGATTTAAATTCCTAACTATAAATTTTAGCGAGCTGTTTTTCCCAAACCCAGCGGCCCCTGGTCCCTGATTTTGAAGAGTAGGAAAATCCCTGTCTAATATGGTCGCCAATGTTACTTCCTAGTTAAACATGTTCAAGTCATTGTAATTATTAATTTTCTTGAAGTTTTGCTGACCAAATAAGATGAATAGTGAAGTGATGATTCAGAATATTGTTTTATTCCAATTTGCTTGATGTTATTGCACTCAGGTTTACGGGGAAGAGCTAGGACTGGTGGACCCAGTGTCAGGATAACAGGGCATTTTCTGCTTTTTCTGCAGGGCCGAAATTCGGCCCCATTCCAAATGCCGAATAGCCTAAATTTTTCCCAATGTCACCATATTTTTCCCCACACCAAAAATGAAAGCCACAACAAAAGGAACAGAGAAAACAATACTTAAAATCAGCGGTTAACACTAGATAGTCAAGATGTGAAGCTATAGGTGTATTAAACTGCTTAGCTATCAAATTCATAAGGCTTTTATGAGCAAAATTCATCGTTCTGGCATTTCTCCGATGAAATTGTGTTCCCTATTTTGGTATTTTGTTGGGAATTTTTTCCCAATTTTGCCTTTTCCCAAAATACCGGGATAAAGCCCTGGATAATGTGACTGGGTGTGGTATCATGTAATGTGTCTGGGATGGGACATGATACTTCAGTGAGGCAGCACTATAAAAATGAGCATTGAGCTCCCTTTCGAAACCAGACACCATCATGATATGACTAAAATTGTTGAAAGCGACGTTAAACCCGAATTCACACACACACACACACACACATGTTCCTTGTGACAAGGGCTTCCCACTCTGAAAACTGGAGAGGTCAACATGTCTATTGGGTTAGTCCCTTTGATTGTTGAAAATGCCTATTTTTGACATTGTCATCCCTATAAGTCCCTAAGTTTTGATTGGATCTTCATAAAACTTACATATAAATAAGGCAGGGATAAAAGTTCGAATGAGTTCAAATATTAACAATATTGGTATGTTACTCATAGTTATTTCCCCTTATTACTCATAGAGTTATTTTCCATTCTTTGTTGAAAATGTCTATTTTGGACCTTGTCATCACTATTAGTCCTGTAGTTTTGATCCGATCTTCCTGAAACTAACATACGAGGACTGTTCAAATATGAATGCAAGTAGAACGTTTTCTCATGCACTAATGCGAAAATCACCTGGAAATAAATATCATAGCGTACAAAAACATTTTACCTATACATTGATACCAAACCTGTTAAAATCCGTCCACTTTAGCCATGTATATCGTTCGATAAACACTGTCTACTCTTGTATACTAATACAAAACATGGTTGGAAGAAGGTCAGAGTATGCCGTTGAAATACGGTCCTATATTAAGAATCGTTGTATTCTTGGTATACGGTGCAAAGACATTTTTGATAAAATATGTTCGGTTTATGGGCATAATGAAATGTCTTTTCCGACAGTTTTTCGTTGGTGTAATAAATTCAGCTATGGGCTAGGCTCAACAGAAGATGCACCACATGATCGTCCGCCGAAAAGAGCAACATCTGCCAAGATCGTTGCTAGAGTGAAAGAAATAGTTGCTACCGATGCACGATACACAACTAGGCAAATAGCTAGTATGGTTGGTATCTCATTAGGAGCAGCTCATACAATTCTGAAACGGGATTTGAAAATGAGAAAGATCTGCTAGATGGATTCCCCATCTGTTGACAGATGAGCAGAAAAAGACATGCATTCAGTGCGCCAAGAAGTTGCTTAAAAAGTTTCCAAATTACAATGCACGGTCTTTCGCTAATGTCGTCACGTGACGAGACATGGGTTCACTTTTTTGAGCCAAAACGAAAGATTCAGAACAAAATATGGGCAACAAAGTATTGCAAAAGACCATGCATTGCAAAGCGGACCATGAGTGTCAAGATGGTAATGTACATGTATGCCATATTCTTTTCAAATCAGGGCCCTGCTATTCAGGTTGCTGTGCCTAAAGGCAAATCTGTAAATGCGAAGTTTTACAAGAATAAAGTTCTTTGAAAATTGAAGAAATATTTCAAAGAACGAAGACCCGCAACTGGTTTGGCCAATGTCAGATTGCTACATGACAATGCGTCATCGCACAAGGCGTTCATTGTGCAAGACTATCTGAAGCAGGAAAAGGTTGTTGAACTCCCTCACCCCCCCGTATTCCCCTGACCTTGCCCCGTGTGACTTTTTTTGTTCCCGCGGCTGAAAAAATACCTTTCTGGTCGAAAATTTGTACAGCGCAAACACCTCAGTTCTGCAATATCCAGTGCCTTCATAGTATACCTCGAAAAGACTACCAAAATGCATTCAATGATTGGATCAGAAGACTGAAAGTTTGTATATCTGTTAAAGGGGAATAGTTTGAGGGGACAAAATCATCATAAAACATGTTTAGAAACTTCTAGGCAAAGTTAAAAAAAAGTCTTTTTTACTATCAAGGCTCAAATTAGTAGTTTAAAAAAACGTCTTTTTTACTATCAAGGCTCAAATTAGTAATTTAAAAAAACTGTCTTTATTACTTTCAAGGCTCAAATTACTAATTACTAAAAGACGTTTTTTTTTAAACTTTGACTAGAAGTTTCTAAACATGTTTTATGATGATAGTAAGTGTTCCAATTATAGCAAAATGCAAAAATATCTTTGAAAAAACATTAGCAAGTGACCTGACCCCAAGCATCTGTGCACAGGATAGGGGTGAAAACATTGAGGATTGCAGTTTGTAAAATATCATTATGCTAACACACCAGTGCGACATAGTGCATTTTTCACATCTCCAAATGGCTACTTTTCGGATGAATATCCATGACATTTTTCTTATTTATACTGCAAACATAGTTTGTGGGTACTCGTTAGAACCGCCTCATTGAGGCGGTTCTAACGAGTACCCACAACCTATGTCTTGGAGGAAAAATAAGAAAAATAATGTTTACCTCTGTAAACCCCAGTTTTCTCTATACAAAGTGGGGTGTAAGGGGGTATTCATTTCACGGACTTGTTCACGTGATGTTGACCCTTAAAATACACTAAATTCTGTAATGGTAACATAATTTTCAAAAAAGTTCAATGAGTTCTCTATAATTTTGATTTGTGCTTTAGGGGTAAAAAAAATATTAACTCCTCTAAGATTGGAAACCCCAAAATGAGATGCTGCATCTGAACCAGGCCTCCATTGCCGTTTTCTGAAAAAAAAAAAGCTCAACCTCGGAATCCAGCTGATCTGGATCTATACTGTTAAAAAAATATATGTATCCAGGTTCAGCATTGTGGAGGTTAAAACTTTCATTAACATCAGGTTAACAAGTCTGTGAAATGAAGACACCCCCCCCACCCACTAAACTCCACTTTATACATGTATAGAGAAAAGTGGGGGTTTAATAGAGAGCTATTCATTGTTTTCCTTATTTTTGCTCATAAACATAGATTGTGGGTATTCGTTAGAACTGCTGAGCACTCACAATCTATATTTAGACCAGAAATAAGAAAAATATCAAACATTTTCATCTGAAAAATGTTACAGTAGTTCTGGAGATCAGGGCTCAGTTGCTCAAAGCATCGTTAGCTTAACGAGCTCGTTAGTGGTCATATTGTACATGTTCTAGCAAGTTTAATATGTAAAATTTTGGTAGTTTTGCTGAAAAAATGTGAGCAGCAAAACTGCTCACATTTTTTCAGCAAAAATATTAGCATATTTGACATATTTAATGATCGAAGTTTTAACGATACGTTAACTAACGACGTCCTTAGTTTTGAACAACTGGCCCCAGATAGAAGCCTCTGTGGTGTAGTGGTTACACTACTCGCCTTATAAACCAGGGGTCACAGGTTTGATCCCGGGCTTCTCCAGACTTTTGGATGAGTCTTTAAACCGAGGTCCTGTCTCCATATGACCTTAGCTGTTAACTCAAACACTGGAGATAAGATAGGCGCTATTTTAACACCAATGAATGGCCATAATCTGTGTTTGGACCAAAAGTAAGAAACACATCACAAATTTTCAGCAGATTTGTTTGTTTGTTTGATTTGAGGTTTAATGTCCCTGTCAACACTGTAAAGGTCATTTTGGAGACGTTGCTTCCAATTTTGTGGGACTTTTACCCGACATTGAGATGAAATGACAGCTGAAGCCCTGTCGCCCAATGAACCCAATAGGGTTTATAAGCATGGACGGACAGACTGGCACCGCTTTGCCTGGGCAGGCTTAGATCCTCTAAGCGGTTTATCAGTACTCGTGTGCAGGTCGGTTTCAGCTCTGCGTGGAAGCATCATGCAGCCCATATATTTCTTCAAGCCCTGATTGGCGGGGGCCGAATTTTCAGCGGAATAATATGTCATCGAGAGTTCTTATAAGTTATAAGAAAGCATTCTCATACATGGGTGTAAACGGTAACTGTTGTGTTTGACTTGGGGTTTAACATCCCTGTCAGCACTATTTAGGTCATTTTGGATATGATGCATCCAATTTTGTGGGACCCGGCATTGAAATGAAATGACATCTCAAGCCCTGCCGCCCAATGAAATGAATGGGGTTTATATGCATGAATGGTCCAACTCGCACCACTTTGCCTGGGCAGGCTTGGACCTTCTAAGTGGTTTACCCCAGTACTCGTGTGGTGGGTTCCAGCTCTGCATGGAAGCATCATGCATCCCAATCTATTTCTCCAGGGGTCAGAGCAAAGCAACTGTGGAATGGTTAAGCTACTTGCCTTATAAACCAGAGGTCATGGGTTCAATTACGGGCTTCTCTGGACTTTCAGATGAGTCTTAAAACGAAGTTCCCTTCTCTATATGACTCTAGTTGTTGGTAGGACATAAAACTCAAACAAGCAAAGAAACTCACATGGGTATATGTTTGTAATGCTACCTTTAAAATCCTAAAGGTTCGGACTGCTTGAGAACTTGCTGTATTTCTCAAAAAATTTAACGGATCCAGCAAAGAGTCCAAAAGGTGCAAATGGAATGGCAAACAGTGTAGACCCTGATCAGACTGCTCCTGCAGGAGCAGTCTGATCTGGGTCTTCACTGTTTGCTAGACCCTGATCAGACTGCTCCTGCAGGAGCAGTCTGATCTGGGTCTTCACTGTTTGCTTAGGCCTATCTGTCCCAATACTTAGGATCATAATTTTATTCACATGTGCTGTAAAACAGGTTTTCTTGTGACCTTTTATTCTGGCAAATGTTCATATTGTAGGTACGAGAAAGCCTGTCGCTGTTGTATCTCATTAAAACTGATCAAGATTTGAGAGTAGGTGGTTGTGTATTGGAAGTTCATTGTAAGTTTTGTCTACATTAGGATAATGTGTATGCGGTATAAAGTTTTCTTACATGGCTATATGTAGAATTGGAGCCTCAAGGATTTTCCTAGTGCAACTTTGGGGCCGGTAATCGGCCACTATTTTTCCAAATTCAGAGACAGATATTCCCAAATTTTATAACAAATTTCCCAATTTCTGATGTTGTGATACATTTTGATAAAAATTTCATGAAAATTTAACGAAAATTGACAAAGTTACAGCTGATTTAAATTCACAACTATAAATATTAGCGAGCTGTTTTTTCCCAAACCCAGCGGCCCCTGGACCCTGATTCTGAAGAGTAGGAAAATCCCTGGGAGGTTTTCTGATGAAAATGTGTTATGTTTTGCTTATTTCTGCCTCAAACATACATTTACCACATTTACCTGGCCCCTGCCCATTGGGGCTGCAAGGTGCTTCCATGCAGAGCTGAAGCTGACTGGTAAACTGCTTAGAAGTTCTAAGCCTGCCCAGGCAAGTTGGTGCATGTAGGACTGTCCATGCATATAACCCTGCTATTGATTTCATTGGGCAGCAGGGCTTGAGATGTCATTTCATCTCTGTGTCGCATTACGATAACACACCCGTGGGACATAGTGCATTTTTTCTTATCTCCAAAA
The DNA here is from genome assembly GCA_963580285.1 of Lucinisca nassula. NCBI lineage: Eukaryota > Metazoa > Mollusca > Bivalvia > Lucinida > Lucinidae > Lucinisca > Lucinisca nassula. Next base: position 100,993,297 of record OY757022.1, read on the forward strand.
TGGCTACTTTTCTGGTGAAAATCCGTAATATTTTTCTTATTTATACTGCAAACATATGTTGTGGGTGCTCGTTAGAACCGCCTCATTGAGGAGAAATAAGAAAAATAATTAATACCCCAGTAAACCCCAGTTTTCTCTATATAAAGTGGGGTTTAAGGGGGTGTTAATTTCACGGACTTGTTCACATGATGGGGTAAAAGTCCCACAAAATTGGAAGCAATGTCACGAAACTGACCTAAATAGTATTGAAGGAGATGTAAAACTTCAAAAACATTTACTATATGACAGGCCTAAGCAGTTTAGACCCAGATTTTAATGCTGCAGAATGTGGCATCTCATCAGGGTCTACACAGTTTTTCCACTTAGATGAAAAAATGGGTAGAAAATTGTACTTGTTCAGATTTTAGAACAAAAATGTTATGCAAGTACTTAGAGTAAATACGGTAGATTGTGTGTTTAGCTCAAAGTAGAACCAGGTAAGATGTCACAGAACATGGCATTTCATCAGGGTCTACACAGTCTGTCGGAAAACTGACCAGCTAAAATGACCTAAAATAGTGTTGACTGGGCCATAAAACTTCATTACAAACAAACAAACACAGTCTGTCACTCATCGACACAACTTTGGGCAGAAAATTGTACTTGGTCAAATTTTAGAACAAAGGTGTTTATGAGAGCGCGCAAAGGCTTCCCACATTTTGTTCAGTAAAATATTAGCATAATATTTAGCTCGCCTGTACGAAGTAAATGGAGAGCTATTGTTGTCACCTCATTTGTGTGCTTGTGCGTGTGCGTTCCCGTCACACTGCTTTAAAGTTTTTCAAATTATTATATCTCAACAGTCACTCATCACAGAGCACTCATATTTGGAACTTAAGTACCTGGGAGGGTCTTCTGATGTTCAAAGACAACAGACCCCTGGGTTCATGCCCCGGGGTGGGGCTAGGGGTCAAAATCTAGAACACCTCTGTAAAACTGTGCTAAAGTTTTTGAATTGCTTATATCTCAACAGACACTTATCACAAAGGGTTCATATTTTACAACTTGGATACCCGGGCGTGTCTTCTGAGATTCCAAGACAACACACCCCTGGGTTCATACCTGGGAGGACGGATGGGGGTGGGGCTAGGGGTCAAAATCTAGGACACCTTTGTAATGTTATATATGTTTTCATTATGCTAACAAGTTATAAACACAATTGGTTATATATCAGCCAACCATGTAACATTGGTTCAAGTGTAAAAGGGTGAAGGTCATGGTGACCTACATTTCACGGTCCAGTGATTTTGCCTTATATCTTGAAGACTATTCGTTGGAGAAATGTCATACCTGGGATATTAGTACCATGTGACCCCATGATTGACCTCAAAATATATCTAGGTCACTTTGACCTATATTTCATGGTCCAGTGATTTTGCCTAATATCTTGAAGACTATTTGTTGGAGAAATGTCATACCTGGGATATTAGGACCATGTGACCCCATGATTGACCCCAAAATATATCTAGGTCACTGTGACCTATATTTCATGGTTCACTGATTTTGCCTTATATCTTGAAGACTATTTGTTGGAGAAATGTCATACCTTGGATATTAGTGCAATGTGACCCCATGATTGACCTCAAAATAAATCTAGGTCACTGTGACCTATATTTCATGGTTCGGAAACTTTTCCTATTATCTTGAATACTATTCGAAGAAGAAATGTTATACCTGGATTAATAGTTCCGTGTGACCTGATAATTGACCACCAAATATATCTAAGTCACTGTGACCTATATTTCATGGTTCACTGATTTTGCCTATTATCTTGAATACTTTTTGATAAAGAAATGTCATACCTTGATTATTAGTTCCATGTGACCCCATGATTGACCTCAAAATATATCTAGGTCAGTGTGACCTATATTTCAGGGTTCACTGATTTTGCCTTTTATCCTGAATACTTTTTGATAAAGAAATGTCATACCTTGATTATTAGTTCCATGTGACCTGCTGATTGACCTCAAACTATATCTAGGTCAGTGTGACCTATATTTTATGGTTCACTGATTTTGCCTTTTATCTTGAATACTTTTTGATAAAGAAATGTCATACCTTGATGATTAGTTCCATGTGACCTGCTGATTGACCTCAAAATATATCTAGGTCATTGTGACCTACATTTCATGGTTCAGTGATTTTGCTTATTATCTTGAATAATATTTTGATAATGAAATGTTATACCTGGTATATTACTTCAATGCAGCCGGATGATTAACCTGAAAATATATCTAGGTCAGTGTGTCCTATATTACATGGTTCAGTGACTTTGGCTTATATCTTGAATACTATTAGATGGAGAAACTTCATATCTGAATATTCAATTCCATGTAACCAGATTATTGGCATAGAAATATATCTAGGTCAGTGTCACCTATTTTCATGGTTCCATGATTAGCCTTATAATTCAGACACAATTTGATTCTGAAATGTAATATCTGGAATATAATTATGTTCCATGTGACCTGATGATTGACCTCAAAATATATGTAGGTGAGTATGATCTATATTTCATGGTTCAATAGTTTTACCTTATATCTTGAAGGCGCGAAACAGGCGAGCTATGCTGTCATGTGACAGCTCTTGTTCCATTTTAAATGAAAGAAGTTACTGTATTGATCTGAAGTATTGGGACAGGTAGACCTAAGCAAACAGTGCAGACCCAGATCGATCAGGGTCTACACTGTTTGGGATTCTGTCTGCAACTTCGTTTTGGACTCCTTGCTGGATTCTGAATTTGTTTGATTTGAGGTTTAACATTGCTGTCAACACTGAGTAGGTCATTTTGGAGACATTACTTCCAATTTTGTGGGACTTTTATCCTACATTGAGATGAAATGACATCTCAAGCCCTGTCGTCCAATCAAACTAATAGGGTTTATAAGTATGGACTGTCCGACTCGTACCGCTTTGCCTTGGCAGGTTTTATCCGCAAAACGATTTACCAGTACTCATGTGCAGTTGGTTTCAGCTCCATGGAAGCATCATGCAGCTCATCTATTTCTACAAGCCCCGATGGCCAGGGGCCTTGCTGGATGGTGAAACAATTTGTTAAAAGTTTAGGAGAATTATAGCAAGTCCACGCCTGTCCAAATTCCTAGGATTTTTACGGGGTTTAATGATACGTTAACAAATGACATCGTTACTTTTGAACAATTGGCCCCTGCAGTCAAGTTTCATAGTTGAAATAGGAAAATTTCACAAATTATCATCCAATAAATGCTATTTATAGATTGGTAATTGTTGTAATTGTTTGAAGTGTTTACATCTGAATTTTTTAATCTGATTGGCTTCTAGCTAAACTTTCTGATTGTATTGAAAATTGAACAATGACTTTCCATTAATGCTTTTGGAGAGCATTTTCATTGATTTATATAGGATTAAGCACTTTTATTGATAGATGTTACACAAACATTTTCCAACATTTTCTGATCCTTCAGGCACTGCAGAAAATTCTAGAGCAGATGACAAACTGTTTTTAGCTCACCGTCACATAGTGACGAGGTGAGCTTTTGGGATCACTTTTTGTCCGTCGTCCGTCGTGCGTGCGTCCGTCCGTGCGTGCGTGCGTGCGTAAACAATTTCTTTAAACGACATCTCCTCCTAAACCACTGATCGGATTTTGACCAAACTTCACAGGAATGATCCTTAGGTGGTCCCCTTTCAAAGTTGTTCAAATGGTTCGGGTCCGTTGCACATCTAGGTCACAGGAGCCAAAAACAGATTTTTTTCACCAAAAACTTAAAAAATCTTCTTCTCTGAAACCACAAGGCCCAGGTCTTTGATATTTGGTATGAAGCTTCATCTAGTGGACCCCTACCAAGATTGTTCAAATTATAGTGCTGGGGCCAAAAATGGCCCCGCCCTGGGGCCCTTTGGTTTTACATAGGCTTATATAGGGAAAATCTTTAAAAATCTTCTTCTCTGAAACCACAAGGCCCAGGTCTTTGATATTTGGTATGAAGCTTCATCTAGTGGACCCCTACCAAGATTGTTCAAATTATAGTGCTGGGGCCAAAAATGCCCCCACCCCGGGGCCCTTTGGTTTTACATAGGCTTATATAGGGAAAATCTTTAAAAATCTTCTTCTCTGAAACCACAAGGCCCAGGTCTTTGATATTTGGTATGAAGCTTCATCTAGTGGACCCCTACCAAGATTGTTCAAATTATAGTGCTGGGGCCAAAAATGCCCCCGCCCCGGGGCCCTATGGTTTTACATAGACTTATATAGGGATAATCTTTAAAAATCTTCTTCTCTGAAACCACAAGGCCCAGGACTTTGATACTTGGTATGAAGCTTCATCTAGTGGACCCCTACCAAGATTGTTCAAATTTTAGTGCTGGGACAAAAAATGCCCCCGCCACGGGGCCCTTTGGTTTTACATTGGCTTATATAGGGAAAATCTTTAAAAATCTTCTTCTCTGAAACCACAAGGCCCATGTCTTTGATATTTGGTATGAAGCTTCATCTAGTGGACCCCTACCAAGATTGTTTAAATTATAGTGCTGGGGCCAAAAATGCCCCTTCCCCGGGGCCCTTTGGTTTTACATAGGCTTATATAGGGAAAATCTTTAAAAATCTTCTTCTCTGAAACCACAAGGCCCAGGACTTTGATATTTGGTATGAAGCTTCATCTAGTGGACCCCTACCAAGATTGTTCAAATTTTAGTGCTGGGACAAAAAATGCCCCCACCACGGGGCCCTTTGGTTTTACATTGGCTTATATAGGGAAAACCTTTAAAAATCTTCTTCTCTGAAACCACAAGGCTCAGGTCTTTGATATTTGGTATGAAGCTTCATCTAGTGGACCCTAACCAAGATTGTTCAAATGATAGTGCTGGGGCCAAAAATAAATGCCCCCGCCCCGGGGCCCTTTGGTTTTACATAGGCTTATATAGGGAAAATCTTTAAAAATCTTCTTCTCTGAAACCACAAGGCTCAGGTCTTTGATATTTGGTATGAAGCTTCATCTAGTGGACCCTTACCAAGATTGTTCAAATGATAGTGCTGGGGCCAAAAATGCCCCCGCCCCGGGGCCCTTTGGTTTTACATAGGCTTATATAGGGAAAATCTTTAAAAATCTTCTTCTCTGAAACCACAAGGCCCAGGACTTTGATATTTGGTATGAAGCTTCATCTAGTGGACCCATACCAAAATTGTTCAAATTATAGTGCTGGGACAAAAAATGCCCCCGCCACGGGGCCCTTTGGTTTTACATTGGCTTATATAGGGAAAATCTTTAAAAATCTTCTTCTCTGAAACCACAAGGCCCAGGTCTTTGATATTTGGTATGAAGCTTCATCTAGTGGACCCCTACCAAGATTGTTCAAATTATAGTACTGGGGCCAAAAATGCCCCCGCCCAGGGGCCCTTTGGTTTTACATAGGCTTATATAGGGAAAATCTTTAAAAATCTTCTTCTCTGAAACCACAAGGCCCAGGACTTTGATATTTGGTATGAAGCTTCATCTAGTGGACCCCTACCAAGATTGTTCAAATTATAGTGCTGGGGCAAAAAATGCCCCTGTCCCGGGGGCCCTTTGGTTTTACATAGGCTTATATAGGCAAAATCTTTCAAAAATCTTCTTCTCTGAAACCGCTAGGCCCAGGTCTTTGATATTTGATGTGTAGCTTCATCTTGTGGACCTTTGCCAAGATTGTTCAAATTATAGCCTTTTTGGATGTTTGGTATGAAGCTTCACCTTTAAGACCTCCCTCAACATTATGCACATTAAAGCCCTGGGGCCAATAATGGCCCTCTCTGGGGCCCACTTGTTACACTATGGATCAGGTGAGCGATCCAGGGCCATCATGGCCCTCTTGTTTTTTTTTCATTGTTATTCAGCAAAAATAAGACTTGAAACGTGAATCGTCTGCCAATTCACACCAGGGCTGAAAAATTCCTCTCGTCCACTCGTCATGACAAGTAAAATTTGGAGGACAAGAAAATCATTTGCCCACACCAAACTTGCATGCCTTTAGCCATGCAGGACAAACAAAATTTTGAAGAATTTTTAAGCCTGCACATGTAATATCAAGGCTTATTTTCACTGAAAAATAACAAAAATTACATGAATACTCCAAAAATGTTGTAATCTAAATGTGCTTTGCACTTCAAGAGTCAAGGGGATTCAGAATTTTTGGATTACTGGTATTACTGTGACCCTAAGTATTGGGTCAGATAGGCCTAAGTAGATGGTGAAGACCCAGATCAAACTGCTCCTAAAGGAGCAGTTTGATCTGGGTCTACACTGGTTGGCATTCCGCCTGCACCTTTTGGACTCCTTGCTGGATCGTGAAACAAGTTTGTTGAAATTTTTAGTACAATTACGGCAAGTCCTTGTCAGAATTTTAGGATTTTTACGGTAATTTAGTGAATAATGTAAATCGGCCACTACAAGGGAAAAGATGCTTTGCAAAGACTTCGATCAGCCTGGGTACCTACTCTCTCAGAATACATCTTTCCTAATAACTGCTTGCAAAGGCTAAAATTGGGTCAGTGTGCATTCATATAACTGATACTCGGCAAAGACTCTGATCAGAAGGCTAATCTGAGTCTTGGCTGTGAACACATTTCTGAAGATATATTTGTGCTGATTGGGAAGTCATAAATAGCACAGCATATATTTTGCATTGCATAAATGCCTGTACCTTATTATTTGTATAAACAAAATACAGAGAAAATAATTGAAACCGAAAAAAGTGAGTTTACTGGTGCTTCTATTTTTTTTAAAACAATCATAGTGGTGATAATTTTGGTCAATTCTCAAAAAAAAACACCTAATTTGTGGGTATTCATTTGAACCGCCTCACCGAGGCGGTTCAAATGAATACCCACAACATAGGTTCAAATTGAGAAATAAGGAAACTTATCCTTCAGTTATCACCATTCACTATATGAGCCCCGCCAAGCGAATTTGGGTCTTCGAGCATTCCGTCATGACAAATGTTAACTGTGCATGCCCAGCCATTCAGAGGGGCCAGGGATATGGCTTTCTGTCTGAAGGTTCCTCTTGATTCACTGCTTGTATGAGCGAGCAGCGAAGGTTCTGGCGAGACTGCGCGGATGCGCAGGCTCGCCTGAACCTTCGCTGCTCGCATAGGCGATAAGTACCAAAATCGCTTGGCGGGGCCCATATGATGCTATGTGGAAATGTTCACTAAAGGTACTTGTCACATTTAGTCTTTGAAGCTACAAGCAAAAAATCTTGTGTTTCATTCTTGTCAGAGAAAATCAGGTGGATGATTCACATCAAAGTTTTTCAGCTCCCGCCCATAGGGGCTTGAAGAAATATATGGGCTGCATGATGCTTCCGCGCAGAGCTAATTCCAGCCCGGACACTAGTACTGGTAAACGGCTAAGAGGATCTAAGCCTGCCCAGGAACCGCGGTGCAAGGCGGACTGTCCATGCTAATGAACCCTATTGGTTTCATACGGCGACAGGGCTTGAGATGTCATTTCATCTCAATGTCGGGTAACAGTCCCACAAAATTGGAATCAGTCTCCAAAATGACCTTTACGGTCTTGACAGGGACGTTAAACCTCAAATCAAACAAACAAACACACATCAAATTTTAAATGTCATGCCTTAATTTCTCTAAAAAATAAGAAACACGCTGTTGTTGTTGTTGAAAATGTTTTTCGCCACAGGTATGATTGGTGCTTTAAGGATTGTTTGTTTGTTTGATTTGGTGCTTAACGTCCCCATCAACACTGTACAGGTCATTTTGGAGATGTTGCTTCCAATTTTGTGGGACTTTTACCTGACATTGAGATGAAATGGCATCTCAAGCCCTGTCGCCCAATGAAACCAGGATAGGGTTTATAAGCATGGACGGTCCGACTCGCACCGCTTTGCCTGTGCATGCTTAGATCCTCTAAGCAGTTTACCAGTGTTCATGTGTGGTTGGTTTCAGCTCTGCGTGGAATTATCATTCAGCCCATCTATTTCTCCAAGCCCCGATGGGCGGGGAGACCTTTAAGGATTGAAAGACTTGTCCATTTCAAAATTATCGTCCAATGTCTCCTTGGAAAATAAGCAAAAACTTCTCAGATGTTCATCACATTTCCAGCTTTGTTTGGACATTGTGGTACTGATCTTAAGTACATCCAACAAGCTCTTTATAGAATTATTCATTTTAACAATTAAGATTTCAGATATGACCCAGTTTAAAGATGAATCCCAAAATGTATAGATTATATAGGAAAAGTTTGGATGTAACACAATTGTCTATCTAGCACAGTAGTTATTATACTTGCCTCTGATGCTAGATGTCCCGGGTTTGATACCCGGATGAATGCCATAAAGTACACTGTCTTTTGGATCAGGACGTGTACTGGAAGCCACCTGTGCCACCCTTTAAATTAAGGATATACTCTGACTGGTTAAGTAAACAAATAATTTTGAAAAGATAACCATTTTCCCATAAGGTTTAAGGTGTGCACAAATGCAGGCAACAAACATACTTCTATTCACAAGGTAACTAATAGCTTTACTGCAAAATATATTGGAATATCTTTTTCATAGAGATTGGAAGATTTTGTCAGGGTGGGGGTTGAGAGGTGGTGGGAAAATGGGAGTCTCAAATTGAATGCTTTCTTCAAAGGAAAGAAATTTATTCTTAGGGGAGCGGATTCTTGCCTTTCAGAATAGGTGACATTCTGGAGTCTGATATATCTCAACAATCTCAGTGGCCATACTCCAATGCAATTTAACCCATTTCAGACTGGAAACCCCTAAACGGGTACCATGTCAAACAGTGCAGGCCCAGATCAGACGCCGCAGAACGTGGCATCTGATCAGGGCCTACACTGTTTATTCTGTGGCGTCTGATCAGGGCCTACACTGTTTGCAAAAACACGACCTGTCACCCCTAAATTTTGAAATTGACTCCTGCTATATATAAGGAGGAAGATCCCATTTGGTACAAAAAGGGTTAAAGTTCACTTTATTTTCAGGTTAAGAAGCTAACTAAAGTCTAGAAGAACCAAGACAAGTTAATCTCCCATCAGCAGCTATCTAGATTCAAAATGCATATTAGACTTGAGGAACTGCTTTCACAGCTAGGGAATCCTGGGAAATTTCAAGTCTTCATATTCCTACTCCTGTGCCTGAACTACTTCCCTTTGGTTTTCAACCATGTCATCATGGCATTCTTTGGAGCCAGAGTAGATCATCAGTGTCATGCAGCTGCTTATTACAGCAGTATAGAAAGTTCTGATGATGTACACCTGGCAGCAAATGGGTCTTCAATATTAGATGTAGTTGAGTCATTTTCAGTTGGGAAGTGCGAGGCCTCCTATACATTGATGTCAGGGAGAAACATATCAAATGTTTGCCCAGATGATGACAACAGCATTCTGGTTTTTACAAAACAGCCTGGTGAAGCTAACATTGTCACTGAGGTAATATATACCAAAGATGTAGACATAGATTCGGAAATAAGGAAAATAATGCAAGAAATAAGGAAAATTATCCCTTAATTATCCTTGTTACCCTCTAAGGGTAACAAGGATAATTAAGAGATAATTTTCCTTATTTCTTAGAGGGTAACAAGGATAATTAAGGGATAATTTTCCTTATTTCTTAGAGGGTAACAAGGATAATTAAGGGATAATTTTCCTTATTTCTTAGAGGAGTAACAAGGATAATTAAGGGATAATTTTCCTTATTTCTTGCATTATGATAACAAACCCGTGCGACATACGGTAGTGAATTTTTCACATCTCCAAAATGGCTACTTTTCTGATGCAAATCCGTGATATTTTCTTATTTTTACTGCAAAACATTGGTTGTGAGTGCTCGTTAGAACGGCCTCATTGAGGCGGTTCTAACGAGTACCCACAACCTTTGTCTTGGGGCAAAAATAAGAAAAAAAATGTATACCCCCGTAAACCCGTTTTCTCTATATAAGTGTGGTTTAGGGGATGTTCATTTCACATAATGGTTAGGAACATAATTATGTTGTGGCTACTTGTTAGAATTGCCTCATTGAGGCATTTCTAGCAAGTGCCCACAACATGTGTTTTTGTGGAGAAATAAAAAAATCATCCCAAAATTATAAAAAGATAAATTATCACCAGATCTGGATCTATAATGTAACGTCACTCACTATAAACATATTACACATGTTCGTAATAAAAAATAACAGAAAAATGATGAAGATTATTTACATTAACCTTTATCCTGCTGTTCACAACAACCCCTATACCTTTACAAACAGTGTAGATCCAGATCAGATGGCTTCTTCAGAAGCCATCTGATCAGGATCTACACTGTCATTCAGTTTGTGAATTTGAATGAAAACATTGTATTATGTATTCTGATTGGCTGATAGTCAGAAATGGGTGTGGCTAATTGAACTATTCAGTAGGATATGGGTTAAAGAGATTTAGTCTAAATACAGTATAAGTCAACATAAACCTCTTTATGGTAATTGTAACACAGTTTTGGATATAACATGATCTGCAATTGGATCACACAATTATCTATCTATCTTCTCATACAGAGTGGGTCATATTTGGCCATTACCTCAGTTGGGTGGGTATCTAAATTTAGAATTTAGCACAAAAAAAACACAACAAAAAATCATCTCTTGATGAGTCCTTAAAACTATTTACAATCCAAACACAGAGGTATCCTAAAACACATACCTCTGAGTCTCAATCTTATACTGTGCAGGCTTTGAACTCCTCTGCGGTCTTGGCATTCACCGCAGAAGATGGAAGACTATTCCACTTAGGAATAGTTCTAGGGAAGAAAGAGTTTTTCAGGGCATCACCATAGGACTGGTACCTACGATACTGTGAGTTATTTGCTCTTGATGCCCTTGTCCAGGTTGACACTTTTGCAGGGGTCAAATACCTATCCTTGTTAATTGATACTGTACCAGAATGTATCTTGTAGAAGAAGGTTAAGGAGGACTGCTCAAGACGGGTCTCCAGGGATGGCCACTCTAGCTCATCAAGCATGTCATCGACGCTACTTCTATTTCGCCTTTGTCTGCAGGTCCATCGAGCAGCTGTCCTCTGTACTTTCTCCACCTGCTGAATCTGAGTTTTAACATATGGATACCAAATGGGTGATGCATATTCAAGCTGAGGGCGAACCAATGTTTTATATGCAACATCCTTTGTCTGCCGAGGTGCAAAAGCCAAATTACGTCTAAGGAATCCTAAGGTTCTAGTTGCTTTAGATGTTATTTCAGAGATATGTTAACCCCAATCAAGATCGTCAGTGATTGTGATACCAAGATATTTGGCGGAATGAACTTGCTCCAAAGTTTGCTGGTGTAGTGTGTAATCATACCTACTTAACCCATATATGACAATGGAATCTTCCATCATATAAATTTGGAGTTGTCCATTTTCAATTATAGGGGTGTCAGATTTGTTTTGTTTAATGTAAGTTGTACAAAAATGTATGTTCATTGAGCAAACAGTGTAGACCCAGATCAGACGCCGCGTTATGCGGCGTCTGATCTGGGTCTACATTGTTTGCCAACGTCCCAAAAAAGGGCCACTAGGCATATATGGGTTAATTTGCTTGTCCTGAAGGTGTCGTGACACCCTCATTGAATGGCATTTGGCTACATTGACCTTCATCTGCCAATCTGCTTCCCATTGTGCAAGTCGATCCAGGTCATCTTGTAAAATGCGACAGTCAGAAGGAGAATATATGTCCCTATACAGGACACAATCATCAGCAAACAAACGGACAGATGACCTGATATTATCAGGGAGATCACTGATGAATACAAAAAGAGGAACGGTCCAAGGACCGAACCTTGTGGGACACCAGATAGAACAGGGACTGGATCAGATGCTTGACCATCAAGTACAACTTGTTGAGAGCGCCGGGAGAGCCATGAGCTAATCCAATTATGTGTGGATCCTCTTATCCCATAGTAGTCCAATTTGTACAATAGCCTTCTGTGAGGAACTTTGTCAAAGGCCTTGGCGAAATCCATGATGATCAAGTCAGTCTGTTTGTGGCCACGATTTATGGCCCCATCCAGGTTACTCACAATGTCATGGAAGAATTGAACTAGTTGAGTTTCGCAAGACCGTTGACTTCGGAAACCATGTTGACAGTCAGCAAGAATGTACTCAAAGGCTAAGTGCTTGTTAATGCTGCTGACTAATATATGCTCCAGGGTTTTGCAACAGATGCATGTTAGCGACACTGGTCTATAATTTGCTGCATCATATTTTCACTTTATTTATAGACCATGGTAATATTTGCTTGTCGCCAATCATCTGATACAGTGCCCTGGGCAAGTGATTCATTGAAAATAAAGGCCAGCACAGGAGAAATTTCAGCACTACATTCCTTAAGCACCCTGGCATTCAGGTCATCTGGCCCAGATGCCTTATGTATTTTGAGCTTACCCAACAGTTTAGCGACCCCCTTGGGGTCAACTGTTATGTTCCCCATCTTTAGATAGCTCACCATCAGTTTCTAGTGTAAATGCAGATTGAAACTGTTTGTTGCATATGTTGGCCTTATCACGCAAGTCTGTTTTCAGAATTCCGTTTTCCCTTAGCGAAGTGATCCCAAATGCGTCCTTTTTTAGGGATTTTACAAATGACCAAAACTTTTTAACCTTACTATTCTTCTGGGGGCTATCGGGATCTATGTAGTCATCTTCGAAGGTAAATATGCTGGAAACATGCTTCCAATATGCATCTCTAATTACCTTGTGTACAATGTGCTGTGAACCTTTTGTAATGGTGCTTAATGTCAGGGCTGCTAGACTTGCGAGCACGAAAATACATCCTATTACGTCTTCTAATGAGGTGTTTGATTGTGTTATTGATCCATGGCGCACTATACTTGGTTATGATCATTTTTGTTGGAATAAACCTTTCCATTGCTGTGATTAATTCGGACTTAAAACTGACCCACATGTCGTTGACAGACATGCGTGAAAGGTCAGAGGAAAGGAACGAATCCTTAAATCGCGCCATATGGTCTCGCAGAATTAAATAGATCATATATAAAAAAATGATTAATCTATGCAATTTTGTTTGAATGTTATAATTAAGTTGTTTAACTAACAAGGTTCTGCTTTGGACACCAACATGAGTGTTATAAAGATGTTGTGGAGTATTAGTTTTCCATTTTGTAGGGGCTTCCTGTAAAACAAAGAATTAGCTGAGTAAACTGACATTGTGTTGTACATTGAACTTTTGATTTTGAACTATTCTGTCAAAATGGGGGTTGAGGTTTTCACAAAATCACCTGATTTGTATTGTTTAAATTATCTAATAATCATATAAACACATGGGAAACTCCATAAACAGTCACCTGACTCACCTCTCAACAACAGTCACCTTACAAAAGCCAGATTTTGAATTCACAAAATGAAGATGCATTATTTAACCTCTCCCTAGCGGCCTTCTTTGTACAACAGCCAACTTTATACCTTTCGTGTAGTGGCTGTTGTAGATAAAAAATTGCACTGTATTGCCTCTGAACATAATCAGGCTGTTATAGCCTGATTTACCTATTTATGGAATTTTTATGGAACATACAACCTTTGATTTGCCAGTCTGACATTGGAATTATGTACCATATTTATTTATTTCAGTGGAGTTTAGTATGCAGTCAAGCATATCTCTCATCTCTAGCTACTACCATCTATTTCTGTGGGGTGATGTTAGGAGGACTCATCTTCGGACATTTTGCCGACAAATTTGGCCGTAAACCCGCGATGTTGGCTTGCCTGTTCCTGCCGGTGTTTGTGGGATTGGGGACCTCATTTGCCACCTCTTACTTGATATTTGTCACACTTAGATTTATACAGGGCATACTGATGCAGGTACACTCTATTTCTTTTAATATAGTGAGTGAGTGTTTGAGTTTTACGTCTCACCAACAGCTAAGGTCATACGGAGACGGGACCTTGGTTTAAAGACTCATCCAAAAGTCTGGAGAAGCCCTGGATCAATCTTCTTTTATATAGATCAAGATGTGGAGTTAGAAGGATAATTAACCCATTGTATGTGGGAAAGCCCTAAGGGGATACCTTGGCAACAGTGCAGGCCCAGATCACACGCTGCAGAATGTGGCGTCTGATCAGGGCCTGCACTATTTGCTAACAGAATTTTCCATTAAAAATAGAATAAAAACCAAAAAATAGGCCTTACAACCCTTACATGACAAATGGGCTTGTCCAACATATAGCAATGGAAGAGTTCACGAATATACAGTGGGTTAAGGGATAATTTTCCATACTCCTTCTTTGAAACATATGTTGTGGGTACTTGTTAGAATTGCCTCATCGAGGTGATTCTAACAAGTACCCACAACATATGTTTTCATTGAGAAATAAAAAAAAATATCCTCAAATTATCCTTGTTTCTCCTTGTGTAGAACTTTAAGAATGTACAGATTTCATCAGGCGTTACAAGTGAAAATATGTCATTCTAACACAGCGCGCCTATATAGGCAATGGAAAACGGCTGTGTTTTATTCTACAACAAATCACGGCTAGGAAGAGCGTGACGAGTGACGTCATTAAAATTGCAAATTAATGACGTCATTAGTCGATTTCATTGACGTTAGACGGTGTAACGTCATTTTCTCGCGTCGAAAACGTTAGAAAAGGGTATAAATGCATGTGTTTCAGTCGATAATTTTAGCGGGATTTCTTCTAACAATGGCGAAAAGTTGTGAGATTTTGAAGGAATCAACAGCATTATTGCCGATTTTCAGTCTGTTAGAATCGAAATAGATCAGCTCTAGTTTGTGATTTGTTGAGTAATAAATCACAGTTTGTCGGTCAGTTGTAAGTAGACAAATCACGCGCGCTACGCGCTCGTGATTTGTCTACTTTACAACTGACCTCCAAACTGTGATTTATTAGTCAACAAATCACAGTTAGAGCTGATCTATTTCTTAATTAAACATGTGCACTAATGGACTCCGGTCAGCCGTCTACACTTCCTCCCAAATAAGTTGTGCACCTCTGCCCGTCAGCGCCAGGAGAAATAGATTGGGTTCCATGAAACCATTGATCAGAGCAGAAACCAACCAAGGATGTGAGTACTAGTATATATACCACTTTGAAGATCTACCGGTATGCCTGGCCATGTAAAGTGGCACGACATCTCAAAAACACGCCTATATAATTTTGATCCCCTTGAACCCCACTTTTATATAGTAAAACTGGGGTTTACCGGGGTGAACCTTATTTTCCTTATTTCTGATCTAAGATAGCAGAAATAAGAAAAATATCACAATTTTTCATCTTAAAATTTTAAATTTTGGCAATGTATTTGTATAGGCGTGTTTTCATCTGACCATCTCTTTAACCCTTGTGGTTTGTTTGGTCAGAAGGATTTGAGGTGTGATTTCAAAAAGTCCCATAAAATCGGAAGCAAATTCTCCAAAATGACCTAAGTTTGTCCCAAAATGGCTACTTTTCCAATGAAAATCTGTGATATTTTTACTTATTTATTCTCCAAACATAAGTTTCCGGGTGCTCATTGGAACTTCTAATGAGTACCCACAACCTATGTCTTGGAGCAGAAATGGGCAAAATAATGTCTCCCCCTGTAAACCCCAGTTTTCTCTTATACAAAGTGGGGTTTAGAGTAAGTTTCTGAAAAATTAAACAACCTAACACCCCTAAATTTTTCAATGGACTTGCTACATAACAAGATAGAAGATTCCATTCAGTACAAAATGGGTTAACCCTTTACACACTGAAAAAAATTACATCTGAAAATGTCGTCTGCTGAATCTTTGAGCAAACTTTTTAAAAACATTTTTGCATACAGGCAAACAGTGTGGACCCAGATCAGACTGCTCCTCTAGGAGCAGTCTGATCTGGGTCCACTCTGTTTGCAAAAACTAATTTTAATGTACTTGGCAGACGACAAAGCAGACAACAATTGTCATGATTGGCATTTTTCAGGGATTACAAACCTCAACCTATACCTTAGCAATGGAGCTATTCTTGCCAAAACATCGTAGTTACGCTGGCGCCATCCTGGAATGTTTCTGGGGTCTCAGCGTTATGACTGTACCTGCACTGGCCTACCTGATACCCAACTGGCGCCACCTACAGCTGGTTATCTCCCTTCCAAGTCTGCTGGCCATCTGCTATATCTGGTGAGTACAGGTACATAGCTATAATTGTATTTTTTTTTGGTTTTCTGTATGTGCGTCTATGGGTACCTGCATCCGTCTGTACGAATGTGTGTACATACATAAGTACATAAGTTAATAGTCCTGTTAGACTCAGGTTAAGGCATTTGTGAGTGAGTGTTTGAGTTTTATGTTCCCCCTACAGCTAAGGTCATACGGAGACAGGACCTCGGTTTAAAGACTCATCCGAAAGTCTGGAAAAGAAAGTCTGGAGAAGCCCGGGATCGAACCCACGGCCCCTGGTGTATGAGGCGAGTTACATAACCGCTACACCACGGAGGCTTCTACGAAATGGAAGAAAGAAAGCAATATGGTTTATCAGTATATACATTGGAAATGCTGAAAAGAAATGACAAACACTTTAAAGCTAGGCTTTAAACAACAATTAACATGTAATATTTTAATTTATATTAAAGTAAATTTTACTTTAGAATTAAAAATATAATTTTTATGAAAGTAAGTTTATAGCATTCTTTCTCCACTATTTACATGAGAAATATATGACCATAATACATTTTTTTCTCTATTTCAGCTTGATACCAGAATCACTGCGATGGCTGATCATGGTGGACAAAACAGAAGAAGCTGAGACTCTCATCTCCAAGGTTACTAAGTTTAATAAGCTCCTGTTCCCAGCTCAGGCCTGGGCTGATGTGAAGTTTCAGCTTGGATTAAGAAGTGAGGAGGGGAAACAGTACACCCTGCTGGACTTGTTGAAAACCCCACAATTGAGGAAAAGAAGTCTCATTTTGTTCTATATCTGGTAGGTTGACCCTTGCCCTGCTGTTTACAACAACTCCTACCTTTGCAAACGGTGTAGATTCAGATCAGATGGCCATCTGATCAGAATCTTTACAGTTTGTCATTCAGTTTGTGAATTTGAACTAAAAATTATATCATGTAGTCTGATTGGCTGATAGTCAGAAATGGGTGTGGCTAATTAAAATATTCAGCAGGATAAGGGTTATCCCATGGCGCCCGGTTACCTTAAAAACAACCGTCAGGGTTAAGAGAAGAACTCACTCAGATGGTCATTTAGTTTGTCGTTTATGAAACAAGGCTTTGATAAATTTAATAAATCCCTCAAGGGGAATGGGAACACATTCAGGGGAGGCAGCTCCTTCAAAAATACTTTTGTCTAAAATACTTTTTGTCTCCCATGTCAACAGAGGCAGAGCTCTCACTAGGATTTTGAAAACAGGATTCCAGGAATCCTTCCTTATAAAAAGTAGGATTCACAGATAAAAAGTTGGATTCCCACATGAAAAAGTTGGAGTTCAGATCTCGATCGCGCATAGAACATAGACAAAAACTTATTATCAGGCTACACGTCCATATGAAAAACTATACTTTAATGGCTCCAAAACTTTTTTCTGATAAATGCATTTAATAACTTCGTTCCAAACATGTAGATTGTGGGTACTAGTTAGAAATATTTCACTGATGTGTCCATCCCCCCACACCCCCCACCCCCAATGCAGTTGCTCAGATTTATTCTCACACTTCTAGTCAAATAATGCCACATAAAAATAAGGTTGTATTAGGATAACAGCAGATATAATGTAAACCCAGATCAGAAAAGCAGCATTCTATTTAGCTATATTTGTGCTTTCAAATTTGGACGTTTATGTACGTGAGAGTAGCTCAATTATTTTTAATTGGTGTAAACAAATACGTAGGGGAAGCATCCTAACCACGTCTGACTTCCTGTAATTGATAAAAATGATTGTATTTTGAAGAATTACATACATTTTTGTCACCAGTAAACGTCGAAACACACTGACCGAGCGATAAAAAGTACGATCGTGTAGTCGCGAAAATACATGACATTGGTAATTCGTCAATCATATCGTCTTCGCCGTAGCCCTGGTTTAACTAAACGTGATATTTTACCGATTCATGCCAATCCGTTGATGATATGAGCTTACATCAATTAGTAAACTAATTAATTGTAATCCGTAATAACACGGGGATTAGCGCGGCGAGATTAAACAGGTACAATCATTTTTAACACGTGCCGCAAACCGACCACTTTCCAATATCGTCTCTCCCACTGACAGGTGCAAAAATACCTGTCAATATAGGTCACGCCTACTGATTTGTGGCACGTGCGCTTTCAACATAAAAAGCGGCGCCGCATTTGATCTTTTATTGGTATTGCATAAGCGGCCTAAATTAGCTTCTGATTAACCGCTTCTGTAATTTTGGACGCGTGTCGCAATAAAACATGCGTACACAAGAATCAGCGGTTGTGAAATTTACGCGTACAACGGCAAAAGTTGGCGTAAAATACACAGAATCCTGCGTTTCCGAGAGCTCTGAGAGGTCAACTCTGAAAGGTAAGAATTTGCTCCTGAAGAGCAAATTCTTTCCTTTCAGAGTAGACCCCTTTTTCTGTGGGACTGAGTTTATAGAAAAGTGAACAGAAAGTCCCAAAAGTTGTCTCCCTTTGAAAAATGGCAGCCAAATCTGTCAGGTAATCCCATTCCCCTCAAGAATTGCCATATATATGCTAGATCCTGTTTGTCTGGTAATCATTTTGTCTGACTTCCCTGCACAGGAAGGCAATCTATCTTGTCTATGATGATGATGTAATTTCGTGTTTAATGACGCGTCAACCCTCTTTGTGGGTCATAAGCGTCAAGCGGTTAATGACTAAACGGCAAACTATCTTATCTGAAAATTACTTCCTTGCCACAAAAAGTAACCTAATGTTTTGTGACCTAATTAAGTGATACACAATGTGATCCTTCCATTATATGTATTTGAGAATTGTCTCTTATCCTGCTGTTCATGACAACCCCTTTCTTTGCAAACAGTGTAGATCCAGATCAGATGGCTTTTGAAGAAGCAATCTGATCAGGAGCTACACTGTTTGACATTAAATTTATGAATTTGTAGGAATAAATTTCATCAAGTAATCTGATTGGTTCAAAGTCAGAAATGGGTGTGGCTAAACTGAATATTCAGGGAGAGAAGGGTTAATGTGCATTGAAGTATGAACAACATCGGACATGAGCAAAATAGTTGAACATTCTTCAGACAACACCAAATTCAGCCATTGCCTTACAACTATTACAAGGGTTATTAACTAAATAGAGGAAAATATGTATTATGTTCATATTTAATAAGGGGGGGCAACTTTTGGGACTTCCTGTTCCGCTTTCCTATAAATTAAGCCCTCTGAAAAGGGGATCTAGTTTGCTCTGCTGTTTTCGAAGAAAACGACGAGGTATCTCGGCTTTTTTCGAAGAAAAGGACGAGGTATTGTCAAAGCTCTGGCGTCCTCTGCGTCATGCAAAAATTTGGTCATTTTGTAATATCTCTGTCATTACTGAACATATTTACTTGAAACTCGGACTAGTTGTTCATTATGAAAAGGGGAACTCATCCCAATAGGTGAGGTAACCCTCAAAATATTTTTGGCACAGTTATGCCCCTTTTTCGACTTAGAAATTCTGCAAAAACTTGGACATTTTGTAATATCTCTGTCATTACTTAACCGGCCCCGATAGCTCAGTTGGTAGGGTGTCCGCTCTGGGGAACGGGAGGTCACGGGTTCAATCCCGGGCTGCGACATACCAAAGTCGTTAAAAATGGTACTAGCTGCTCCTCGCTTGGCACTCAGATTTACGGGGTAGAGCTAGGACTGGTTGACCCAGTGTCAGGATAATGTGACTGGGTGTGGTATCATGTAATGTGTCTGGGACATGATACTTCAGTGAGGCAGCACTATAAAAGTGAGCTTTGAGCTCCCTGTCGCAACCAGACACCGTCGTGATATGACTGAAAAATTGTTGAAAGCGACATTAAACCCGAATTCACACACACACTGTCATTACTAAATATATTTACTTGAAACTTGGGCTAGTTGTTCATTATGAAAAAGGGGAACTCATACCAATAGGTGAGGTAACCCTCAAAATATTTTTGGCACAGTTATGCCCCTTTTTCGACGTAGAATTTTTGCAAAAACTTGGACATTTTTTAATATCTCTGTCATTAAACTGGGACTAGTTGTTCATTATGAAAAGGGGAACTCATACCAATAGGTGAGGTAGCCCTCAAAATATTTTTGGCACAGTTATGTCCCTTTTTCGTCTTAGAAATTTTGTTTAACTAAAAGAAACTGCAGCAGAGCATTGGCACCCGCATGCAGTGCTCTTGTTTTAAATCACAATAATTGTCATCTGCTTTGTTTTCTGCTGTTAATTTTGAAAGATATTTTTGCATACAAACAGTGTGGACCCTGATCACAGGAGCAGTGTGATCAGGGTCCACACTGTTTGTATGCAAAAATATGTTTGAAAGCTTGCAAGAATATGCAGCAGATGACATCAACAGACAACATTTACAGATGCAGTTTTTCATGGCATTTTACGGGGAATGGATACACCTTCAGGGGAGGCAACTCCTGCAAAAGTATTTTCCTATAGTATGTCAGTAGGGGTCAACTCTTAAAGGAAAGAATTTGCTAAGGAAAGAATTTGCTCCTGAGGAGAAAATTCTTTCTTTTAAGAGTAGACCCCTTTTACAATGGAACAGTGCTTTTAGACAAGCGAACAGGAAATTTCAAAATTTGTCTCGCTTTCAAAAATGGTGGAAAAATCTGCCAGGTGTTCTCATTCCCCATAAGGCTTATTTCTTTTCTGTAAGAGTAAACCCATATTGATAGGGGAGATGTATGTATTTTTGAGAGAATTGCCTCCCCTGCATGTGTGTCCATTCCCCTTTATATTGAACTGTTTCAGGTTTTGTGTTTCCATTGGTTACTATGGACTGACATGGACGATAACAGGTCTCCCTGGAAACAAGTATCTCAACTTCTTTATTGCTGGAGCTGTGGAGTTTGTGGCCTATACCATGGTTATTTACATCACTAAGAGGTACAATTTTCTATAAAGATAAAACACCCATGTTAGATAAAGCTTTCTTTCATGGATGTAAACATTTCTAATGAACAGTTGTGTTAAGTTTTTTTTTCTGTTACAAACACAGATTGTTGGTGTTTAATGATACATTTGTGTTGAGGTTTTACGTCACTGTCAGCAGTATTTAGGTCATTTCCAATTTTGTGGAATTTTTACCCAACATCAAGGTGGCCCCCGCCCATAGGGGCTTGAAGAAATATATGAGCTGCATGATGCTTCCACGCAGAGCTGAATCCGGCCCGCACACTAGTACTGGTAAACTGCTTAGAGGATCTAAGCCTGTCCAGGAACCGCGGTGCGAGGCGGACCGTCCATGCTAATAAACCCTATTGGTTTCATTGGGCGACAGGGCTTGAGAATTCATTTCATCTCAATGTCGGGTAAAAGTCCCACAAAATTGGAAGCAACGTCTCCAAAATGACCTTTACAGTGTTGACGGAGAGGTTAAACCTCAAATCAGACAGTCAGACCCAACATCGAGGGTATTCATTGCACAGACTTGTTACCTTGATGTTAACATTACACAATAGGCATATACAAACAGCAAGACTAAGTGTCATTGACATCATACATGTATTAAGGATCTCATAAGAGTGTTGATTTCAAATGAAATTTATAAAACAAGCCTTTGGTGAGTTCCGGAAATTCATGATATTAAGGTCAAGAGTACGTACATGCCGTCGCCGCAAAAATTTACGTGTGTTGACCGGCAATGTCTTTGGATACCAAACAAATGTTTTCATTTATATCATTCTTGTTCCCCATGTGGGTTTACTGATACAAATCTCCAGCTTTATTGTAAAAACATTATACAGTTTATTTATTTATTTATACATGTATACCGCAGCTTTTCAAATAAATAAGCCTTAATAAAAATTAAACAGTCATTAGAAAATGTAAAATACCGTAGTGATCCTAAGTATTGGGACAGATAGGCCTAAACAAACAGTGCAGACCCAGATCAGACTGCTCCTTAAGGAGCAGTCAGATCAGGGTCTACACGGTTTGCAATTCTGTCTGCACCTTTTGGATGCCTTGTTGAATCGTGAAACAAATTTGTTTAAAATTTTAGGAGAATTACAGTAAGTCCTCAAGGTGTCCGAATTTTTAGGATTAACTTCTGGCGATAAGTGAGATCAATTTGCAATCTCCCGGGGTCTATTCTTAGTCTTCACAGTACCAAATGGTTGTGTTCCATTTGTGGAGCGCTGTGGTGCAGTGGTAAAGTATCGGCCTCGGGATCGAGAGGTTCCGGGTTCGAATCCCACGAGCGGCAAGTGTTGTTTCCTTGAGTAAGAGACTTTATCCACATTGCTTAGTACTGGTTCTACCCAGGAAAAGAGGGCCACATGGAAGATTAGTACTAGTTTACTAAATGTGTTACCCTCTATAAATAAGGTCGATTATTATTATTATTATTATTTTTTCCGACAATGCTGTTTCTTCATATCCACAAAATTAAATATAACAGCCTAGAAAATGCTACCTGTTACAAGGTGAAGTAAAGTAAAGTATGCAGTGGTCTTAACCCTTGACCTGCTGAATATTTAAATATGCCACACCCACCACTGATTATCAACCAATCAGAGTTCTTGATGCAAATCATTGCAACAAATTTATAAACTGAATGACAAACAATGAAGATCCTGATCAGATGGCTTCTTCAGAGGCCATCTGATCGGGATCTACATTGTTTGAAAGATAAGATTATCTGGGCACAGCAGGACAAGGGTTAAAATTATTTTCATCATTTTTGCTAAAACCATTATTGTGGGCATAAGTAGAAAACTTCTTGCAAAGCCTCTCCCCATGTCTCTCACAGGTACAGAATCTATGTTTGTGGAACATTTAGAAAAGAATAAAGATTGCCCTTGAGTTAAATACAAGCATCACGATAGGAAGTCCGTGAAATGAAGACCCCTCTAAACCCCAATTTATATAGAGAAAAGTGGGGTTTACAGGGGTATACATTATCTGCCTTATTATTGCTCAAAAATATAGATTGTGGGTACTCATTAGAACCGCCTCATTGAGGCGGTTATAACGAGCACCTACAATCTATGTTGAAAGCAAAAATAAGAAAGATGTTGTCAGTTTTACCCAAAATTTGTCATTTTCTGACACCATGTTGGACATCATTATTTCACACAGGCATGTTTTCCTAATGGAAAATGCCATAACTAGCATCTTAAAAAGTGCTGTTGACATATTTGCTAATGCATGATGCATGTTTAGTAAACTATAATCTGGTCACTCTTTATGCTAGGCTACAGCTTGAAACAAAGTTGACTGCACATTTCTGAAACCTCATTTATAAATTACGTCACCCTATACTTCTTTATGTTGGTAAAGCTCAGAAACTGATCCAGCAGTCAAGGACTTTTTTCACCTCCATCTAATCAACAATAAATATGACACAAAATATCAGTTTTTAGAAAAATTCTATGGGGCAGTATATTTTCTATTGGCCATAAAGCTTGAAAAACGAGGTGATTGTAACAAATATCCACAACATTTATTTATGTGTAAAATACAACATTCTTGAATGAATGGGTCTCCAATTCATCTTATCTTGAGTGAAATCGGGATTTGTTCCATTGAAGTTGTTAAAATGTGTTCGTTTGTTTTTATATCAATGTTAAGGTGGTTGACTGTATCATCACGGAAACACGCCTATATAATTTTGACCCCTTTGAACCTCACTTTCATAAGTAAAACTGGGGTTTACAGGAGTAAACCTTATTTTTCTTATTTCTGCTCTAAAATATAGATTGTGGGTACTCGTTAGAACCGCCTCTATGAGGCGGTTCTAACAAGTACCCACAATCTATATTTTGAGCAGAAATAAAAAAAAACACCACAATTTTCCATCTAAAAATTTTCATTTTTTCGGAAATAAAGGTTACAATGTATTTGTATAGGCGTGTTTTCGTAATTCTATAATTTTAGGTTTGGAAGGAAGAAACCTCTGCTGGTGTACTTCAGCCTAGCCTCTGTCTTCTGTATAAGTTCTGGTGTGATTCTGGCCCTAAAAATAGACATGGGAATAAACAAGTCATACCTGACCAGCGGGTTGGCAATATCGGGAAAGTTTGCTATGGGAGGACTTTTCAGTGTCATTTTCCTCTACACAGTCGAGCTGTATCCTACAATTATCAGGTACCAGAATCACCACGAAAACATGCCTATATAAATTCTACCCCCTTGAACCCTATTTTAATATAAACTGGGGTTGACAGGTTTCTTATTTCTGCTCTCCAAAATATAGATTGTGGGTACTTGTTAGAACCCCCTCGATGAGGCGGTTCTAACAAGTACCCACTATCTATATTTTGGAGCAGAAATAAAATATAACTTGTGGGTACATGTTAGAACTGCCTCGATGAGGCAGTTCTAACAAGTACCCACTGTCTATATTTTGGAGCAGAAATAGCAAATATCACAATTTTTATTTTCATAAAATTTTCATTTTATCGGCAGAAAAATTGACAAAAGTATTTGTATAGTCCTGTTTTCATAATATTAATGTCATATGGACTGTTTATCGGAGCACATAGATCAGTTACTTTAAACATGTTTAATCTTCTTGTGTGTCATAATGTTCCCAATTTTTGTGAGAACTAATATATGGCAAAAATATAATTACGTATTAGTCAGCCTAATTGGACACACACGGTTGATTAACTAACACAGTTTCTGCTTTGGACCCCAACAATAGTGTTAGAAAGAGGTTTGGGTGTATCACTTTATCTGGTGTATCACTTTATCTTGAGGCCCCTGCCCATAGGGGCTTGAAGAAATATATGGGCTGCATGATGCTTCCACGCAGAGCTGAATCCGGCCCGCACACTAGTACTGGTGAACCGCGGTGCGAGGCGGACTGTCCATGCTTATAAACCCTACTGGTTTCATTGGGCGACAGGGCTTGAGATGTCATTTCATCTCAGTGTCGGGTAAAAGTCCCACAAAATTGGAAGCAACGTCTCCAAAATGACCTTTACAGTGTTGACGGGGAAGTATACCTCAAATCAAACAAACAAACAAATCACTTTATCTGGCTGAATATGAAAACCTCGTGGCCTAGTGAGCAAGAGCACTCACTCTTAATCATTAAGTTGCTCAATGCTGTGGTTCGAGCCTCTTTCGGGTTGCCAAGTTCTGCAACAGAAGATCAGGTGATTTTTCTCTGGGTACTTTGGTATTCTCCCACCTGATTAACGATTGGCTCAAAATAAGTGAAGTAATCTTGAAAGAGCTGTTAATCAAAACAAAAGAAAAAAATAGCCGTCAGAAGAGATGGCAAATCCCTCAACCAAAAGCCAATACAGCATTCAGAAGTTTGTACAAATGCAGAAAGTTCACAAGAAAAAACACAAGCTAATCCTCAAGCATATTGTTGCAAAGTATCAGCAAGACCTGCAAGGAATTGCATGTGTTATTTGTTGATTAGGGTTTTGATGCCTTTATGATAGTAACCCATTTATTACCAGAAACCCCAAAATGGGTACCCTGGCAAACAGTGCAGGCCCAGATCAGACGCCGCAGAATGTGGCGTCTGATCAGGGCCTACACTGTTTGCAAAAAGTTCAGCCATTTTCCTAATCAATTTTAAAGAAAACACAACTTGACGCCCCTAAACTTTGAAATGGACTCATGCTATATATAAGGTGGAAGATTCCATTTGGTACAAAAAGGGTTAAGGTCATTTTCTGAACATCAGGGAGATTTCTGTAGAGAGTACTGGTATACTGACATTCAAATGTCAGAGGCATATCCAGACAATTACTGTATTGGCCCATTGCTACTTTAACCCATTGTTTGCTAGTGGACACTTGCATTGTTATATGTTGGACAAGTCCATTTGTCATATAAGGGGTGGCAGGCATATTTTTACGTTTAAATTCTATTTTTGACGGAAAATTCTGTTAGCAAATAGTGTAGGCCCTGATCAGACCCTGTGTTCTGCGGCGTCTTATCTGGGCCTGCACTGTTTGCCAAGGTACCCCTGATTTTGTATTCATGAGAACTCATTCTTATTTCAACCTGTGGTTCTTACACATAACACGCCTACTCAACCTCATGTATAAAAATGTACAAGGTACCATCAATATACATGTATTTCAAAAGGTTCAGGAGTTACTGCGATCACAAGGTGATCACCAGAAAATACTGTCAGGGGAGGTAACTGAAATACAATGGCACCTAGAGTTGTGGTTCTTGCATGTGACATGCCTACTCAACCTCATGTATAATTGTACCAAGTACCATCAAAATATCTCAAATGGTATTGGAGTTACAAGTGATCACAAGGAAATAATGTCAGGGGAGATAACTCAAATTCCATGGCACCCAGAGTGGTGGTTCTTGCGCATGACTCGCCCTCTCTACCTTGTATACAATTGTGCAAATCCCAAAAGGTATTGAAGTTTTGGCCATCACAAGGTTTTGTCTACAGGCAGACTTTGGAGTGTTCTAGTTCCAATTATAGGGGTGTCAGGTTTGTTTGTTTTTTGTGGTAAGTTTTACATAAATGAATGTACGTTAAGCAAACAGTCTAGACCAAGACCAAGCACTGCATTTCTGTTTTCAAGGCATCTGATTTGGGTCCACAGTTTGCTAATGTCTCATAAATTGTCCCCTAGGCATAGTTAAGAGTAGATCTCTTTTTGGATAGCCTTAGTTCAAAGAAAAATAAACAGTTCCCAAATTTTAAGTCTCTTGTATACAGACAGCAAATATATCATGTATGTTTTAATTTCATTAACCCTTGTCCTGCTCAACTCGAATATGCCTTATTTTCCAAACAATGAAGATCCAGATCAGATGGCTTCTGACAAAGCCATCTGATCAGGATCTACATTGTTTGCCATTCAGATTGTGAATTTGTTGCAATGATTTGCATCAAGAAATTTGATTGGTTGATAATCAGTGGTGGGTGTGGCATATATACATATTCGGTAGGTCAAGGGTTAAGACTATGAAGGAGTTCTTTGTTTTCAGAAACATAGGGATGGGAAGTTGTGCCTTCTGGACTAGAGTTGGTGGTGTTATTGCCCCACAGTTGTTGTTCTTGGTAAGTTAAAAAAAGATTTAGGGGAACACATCGGAACTTCGCTTGTTTCTATAATCCTCTACAGTTATGTAAGCCCATTATGCTAATGTAAACAGTACTACTTTTGTAAACAGTGTCAGGCAGCCTTGATAGCTCAGTCTTTAGTGCATTCGACTTATGATCAAGAGGTTGTGGGTTCGAATCCGGCCACTGGAGGCAAGGTGTGTCCTTGGGCAAGACATGTAATGCCACTTCCCCACTCCACCCAGCTGTAAATGGGTAGCAGTGGTGTAAAAGTCACTGCCTCTCTCGCGTGCGCGTGATAACATCCTAAATTAGTGTTCGAGAGCGATTCAGGTTAGCTGTCATCGATCTCGAACAAAAGTAAATTAGTATTAAAAAACAGTGTCAGAGACTCAGAATTTTATTACATAATGTTGTATAATTACACCAGGAGCCAGTTGTTCAAAACTAACGACGTCTTTAGTTAACAAATTGTTAGAATTTTTATCATTTAATATGGCAAATATACTTATATTTTTGCTGAAAAAATGAGAGCAGCTTTTGCATCTGCAAAAGCTGCTCTAATTTTTTCAGCAAAAATCACACTATTATGTTTGTTAGAACAGCAAACAATTTTACCACTAACGAGCTCGTTAAGAAAATATTGCTTTGAACAACTGGACCCTGATCTTCATTGTGCAAAGCCCAGGTAACTCCAGTCTTCAAAAAGGGAGATAAGTCGTCCGCTGCAAATTACAGGCCCATTTCACTGACTTGCATTCTCTGAAAGACCCTCGAACACATAATGGCTTCCCACATGGTAAAGCACCTTGATAAGCATGACCTCCTGTACGATTTACAGCACGGTTTTAGGGAAAAGAGGTCATGCGAGACACAGCTTACCATGTTGGTTGAGGACCTTGCAAGGAATGTGAGTACAGGTAAGCAAACTGATTTGGTATTGCTGGATTTTTCAAAGGCCAAACTTCATCAGTATGGAATCAGAGGTTCTACATTAAACTGATCCGTGCCTTCCTTGGAAACCGAACCCAGACTGTGGTACTTGATGGCGAGGAATCAGGATCTGTCCCAGTGATCTCTGGGGTCCCTCAGGGGTCAGTTCTGGGTCCGATCCTGTTTCTCGTCTATATCAATGACCTGCCAGATGAGCTGACATCACAGGTCCGTCTTTTTGAAGATGACACGGCCGTCTACCTGACAGTCGGGGGCACGGAAGATGGGAAGGCACTACAGACTGACCTGGACAGACTATCTCAGTGGGAGAATCAGTGGGACATTGAGTTCAACCCATCCAAGTGCCAAATAATACGGGTGACAACAGCCAGGAAAGTGATAAATACAGTGTACACTCTACACGGCCAAGTCCTGGAGGTTGTCACCAGTGCGAAGTACTTGGGGGTTGACATCTCCAGTGGCCTATCCTGGAACTCCCACATTGACCGGATAACAGCAAATGCAAACAAGACCCTCGCCTTTGTTAAACGAAATATCAGAACAAAAAATCCGCAGGTACGAGAGACTGCCTACAAGACACTGGTCCGCCCCCAGCTGGAGTACGCCGCCCCCGTTTGGGACCCTCATACCAAGGAGAAAATACTCCAGCTGGAAAAAGTCCAACGTAGGGCAGCACGCTGGACAACTTGCAACTATGACTACCAGTCTAGTGTCACTGCAATGTTGGACAGCTTGGGTTGGAGGACACTCAAACAGAGACGGGCAGATGCGCGTCTCTGTCTTTTTTACAAAATTGTTTACGGTCTTGTGGCAGTGCCCCTCCCTGAATATATCCACCCGGTTAACATTAGTAGTCTACGGCACTGTCATTCCATGGCATTCCGACAACTCCATACTTCCCGAGACTATTACAAGTACTCCTTTTTTCCACTGGCCATTATCCAGTGGAACGCACTACCAGAGACTGCTGTATGCTCACCAGACCTCGAGTCATTCAAGGTCGCAGTTAGTGAGTTGCAGCACTCCAGGCCCTAGATCCAAAAGTTGTTGTTTTTAACCTGATTTTAATCTCATCTGAACTATCATAACCTATCATCTTTCATCCCCTTCACTATTATGTTTTTAGCCTTTCTTTTCTTTAACACTCTGCCTTTTTCTATTCGACAGCGCACCTGCCTAGAATGTCCTCGCGGGCGTCAGGCAGTATATGGAGATAGAACACATCCATGTGACTTAGTGCATTTTCCATGTCTCCTAAAAGGTCACTTTCTGATGAAATTATGATATTTGTCTTATTTGTACTCCAAACATAGGTTGTGCGTGCTAATTAGAACCGCCTCATTGAGGCAGTTCTAACGAGTACCCACAACCTATGTCAGTGGTTAGTGCGTTCAACTTATGATCAGAAATAACAACCTGTCTTGATGCAGAAATAAGAAAAATAATATATACCCCCTTAAGCCCCAGTTTTCTCCATATAAAGTGGGGTTTAGGGGGGTCTTCATTCAACGGACTTGTTCACGTGATGCAGAGAACTGAAACAAATAATTCCATGTTATGGGCTTGAAAAGAGAGGAAGCAGATACGTAATGATAATAATTATGATAAATGAAGCAGAACTTTGGACTATCAGTCTGGAGCAAAGTGAGGGCGTACGTTTGGGATAGGTCGGGGGTAATATACAATAGCCCTTTTTTAGAAGTTTTTCTGTTAAAAACCTATTTGAAAATACAAAAAAATACAAAATATTCCATTGCTTTGAATACTCAATTATCAATTAAATTCAACTTATATTTACATGTAGTTGGGATTATATGAAAGGAAATGTTAATACAACAGTTTGATTTTGATTCCTTCATAGGACAAGTTTGGAAGTAAAGGCCTTCCCCTGATACTGTTTGGTGTTGTAGTTCTCTTGGGTGGATTACTTACAATCATGCTCCCAGAGACGCTTGGTCGCAAGCTTCCAGACACCATTGAAGATGCTGAGAGTTTTGGTAGCCAAGGAAACTGTAACCATGGGGATGGGGAAAATGGTGAAGAAATGAAACGATTGGATGAAAAGAATGGGGAAATAAGTAACATGATATAAGATTTTTTGTGAAAAATAAACAAACAAAAAAAAAACGGACTCAAGAATACATTTCATTAGCAGAGGAACTGATTAGAGGTATATTTGATTATTTCTTAGTATATCTTACAACATGTTGTGGGTACTCGTAACAAAGCCTCTCTGAGGCAATTCTTATGTGCACCCATAACATATTTTTAATGAAAGTGGAAAAAAGAGTCCTCATTAAATTCTTCCTATATCTCTTTTTCAATTGGTTACATCCAGTTTTACTTTTGATTTCGAATTTGTAGGAGGCTGTGATTATTTTTGTCTATATTTGTGCAGTTCTATTTGTTTCAAATCTGTGCCCAGTTGTTCAAAGCATTGTTAGCTTAACAAGCTCATTATTGGTCAAATTGTTTAATGTTCTAGCCAGTACAATATTTAATAGTCTGGTATTTTTGCTGGAAAAAATGTGAGTAGCTTTTGCATTTGCAAAAGCTACTCACGTTTTTTCAGCAAAAATATTACTGTATTTGCCATATAAACTTCCTGAGCCAAAGTTTTTTTGGTATGTAAACTAATGACATTGTTAGCTTGTACAACTGGGCCGAAGTTTATATTTCATTTGATTTGACAATAGTTATCGGTAATATAATGGTGTCATGTGAATCTTGTTGTTTAACTTGTGAAGACTCGAACCAGCCTGTAGATTTGTACTGTGTGGTCTGAGAAGCCTCTGTGACCACACAGATTTGAATCCTTTGTGGAGTTTATTTGAGAAAGCCAAATCAGATGTATTTCTCCACATACAAGTTTTCTTTTACCATTGGTGACTGTTCAGCTCAGTATAAATGACATATTGCTGAAAGGCTGTATACCCAACCCGTGAATAATTGTGTGGTGTGGCGTTGGCTGCTCCGAGTCTTCACAATTTTTTTTTATGCTGTGAGGCAGGGTTTAGGTGTTGTTACCAAAGGAAGGGTGAAGAAAAGGTGTTTTCTTTTCATGTTTAATTCAACAGGTTCAAAATACTGATTATGAGGTTAATGTTGCCATGGCTACATCTGCATTGGCATGGCTGCATCTGTGTTGGCATAGCTACATCTGAAAGGGCGGTTTCTTCTTCATAATCATAGGGGCTGCTCTTAAAAAGAAAGAAATTGCTCCCATAGGGAGCAAATCCTTTCGATTTAAGGGTAGCCTCTATTTAAAAAGAATTCAGACACCATTGGGGCTGTCATAGGGACTGCTCTTGAAAAGAAAGAATTTGCTCCCATAGGGAGCTAATTCTTTCTTTTTAAGAGTAGCCTCAATTTAAAAAGGATTTTGACATGAAGTATGCCACTTCCTGTTTTCAAGAGTATCCACACTTATGAGGCTAAAAAAATTCAATCAGCCACTTGGCATGGTGAGTGCCTCATATTTGAGGACAAGTTAAAGATTTGTCTTGTCACTGTGGAATTACCAAAATCTGCATGCCCAAGGTCATGCAGGACAAGTGAAATATTTAAGAATTTTCCAGCCCTTCTTTTAGAAGAAAATTCTTCACAAATACTTTAGGTATGTCTTATTTCATTGCTAAAGTGTAAATTTTCAAATTCTCATACAACAATACCAAATTTTTATTTGCTGATTGTTGAAAAACACAGGAAAGTGTACACCTAGAATTCATCCTCAATACATATATAATATCACTTTAATATCGGCCATAAGAAATTATGGCTCTCATGTAGACTTACTCATGTATAATTTCAAGTACTTGCTGCTGCGCTGTTCCGGGAAAATGTTTATGATAAACCTAGTATATGTAGCATGGCCATGCAACATTGAGACATATAGGTTGTGGTTACTCATTATCTAACAACTGCCTCAATGAGGCATTTTTAACGAGCACCCACAATTTATGTTTGGAGTTTAAATAAGAAAAAAAAAATGTCGCACAATTTTGGAGAAAGGTTAGAATGCACTGTGTCACACGGATGTGTTATTGCAATGTGTGTGACTTGTCTAAATTTGCTGACAGAATTGGAGGCAGTGATAACTGCCCCTTTGCACGGTTAGCTTAATATTGATGAGACATTTACATGCTTGTAACATAGCCAAATAATTTTGAATAGATTGGCTTTTACAAAAATAAATGAAGTAAATATAGTAAAATAGAAAGATGAAGAAAACATCTTCAGTGATACTTAGCAACACATGAGGTAGATATTTGGCGATAACTGATGAATAATTTTCCTTAGTTCTTTATATAAACCAATGTTGTGGGTATTCATTTGAACTGCCTTGTCCAGGCGGTTTTAATGAATACCCACAGCATTGGTTTTTATGGAGAATTGACAAAAATGATCCCTCAGTTATCGCCAAATACCAACCTTTAACCCTTTTTGTACCAAATGGAATCTTCCTCCTTATATATAGCAGGAGTCCACTCCAAAATTTAGGGGTGTCAGGTTGTGTTTTCTTCAAAATTTAGTTGGAAAATGGCTAAACTTCATGCAAAAAGTGTAGGCCCTGATCAGATGCTGCGTTCTGTGGCGTCTGATCTGGGCCTGCACTGTTTGCCAGGGTACCTGTTTTGGGGTTTCTGGTACAAAATTGGTTAATATCTGGTGCTATGGACTGATACAAGATAGTTACCACACTAGGTAGACAAGGTTGGCAAAGAAGCGGGAAATACTCATATTTCCCTGGACGGCGGGAAATACAGGGAATTCCCGGGAAATACAGGGAATTCCCGGGAAATACTGGGAAATATATATTTACATAGGTGGTACCAATTGAGACTACTTAATATACCCCATTTACCTAGCTATTTGAAAGCATATTTATTTTAAGTTCATACAGCGCTTGAAAATTCCACTTTTCTCCTTGCAATGACAAAAAAAAAAAATGAAGGAAAAGTAAAAAGTCTGTCTAGTTCTTACGAATTTTTACCAAAGGTTACATGCACTTAGTCATGTAGGACAAGTGAAAGTTTGAAGAATTTTCCAGCCCTTTTTATATTGAATAACTTACAAGATCTATAGTCCCTTGCCTTCATATAGAATGTATATAATTTCTTTTCAAATGTGATTCTAAAATATTAGTTTTTAACTTTCAGCTATTTCCCTTGAATTGTAAATAAATGTAATTTTAATACATGACTGTACTAAAGTGAGTATCTGTAGATAATTTAAGAAATGTTTGATGCTTAAATATTAACTGTGTTCTTTTAATACCTTTCTCAAACAAACAATTAAATTATCACACCTTTTAGCATTAGGAGTATGATTACTTGACAGACTTGCAAACAAACCTAGTGTAAACATCCTTAAAATTCAAACATCCAAAGAGCTGTTGCAAATCTCAAAAAAATTGAACCATTTGGTTTAGTGTTATAATAACATACCTGTGATATATGTACCTCCCTTATCAGGAAAGAGACTCCCTCAGTTTGATGCTATTTTTTGCCCAATTTCCGCTAAACTTTAGAAAAATTTTGGAGCCTCCTCATTTGAACTGAGAATTTCCCTATATATTTTTTACATCTTCCTCATCACAATTCCAAATCTCCCTCATACAGTTAAAAATATTGTCACAGGTATGCACTAAAGCATACAAAACATGTAGTTCCAATGGCAAACTCTCAAAGAAGCTAAGTGATTCTGATCTGGGTCTGCACTGTTTGCCCAGGCATGTCTGCCCTACATTATGGTATTTAATCTTCTTTTTTAATTAACTTTCTGCACCCTACATAACAACAGATCAATTTATATTTATGCTTGTGTTTGGTTGGGCATGTTGAGTGAAAGCAGACATATGACATATATGTTTGGGGAGGCATACAGTGCAAAATAGCCAACTGTTCATTATTTCAATTAAATTACACAAATATTAAAAGTGTTTTTCTATGAAATAACTAAACAAAAATCATATTTCCCACTATTTCCCAGTATTTACCACTTTTGCTGAAATTTGGAGTATTTCCCAGGACGGTAATTACCGGTAAATACCAGTGGGAATTCCCGCCACCGGTATTTACCGACCAACCTTGTAGGTAGAAGATCTGTTAACAGGTTTGTCATAAACATTTTCTTTTAAAAACATATAAAATAAATAATAAAACATTGAAACAATCTGAAAACTACCAAAACCTGATTTAAAGAGTACAAAAAGAAAATGCATATATAAAAAAATAATTCTTCTGCATCAAGTAACATGTGTTCACATACAGAAAATTATAGTAAAATTCAGTTTGAAAGAGATGCATAAAATATCACAGAAGAAACAAAAGATGATAAAATACCATATATCAAATTGTCCAAATGTTCTAAATGATTGGCATTTATACATATATTCATCAAATATTAATACATGTATACCAAAATTTTAAGATGGCCATCATTTTATTGTAAACTGATAACGATTTACAATGTATTTGGTGTCAGTGCATGCCATTTATACAGACATTTAGGCAGTAGCATAAAGGCATGTGTTATTACATGGTTCAGGTTATATGGTTATCCCAGAATCCAACTTATTATGGTGAATAAAATTCAAATGTATGTATCACGCCGATTTTTGGCGACAATAATAGCTGCAATAAAGCTGCGGCTTTTCAGAAAAAAAAAAAGAAGTGTCTATCTGTATTGCTAAAGTCCTTGCCAATATTTTCAGCTATCACACTTATAATAATTTTTTTTCATTTTTTAATCCAACAACATTGTGAAATGATTTTTCAAAACAACAATATTGTGCTTAATACATTCATGCTTGGCATTGCATTAAGAGATCCTTGGCATATATTGATGCTACAGAATGTGTTGCCTGATAAAGATCTACACTGTTTGCAATTAGCCCTTATACCTGTGAGTAACTGAATTGGACTCTTCTGTTTAACTTACATAAATACATCCACTATGTAATGGCAATATTGGTTTTAGTCAAAATCATAGGCAGAATGGCAAATAGTGTAGACCCAGATGAGATGGCTCATTATGAGCTATCTCATCTGGGTCTACACTGTTTGCCTGGGTAACCGGATTGGTCTCCTGGATTGAAAGCACTGATTAATAATTTCTGTAACTTACATTTAAATCTGAGACTTGGGAACCTTATTTTGTTTAAGGTGAATGGGAACACCTTAGGGGAAGCAACTACTGCAAAAGTAATTTTGTCTCCCATGTCAATAGGGATGAACTCTTAAAGGAAAGAATTTGCTCCTAAGGAGCAATTTCTTTCCTTTAAGTGTGGACCCCTTTTTCTGTGGGACAGAGCTTATAGAAAAGCAAACAGTAAGTTCCAAAAATTGTCTCCCTTTGGAAAATGGCGGAAAAATCTGTCATGTGTTCCCATTCTCCTTAAATGAAATATACATTTACTTTCGCGGGCTTCCATAGCCTAATGGGTAAGAGCGCTGACTCTTAATCATAAGGTCTGTCACTGCTGTGGTTCGGGCCTCGCTTGGGCCACATGTGAGATGCCAAGTTCTGCAACTGAAGATCTGTTGGTCTTTCTTTGGGTACTTCATTTTTTGCGCAACGATTGGCTCAAAATAAGTGAAGTAATCTTGAAGGCCATAAAACCTTAAAAAAAAAAATACATCATGTCAAGCCCCACGTTTTGTGTGTCATCTTATCTGGTTTTATGGGCTAATATTTATTAAGTTATCAAGGACTCCAGCAATAGAGGAACACTTTAAATAATCAGGGTTTTGGTAGCAGGTTGAAAGAAAATCTACTGGAACAGTGTATGCATGGGATTTTATTGCATGTTTTTGTTAGATATGTAAGACTGTTTCCTACCTCACCATTTCAGGGTCAGAGGTGACTGAGTACTTTTTGAGGGGAGGTAACTCATTAATAAATAAATTTACTTCAGTCTCCCATGCCAGCTGTGTCTACCCTTAAAGGAAAGAATTTGATCCTTTGGAGCAAATTCTTTCCTTAGAGAGTAGACCCTTTTACAGACGCCGTTTACAGAAAGGCAAGCTCCCTTACACTGATTCAAAAAGGGCAGCTATGGGTTTCTGACAAAAAATTAACACTGTATTGGGTAACTGCTTAATGTATAAGCCATCCCTGGAAAAATGCAGTTAGATAAACTGACCAGCTCTATATTACCCCTAAATTGTTTTCAGTGGGCCATTAAACTACAAACAAACAGGAAGGCAAGCGGAAAGGTCGACCTTGCAAAATGAATATACAGTAAAATTCCTATATTAAGACCACCTTTGGGACTGTTCAAAAGTGGTCTTTAAGACCACTTTTGAACAGTCCCAAAGGTGGTCTCTGACCATAGGACACTGTATGCAGAAAATCCAAAGAAAGAATAACTGCAACCAACTAAATAAACTTTTTAAAACAGAATTGGTCTGAATTTAAGGTGGTCTTAATAGCGGAATTTTACTGTATATCAGTCATATCCTTTTACCTTCAGATTTAAAGAACATTTATAAAATACATATACAACAAAGCCCAGGCAAAGTGGTGCGAGTCTGACCACCCCTACATATAAACCCTTTTGGTTTGTTTGGACGGCAAGGCTTGAGATATCATTCCATCTCAATGTTGGGTAAAGCCCCACAAAATTGGAAGTAATGTCTCCAAATTGATCTAAATAATGTGGACGGGGATGTAAATCTCAGTTCAAGCAAATTTAACACATTATCTGTCATAGCGTTTTCATTGACTAAGCATACCCCTAAGAAAGCAGAGAAGAGTCTGTGCTGTGCTGTTTTTGATCTACAATCTAAGTATGCATGAGATGATTTGACTCATGGTAATTATACCCCCGCAAACGAAGTTTGAAGGGGGTATATAGGAGTCAGCTTGTCGTCTGTCGTCTGTCGTCGGTCCGTTACAAATCGTCTGTCGTCGGTCCGTTACAAAAAACTTTAACATTGCTCATAACTTCCTTATTCTTTGACCGATTTCTATAATATTCACACACCACACACCTTGCCACTAGTACTTAAGATTGATATACACAAACCTGACCTTGACCTTTACGTTGACCTTCCTCGAGGTCAAATACTTGTAAAAAATTGTCGGTAGCGGGGGTATAATTGGCGCCCGTTAGGCGGCAGCTCTAGTTTCACTTGAAATTCTTAAAACAGGCCTCAGGCGAGTTTCACGAAACTCGCCTAAGGCCTTTGTCATAAGTTGTCCCTTTTCAAAACAACCATGAGCATGACATCTTGTTCACAAGACTCTGTAATTAACACCCCTTTAAACCCACTTTATTTTATATAGAGAAGTTTACAGAGGAATATACATGTATATTATTTTTCTAATTTCTGCTCCAACACTTGGGTTGTGGGTACTCCTTAGATCTGTTTCAAAATTTTCATCAGAAATTTGTTTTAGAGATCTGAATGTGTGCTCTATGTTGCTAAATGCGGCATAGCACATGGCAGCCATGTGATAGATCTCTTTACTTGATGTTGTCAGGTTCCAAATAATAACCTTGTAAACCAGGGGTTGCAGGATCAATCCTGGGCTTCGTCAGACTTTCGGATGAGTCTTTAAGCTGAGGTCTGGTCTCAGTATGATCATAGCTGTTGGTGGGACGTAAAACTCAAACACTCACCAAATAATAAATTTTTGGGTGCCAGGTTATTTAGAAAATACACAGAGAAATCCTAACCCTTCTCTTGCTGAATATTCAGTTTAGCCACCCCCATTTCTGACTTTGAACCAATCAGATTACTTGATGTAATTTATTCCTACAAATTCATAAATTGAATCCTGATCAGATGGCTTCTTCAGAAGTCATCTGATCTGGATCCACACTGTTTGCAAAGATAGGGGTTGTTGTGAACAGCAGGATAAGAGCTAAACTTGAGAACAATAATAAAGAACAGAAAAACCTGGTGCAATTTTCTATTTGTTTGTTTGTACTATTATTTTTAAAATACTTTACTATAGAACTGTTACAAGAAAAGAAGCATACAACAGAAAGCATGCTACAATTAAACATGAAATTTGTTGTTTGTAGATCATTGAGAGACAAAAATGTTTATGCAAGAGTTGCCCCCACCCCCCCTGAAGTTATATCCATTTCCCATAAAGCCATGATGTACTTTTAGTTCTTGTTGATTTTTGTGATCAGTTATAGTGTGATGTTTATAGTAACTTCTCTGGAATGCATAATCATATTTACATTTTATATAGTGTCTATTTTTGGAATGCATAATAATATTTACAGTCATATGTACTAACATTATTTACTTCATGAATTCCTTCTATATCCATGTGCCATAATATAGGAGCCATGCCTTGAGAGAAAGCTTTCACCTGGTTAAGTTGTTGATTAGTTCTTGATTTGTTTGTTTGTTTGATTTGAGGTTTAACGTCCCCGTCAACACTGTATAGGTCATTTTGGAGACGTTTCTTTCAATTTTGTGGGACTTTTACCCAACATTTAGATGAAATGTCATTCTCAAGCCCTGTCGCCCAATGAAACCAATAGAGTTTATAAGCATGGACGGTCCAACTTGCACAGCTTTGCCTGTACTCCTGTGTGGTCGGTTTAAGCTCTGCGTGGAAGCATCATGCAGCCCATCTATTTCTTCCAGCCCCTATTGGTGGGGCCACATTAGTTCTTGAAGCTGGAGAGTGTGTGTGTGTGAATTCGGGTTTAACGTCGCTTTCAACAATTTTTCAGTCATATCACGACGGTGTCTGGTTGTGACAGGGAGCTCAATGCTCACGTTTATAGTGCTGCCTCACTGAAGTATCATGTCCCAGACACATTACATGATACCACACCCAGTCACATTATCTTGACACTGGATCGACCAGTCCTAGCTCTACCCCGTAAATCTGAGTGCCAAGCGAGGAGCAGCTAGTACCATTTTTCACGACTTTGGTATGTCGTCCGGGATCGAACCCGAAACCTCCCGTTCCCCGGAGCGGACACTCTACCAACTGAGCTATCGGGGCCGGTCTTGAAGCTGGAGAGTCGGGCAGAATATCTTGCTGTTAGGTTATGGACAGACTGGGGTCCATTCAAGCTTCAGGCTGTGATCAGACTGTGCATGGACTTTGCTAGCAATCTTATGCTATAAATAGAAGATCTTTCACAAGTTTTCATTTCATATGAAATTTATGAAACTCTTCTTCGACGAATTTCATAAATTTCACATGAAATGACCACTAGTGTAAGATTGTTTATCATATAACGATTTTAAGGGGCAAGGGAACACCTGGCAGATTTTTCTGCCATTTTTCAAATGGAGACAACTTTCGGGACTTCTGTTCACTTTTCTACAAATCAAACAAACAAACTGTCCCACTGAAAAAAGGGTCAACCCTTAAAGGAAAGAATTTGCTCCTCAGGAGCAATCCTTTCATCTAAGAGTTGACCCCTATTGACATGGGAGACAAAAATACTTTTGCAGGAGTTGCCTGCCCTGAAAGTGTTCCAATTCCCCTTAAATCAGGCTTTATTTTGCCAAAGTTCGAAAGGAAGTTAGTAGAAAAGATAGGGTTGGCATGCATCATGACATTACACTCCAGTAACCATATTATTACACTTTTGGTCACAAGAGGAGCAGTTGTCGGTTTATGTTGAACGAATTGGAACAGTACTGGTTAACCACTTATGTATAAGCCTGCCGTTGAAAAGTTTGGTTTGTTTGTTTGATTTGATATCATCATCATCAACGGATTTTTGATTAAAGTGTGGTACAGGGGCAACTTCCACATAAGTGGGCCCCCTTCCAGGTAGCTGGCTTGCTGCACGCATGGCAGATCTTACACCAGATCTCCAGGCTTGTCTATCATGAGGATCGATAGCAGAGAGCTTCCATTCTCTGCAATCTCTTTCTTTTAGCTGCTTCCAGGTCATCTTGGGCCTTCCCGGCCCCCGCTTTCCACCTACCTGTATGTCACAGGCAGTCTTGACTGCACCGTTGGAGCGTTCCACATGTCCATACCAGCAAAGCCTTCTCTCTTTCAGGATGAGGTCCAGGTCTTCAATGCCAAGACGCACAAGTAACTCACTGGACCTGATGGTGACAGTGTCCTGTGGCTTGACATTGCAGATCTGTCTGATCATTGCCCTGTCATTTTGCTGTAGACCTTGGAGGTTTGATAGATGGGGGCAATGCCCATGAAAAGTGTGGATAGGTAAACTGATTGGCTTGATATGACCTAAATAGAGTTGACTGGGTCATTAAACTCTGAAACAAACAAATACACTTTTGGTCATTTGATTTCTATGACATGATGTTATTCACAAAATAACAGGGATGTTATATGATGCAGCACTTTTTCATGTTATAAAGCATATTTTCTCATGACATGGCTCGTGAATTTCATAGTGTTACCCCATTGTGGTAAATATTATCATGTACAGTTGAACTTTAATGGCTGGTATACCTTTGGGACTATTAATCCTTTCCCTGCTGAACATGACAATCCCCTTTGCAAACAGTGTAGATCCAGATCAGATGGCTTCTGAAGAAGCCATCTGATCAGGATCTACACTGTTTGTCATGCAACTTATGAATTCAGTGAATACTTTATATCATGTAATTTGATTGGTTGATAGTCAGAAAAGGGTTTTGCTAAATGAATTTATTCGAATTCATTTAGCAAGCTGGAGTGCTGTGGTGCAGTGATAAAGCATCGGATTTGAGATCTAGAGGTAGCCGGTTCGATCCCAGCAAGTGCCAAGTGTTGTTTCCTTGAGCAAGAGACTTTATCCACATTGCTTAGTACTGGTTGCTATCCAGGAAAAGAGGGCCACATGGAAAATTATTACTTGTACTAAATGTGTTACCCTCAATAAATAAGGTTGATTATTATTAGTCTTCGAGTCATTCAAGTTTTACTGAAGTTTGAAAACCTAATAATTACTGTAAAAATCCTAAAAGTTTGGACACCTTGAAAACTTGCTATA
The DNA here is from genome assembly GCA_963580285.1 of Lucinisca nassula. Taxonomy (NCBI): domain Eukaryota; kingdom Metazoa; phylum Mollusca; class Bivalvia; order Lucinida; family Lucinidae; genus Lucinisca; species Lucinisca nassula. The sequence continues at coordinate 101,034,403 of OY757022.1, forward strand.
ATTTTCCAAAAATTTTAAATATTTGTTTCATGATCCAGCAAGGAAACAAAAGGTGCAGAAAAAAGGCAAACAGTGTAGACCCTGACCAGACTGCTCCTTCAGGAGCAGTCTGATCTGGGTCTGCACTGTTTACTTAGGCCTGCCTGTCCCAATACTGAGGATTACAGTAACGGGAATATTTTTATTTCGTAACTCTATGTTGTAGTGTTGTTTGTTTAATAAAAGTTGTATGGGCAGCCGTTTGGTTTTGTTTTGGTTCTGGGTAAGCCTCAGTGGCTCAAACTCTTCCTGTCCCAACCATTTTTTTGTGGTCCTAAAAGATGTTTGAGCCATTGGTGTTAAACTTTAGTAAGGGTGTCCATATTACAGCAATTAAAACAAGTCGTTTTAGAAGTGTCCATGGAAAGTGGTTAGCTACTTGCCTTATTAACCAGGGGTCATGGGTTTGATACCAGATTTCTCAGACTTTCAGATGAATCATTAAACAGAAAATATCATTTTCAATTTTTAGCTTTGGTGGCCAAGATATCTTGTTCAGGAAGCAAAATGGTTTTATTTATACCAACAACATTCCTGTAAAGTTTGAATGAAATTGGTCCAAGGCTTTAGGAGGAATAGTCTTTTAACGCTTGGGTCACATATGAGTTGCAAGTTCTGCAACAGAAGGTCAGATGGTTTTTCTCAGGGTACTCTGGTTTTTGCCGACCTCTGAATAATGATCCACAGGAAATAAGTGAAATAATCTTGAAAGGGCCATAAAACCAAAAATGAGTCTCTCCATAACAGTTCTGTTGGGAATCATAAATCTGTGTAATACAGTAATTACACAGTGTAAATATATAGTAAAATGAAATTCGGAGAGGCATGGCATGGAAGTAGTACTATAGGTATTTTCCACAATGGTGTTCAAACAAGCAGCATTATAATTTCTATGGTGAAGTGTGGGGAGGCACCATAAGGCTACCACATATCTTTTAACACCAGCTATATTGAGGCTAAATATTTTGGTTCATGAGAAAAAGAGACATTTTAGCATTGGCGATCAACAAAGGCCCTGGCAAGACTGCGCTTAGCTGCTCGCAGACATTTAATGGAGACATAAGGTAGCTTTATGCAAGTAGTGCAGGCTTAACTTAACCTTGTCTGGTTGGTGGTCACTTATGCAATAACTGCCCTTTTCCTCATGCTCATATATGTTGTTTAATGGCCCAGTCAACGCTATTTATATCCCCGACATGAAGTATGCTATGGGGTATATAGCTTTCGTCCTGCCGTTCGTCCATCCATGTACCGGTATCCCTCCATCCGTTAACATTTTGGTTAAAGTTTTGCGTTAATGTTTCTAAGAGATTGTATCTTCTGAACCCTTTGATAGATTTAGTTGATACTTACACTGAAGTTACATACGGATCTAAAGATTTCCCCCCCCCCCCACCCCCCACAGTGACCTTGATGTCAAGGTCACAGACTTAGAAATTTTACTTTTGGTTAAAGTTTTATGACAAAGTTTACAGATGCCTGTATGTCCTAAACTCTAAGACAAATTCAGTTGATACTTGCATCAATGTTGCATGCCAATCCAAAGATTTTGTGATGCATGTCACTTCCCCAACCCATGGTGTCCTTCACCTCATGGTCACGGACTTAGAAATTTTACATTTGGTTAAAGTTTATGTTTTATGACAAAGTTTATAGATGCCTGTATCTAAGACAAATTCAATTGATACTTGCATCAGTGTTGCATACCAGTCCAAAGATTTCATTGATGCATACCCCACCCTGCTGCTTCAGTAACATTGATGCCCTCACTACCTTGGTCCATTTAGAAATTTTGTTTGGTTTAGCTTTTACAAGCACATTTATAGCTTCTTGACGTCTTCATACAAGCTCGAAAGATATATCAGAGGATGGCGCTGGCCGGGGGTATACGTGACTCACTGGTCGCTTTCTCTAGTTTAGGTCATTATTGAGTCAGTCAGTTTACCTATCCATGCTTTTCCTGGGCAGGCTTATACGTAAGCGGTTAACCAGTACAATTCACATTCTTTTGCCAGAAACTGACAACTGCCCTTCTTGAGTCAGCGGAAGGGAGAGAATGACAGTGGTAAGATTTCATGATCAATCTCCACAAAAGAATGTTGCCAACTCCGCAGGTATGGAAGCCGTGTCTTCCTGATCACCAGTCAGAGGCACACCCGACTGAGCTACCCAGGCCGGCAGATATGTTCCGAGTTTCAGTGTTCCTGATGAACAAATTGGTGTCTTTTCTTGTGGGAATGAAATGATAACAAAGAAATAGGAGTTTTTGGCCTTTCTATATTAAGTTCTATGAAATTTAAAAAATATGATACTAATCTGTACAAAAAGTGTAAAACTTGATTTAAAAAAAGAAAAGAACTAAGACAGACACATAACCTATGGCTTGAACCCATTTTTCTTCCACCTTATATATAGCAGGTATCTATTTTGAAACTAACTCTTATCCCCCCGCCCATAGGGGCTTGAAAAAATATATGGGCGGCATGATGCTTCCACGCAGAGCTGAATCCGGCCCACCCAATATTACTGGTAAACCACTTAGAGGATCTAAGCCTGTCTAGGAACCGCGGTGCGAGGCGGACCGTCCATGCTAATAAACCATATTGGTTTCATTGGGCGACAGGGCTTGAGATGTCATTTCATCTCAATGTCTGGTAAAAGTCCCACAAAATTGGAAGCAACGTCTCCAAAATGACCTTAACAGTGTTGACGGGGACGTTAAACCTCAGATCAACCAACCAACTTATCCTGCTGTTCACAACAACCCTTTTCTTTGCAAACAGTGTAGATCCAGATCAGATGGCTTCTGAAGAAGCCATCTGATCAGGATCTACACTGTTCGACATTCAATTTATGAATTTGTAGGAATAAATTACATTAAGTAATCGGATTGGTTCAAAGTCAGAAATGGGTGAGGCTAATCTGAATACTCAGCAAGAGAAGGGTTAAGAGTTGTCAGGTTGAATTATTTAGAAAAAGGCTAAACATTTTGCAAACAGTGAAGATTCTGATCAGACATGTTCTGTGGATTTGATCCTGGCCTGCACTTTTTACCAGTGCCCTGTTCGGGGTCCCAATATAAAATGGGTTAACCCATAAAATGGCAATCACGATAATTTTCATTTGCTTTGTCGTCTGCTGGTTACTTTAAAAGTCATTTTTGCAAACAGTGTGGACCCAGATCAGAGCAATGTCTGATCTTGGTCCACACTATTTGCCTGTATGAAAAAAAATATGTCTAAAATGTTTGCAAGAAGATTCTGCAGAAGACATTTCAAATGTAGTTTTTCTCGGCACCTTAAGGATAAGCCAACAAACTTTGACCCACATAAGCCTACCATCTGATAAAAGGCACATTGGCAAACAGTGTAGACCCAGATCAGACTGCACATTCTGCAGAACATAACATCTGATTATGGTCTACACGGTTTTCCATAAATACAGGTATATAATTTTGTACAACACAACATATAGAACAAATCCGACATCCCTAGACTTGGGAATGGACCTGTCCAAAACCATATACCAGTAGTGGAAGATACCATTTAGGGTTTTTTTTGGGGGGGGCGGGGGGGGGGGGGGGTTGGTATGTCGTTTGAAGAATTTTAAGATCGCTGCCATGGATATCGGAACTGAACAATTTAAACAAATTTGAACCGCCATGTTGCCCCTGGGGATGCCTCCAATCAAGTGTCAGCTCGTTCCGACCTTTGGCTCAGGACGAGATGTTGTTTGAAGAATTTCAAGATGGGCATCATGGCGGCCATCTGGGATACCGGAACGGAACAATTTGAGCAAATCTGAATATCCATGTCCCCCCAGTGACTCCCATCAAGTTTCAGCTTGATCAGTCCTTTGGTTCCGGAGGAGATTAGATGTCATTTAAAGAATTTTAAGGTGGAAGCCAGGCGGCCATCTTGGATATTAGAACCAAACAATTTTAGCAAATCTGAATCTCCATGTTGCCCAGATACCTCATATCAAGCTTCAGCTTAGTCTCACTTTTGATTTGGGTGGAGATGTCATTCGAAGAATTTCAAGATGGCTGCAAAAGGCCTCAATCTTGGATATCGGTATGGAACAGTATTTTAGCAATTCTGAATCTCCATATCTTCCCGAGATGCCTCCCATCAAGTTTCAGCTCAGTCCAGGGCCCAGTTGTTCAAAACTAACGACGTCGTTAGTTAACATATCGTTAAAACTTTGATCATTAAATATGGCAAATATGCCGAAATTTTTGCTGAAAAAATGTGAGCAGCTTTTGCGGATGCAAAAGCTGCTCACATTTTTTCAGCAAAAATACCAAAATTTTCAATATTGTACTTGCTAGAAGAGTTAACAATATGACCACTAACGAGCTCGTTAAGCTAACGATGCTTTGAACAACTGGGCCCAGATGTTCACTCAGGAGGAGATGTTGTTTGAAGAATTTCAAGATGGCTGCCATGGTGGCCATTTTGGATATTGGAATGTAATCTCTACGCTGCCCTAATGCCACCAACCAACTATCAGCACAATCCAATCGGTAGTTCTTGGGGAGATGTCGAAAATGTGAAAAGTTATAATGACAGACGGACGATGGACAACAGACCCGGCATAAGCTGACCTGTAGCATAGCTACAAGTGAGATAATAATTATAAAAATCTTTTGAAACAATACACTCCTATTTTTAAAAAGTCTTCATGATAAACAAAATCTACACTCATGGCCATTTTATATGAATTTATGGAACAAGCTTAAGGCTCCTTTACATAAATTTCATATGATATCGCCCCACATATGACATCCTGTATTCATTTCAATGTGAGCATGTTAATGAAAACATAACCAATGAAAATGGATAGTATCACAAAATTCAAGTACATACATAATTATTATAAGAGCCCCGCCAAGCGTATTTGTGTCTTCGAGCATTCCGTCATGACACATTTTAACTGCGCATGCCCAGCCATTCAGAGGGGCCAGGGATATGGCTTTCTGTCTGAAGGTTCCTCTTGATTCACTGCTTGTATGAGCGAGCAGCGAAGGTTCTGGCAAGACTGCTTGCATAGGCGATAAGTACCAAAATCGCTTGATGGGGCCCATAAAGGGAATAGAATAAAATTTTCAATAAAATAGTCTAGATTGCACCATCTATCACAAGTCAAAAAGAAGTCAAATGATTAAAAAGAGTGAAAATGTGTGTAGTTTTGGGAATGGCTCATATTCTATTGAAACTATCTGCAGACAAGACTTTTGAAGCTATTTAGAAGTCTCTGTGGTGTAGTGGTGACACTACTCACCATGTAAACCAGGGATCACAGGATTGATTCCGGGCTTCTCCAGACTCTCGGATGTGTCTTTAAACTGAGGTCCCGTTTCCGTATGACCATTGCTGTTGGTGGGACGTAAAACTCAAACACTCACTCACTCTATGAAGCTATTCAAATTTGAGTTCATTACATACAGCCAAGCTCTTTATAAGAAAAATGACAATAATGGTTTTTGTTTTCTACCAACAATACACCAAAACCTCTGTATAACACTATTCTTTGGGTCCAAATCATAGACCACGTTAGGTTAGGTACACAACCATCTTGTATCCAAACCAAAATTTATATGGGCATTTTTCTATTTATACTTTTTTGGGATCATCTTTAACCCTTGTCCCACTGTTCATGACAACCCCTATCTTTGCAAACAATGTAGATCCAGATCAGATGGCTTCCAAGATCTACACTGTAATCCAGTTTGCAAATTTGATTGAATAAGTTGCATCAAGTAATTTGATGGGTTGAAATGTAAATGGGTGTGGCTAGATTAATTTATGCAGCGGGATAAGTGTTAAACCATTTTATATCCAAAATTATGCCATAAAAAACAATGATATAACCAGGTTTATGTGTATTTGCGTGTTATCACTCAGCAGTCTGGCAAAATGATTTGTAATAATGACATTCAATGCAAAGTCCTTCAAAGCAACCTCAGGGTATCTCTGCTGAAACAGTTCAAAATAATTTACATTGTTCAAAGCAAGTTCACACTGCTCTCAACTAGGAATGTGTTCAAATATGCCCCAGCCTGGAACCTTGCCTGAAGATAAAAAATCTACCTCTTACAAAACAATTAACCCTTAAGATGCCATGAAAAACGGCATCTGAAAATGTTGTCTGCTGAATCTTCTTGCAAACTTTTTTAAAAACATTTTTGCAGACAGCCTGTTTGCAAAAAGGATTAATTTAATTTTCAAACATGTGCAGCTAGGACTCCTCTGTGATTGTGCTAGAGCAAACACATCAGTGTCTTTGCTGTGTGCATATTATATAATAGCTGAAGGATCATTCCTTCCTGACAAAGTCGGCCATTTTTTTTTTCAAAAGGACACAATTTTCCTGATTTCCTGTTTGCTTTTCTGTAACCCAAGCGCCTCTGAAAAAGGGGTATACTCTTTAGGAGCAAATTCTTCTCTTTAATAGTAGACCCCTATGGATAGTAGACCCCTATGGATATTTCCTTTAATAGTGGACCCCTATGGATATTTGCTTTAATAATAGACCCCTATGGATAAGAGAGACAAAAATATCTTTAAATGGGTTGCGTCCCCTGAAGGTGCTTGTAAGTTCCAATCTTTACCCTTAAGATGCCAGTCACAACAATCGCCATTTGCATTGTTGTCTGCTGGTTACTTGTAAACAGTGTAGACCCAGATCAGACTGCAATGACCCTTAAGGTGCCAGTCACAACAATTGCCATCTGCTTTGTTGTCTGCTGATTACTAGAAAACAGTGTAGACCCAGATCAGACTGCAGTCTGATCAAGGGCCCAACTGTTTGCCTGTATGCAAAAATATTTTTATAAAGTTTGCATTAAGATTCAGCAGACGATATAAACAGATGCCATTTTTCTAAGCAGTTTTTCTTGACATCTACTTGAATATCTCTACGGGCATGCATTTATTATCTCCAACATCTCAGAGTTTCGCTCTCACATCGCTTGGAAAAATAGATTCCGCTGCACGATGCTTCCACGCAGAGCTGAAACTGACCACACGTGTACTGGTAAACCTTTTACAAAAGGACTAAGCCTGCCGAGGTAAAGTGATATGAGTCCGACTGTCAAATGCATTTAAGCCTTCAGGTTTCATTGGGCGGAAGGGATTGAGATGTCATTTCATCTCAATGTTGGGTAAAAGTCCCACAAAATTGGAAGCCATGTCTCCAAAATGACCTAAATAGTGTTGTTGGGGACATTAAACCTCAATTCATTGAAAAATCAACATGTCAGACGAGTATATACCAACATGAATAAAATTATCACAGATTGCAAAACATTTCCCCCCGAATTTCTCTCAGCTTATTGCTTTAAGAACTGTTCTCATTTTCGGGTTGACATTAACACCATGAAATTTCCAGTCCAAAGCACAAAAATCTGCACACTCTATCTTCTCTTTCTGGTATTCTGGCATGTCTATCGTGTCCTCAGTCCTGCAAAAATTAAAATAATGATATTCGAAGCATTAATACAGGCGATTGTCTCCTGGAGACAATTTATATGAAGTGTCAGGTCCTGTTTTCTGAAAATTACATTTCATACAAATTGTCAGCATACATTTTGAAAAACATTTTCTTATTTTTCCCAGAAAACAGGATTCGACATTTCATGCAAATTGTCTCGAGACAATTTGCATGAACTGTCAAATCCTGTTTTCTGGGAAAAATAAGAAAAATAGAAACACCTTGTTGTCCACTGAATTAGCCCAGAGAGTGGCAAAGGTAAAAATGTGGTAATTTTTGGCTGAGTACCCGTAAGTCAACAAGACATATCAAATCCAGTCTTGAAGTCCTTTGAGCACTGCATATTAGGCAAAGTTAAGGATATACTGGCATGAGCCTAAAGTAATTAACTGAAGGCTTTCAGTCAAAGGGCAAAAAATGATGGTGAGGAAGAAGAAATAATTTACATACCGGTAGTACCAGATAAGAGGGCGTATCTACATATTGTTTTTAGCTCACCTGAACACTTTTCGTCTGTCGTCAGTGCGTGCGTTAGTCTGTAAACTTTTTCTTCAAACGACAAAGATTTTTGCCCAGTCATTAATTATTATGCTCAGCTGCGTTTCACAATTATGCCTTTTCCTAAAAGCATGTTTTCTGTCTGACAAAAGTTTATGTTCATCCAAGTGGGCCATGACGTTTGAGCAGACTATATGTACAAGCAATTTACACAGAACACAAGTCAGAGACATAGGGTGATAGTGACGGGCAAGAGTCCTATCTCCTTTTTTGAAGAGTGGACAGATGTTTGCTAGGGATTTCACCTGTATCAAGAGACTGTTGAAACAAATGTGCAAAAACTCATTTGCTAGTTCCTTCAGGATGCTAGGATGAAGCTCATCAGGTCCTAAGGCCTTACTGGGGAAGCCTTGAAGTAACTTGATCACTCCTGCAGCTGACACAACATGGGGTCAATCTTCCAGTCAATGGAACCTCCATGAACTCAGTTTTATTAAACGCATCATTGAATTGACCAACTATTTCCTCTGTCCTTTCTGATTCAGCAACCTCGTTCCCTTCTCTTTTATTAAGGGGCGAGATACCTTGCCTGTCTTTCTTCTGGCTACTGATATATCTAAAGAAGTCTCTGGGATTCGCCTTTACATCACCTACCAAGTTATTCACATACAAATCATGTTGATTTTTATATCAGTCGGTCAAACTAACCGCATGCTTAAAACTAGATTTAACGAGCATTATCGTAGAATGAGTAAGCCTAAGAAAACTGACACTTTCTTGTACCGTCACTTTCGACGTACAGGTCATTCTGTAAATAACATTGTTATACAACCAGTGGAAAAACTTTATCATGATGCAAATTCTACATCTAGATTCAAAATAATCAAAAGACATGAAGCTGAATTGAAATGAATTAAATTTTTACAGACCCCTTTTCCACTGGGTTTTAATGACAACATTTATCATGAGGATAATATTTCCAGAATGCCGGACTTTGATATTTTCTCACTCCTGGAATGTCGAAAACGCAGAACTAGATCTCACGGCACCAGGAAAAATGGTAACTTAAAACGTAAATCACGTGCGTTTAAACGAAACAATACTAGACTGAAGTGACTGTCAATTATATTATTAAATCATGGACGCCACTCTATGCTTTCATTTTTAAGTTCATTACCCGTTTCTGTTTTACGTCTTCTGGACACCGAGGCGAATAAATTCTACGATAGTTCTCATCAGTTATATGATGCGGCTCTCTTAACTAGAGGCTATACTCAGCATACTCTCCGTCCTTACATTGATTCTGAAATTAATCATAAACGCCATTTCTTCAAAATATCCTTCATTAATAAGGGTATGGATTTTATAGATTTGCCCAGTATCTTCCGTGAGAGATCGGTGCTTTCTTCCATTCCTGCTTATTTTCAAAATACTGAAACACCTATAATTTGCTATAAATATAACAAACCTGTTAGATCTATCATTTTTAATTTCAATAAACTTGTTTCAGATCTTGATATTGATACTAATACTCCTGATTCATGTGATTGTAAAAACTCAAAGTATTGCTATCCTGCTGCTGGTCATGTAATTACTGGCAATTTGAAAATTATTCCTGATTCTAGGATAAGGAATATAATTTCTAAAGGACCGAAATATCGGTTTCCTTCTAAAATTGATTTCAGTAAATGTAGAGATGAAATCGCTGCTTCCTTGAATGAATTCGGTAATCGATGGTGTAAGCGAGAGTATGTTGAGCATAAAGCCCTTAAGGACTGGAAACTTAGCATTTTAAAACTAGTGAATAAACGCATTTCTTTCTATTCTCAAAATACTAACTTATTACCTCCTAAGCCCAAGACGTCTTTACGTCATCTTAAACTAGGTATTCAAGAATTTCATAAGAAGTTTGTTTTGGCCCCTGCAGACAAGGCCGCTAACAACGTCGTCGTTGTGTGACGGCTCCACTATGTTAACACGCTTAAGCAGGAGCTTGGTGGTACTAAGGCCTATGAACTTCAGCCTTTAGCTGAAGAGAGAGCTATAGTAGATAAACATGTTTGTCTTTCAGCCACCAAGTTTGCTGTGTGTGTTAACGAAGGCCAAGACAAGCTTCCTACGCTATACTGGTTACCAAAACTTCATAAAAAACCTTACAAAGCACGGTTTATTGCAAATTCTAGCTCTTGCACTACCACTGAACTTTCTAAATTATTAACTTCCTGTCTTACTGCTATTAAAACGCATGTAATTAAATATTGTGATAAAATCTTTGAAAGATCAGGAAGAAATCTGTTTTGGTCTATAAAAAATTCGAATGAGGTTTTAAATAAATTGAATTCTAGACATTTTCGTGCTTCTAGTCTGTCTACCTACGATTTTTCCACTCTTTACACTACACTTCCTTATAATCTTATAAAAGAAAAGCTTAATGATTTAATTGAATGGGCTTTTCACAGAGAAGATTCTCTCTATCTTGCATGTAATGTCAGAAATGCATTTTTCACTTCTAAAGAGCATAAGAATTATACACTTTGGTCATGTCAGAAAGTGTGTGATGCCCTCACCTTTCTACTTGACAATATTTATATTAGATTCGGTACTAAGTTATTTAGACAAATTGTGGGTATTCCGATGGGTACTAATTGCGCACCTCTTGTGGCTGATCTGTTCTTGTATTGTTATGAAAGAGACTTCAGGCCTCAGATTCTATGACGGCTCCAACGTAAAGGCTTATTGAGAATTAGAGAGATCTAATTCAAGGTAATGTTGGTTGGTGCCTGATGCTCTGTCTCTGGTCGGGCTCATCGGAGTCTAACTGTTGGTTTTCTTTTGCTCCAGCATTTCAGTGGTTTCTTGCTGTCGAGTCCTCACCGTTGTCTCACCTCTGTGGTTCTTTGATTTTTGTGTTCACGGAGATGTTGCACTGATGAGTTAGGAGGCCTTCATGCGGACTGAACAAATTATTTGTCTAAATCGCGACGGAAGTAAGGGCGAGGATTGTGGCCACGTAAAATCGATTTAAGCCCCCCAGTGGAAATCTTCCACTGACCGTTCCAAGGCGGCTCTTCTGTGGCGATTTATTTTATGTTGTTGTTTGTTACTTACTGTGTGTATCACTTGTGTCTTTTAGTTTCGGATGACCATATGGCCATTTTGTGGGAAAGTAACTGTCCTTATGGCCTTCCTTTGTTTAGGTTTCCATTATGGTCTGGTCGCTTAATGTTTGTATTTCTTTCCCTTTGGTGTCTTTTATGGGTGGAGTAAGTTAATTGTATCAATTCCTGATCTTTGTTTTACTTCTACTTTTCATTTTGTCGCTTTCCATTGATAACCAATCTGAAATTATTGAAGCTTTTAGCTCTACTTCTAGATATTTAGATGATTTATTAAATATTGATAATACCTATTTTGATGGTTTGATCAGTCAGATTTACCCCCTAGAACTTCAGTTAAATAAAGCAAATTCTTCTGATACCGAGGCCCCGTTTTTGGATTTACATCTATCTATTGTAGATGGATTTGTTTCGTGCAAAATTTATGATAAACGCGATGACTTTGATTTTGAGATTGTAAATTTTCCTTTTTTGGATGGTGATGTTCCTCGTGCGCCATCCTATGGCGTTTATATTTCGCAATTAATTCGATTTGCTAGAGTGTGTAGTCATGTTACTGACTTCAACACTCGTAATAATTTATTAACGGCTAAACTCCTTAATCAGGGTTATCGGTACCATAAACTACGCAAAGCCTTTTCAAAATTTTATAGACGCCATTCTGATTTAATTTCAAAATTCAATATTGGACTTAAATCTCTTCTGCAACAAGGTCTATCGGAACCCGAATTTTATGGTGACTTAGTATATAAATTCAGAAAAATACATAACCGCAATGACTTCAGCACCCAATTTCGTAAAATCATTCTTCGATATAAAAAGATTGGGTACAACATGGATATTATACGACAGACTGCATGCATGGTAGTTAACCCAATCACGGTTGGCAACTTTGCTTCCCTCTTTAATTGCACGCCGGTTAGTCAGGCCTCAGATTCTATGACGGCTCCAACGTAAAGGCTTATCGAAAATTAGAGAGATAATGTTGGTTGGTGCCTGATGCTCTGTCTCTGGTCGGGCTCATCGGAGTCTAACTGTTGGTTTTCTTTTGCTCCAGCATTTCTGTGGTTTCTTGCTGTCGAGTCCTCACCGTTGTCTCACCTCCGTGGTTCTTTGATTTTTGTGTTCACGGAGATGTTGCACTGATGAGTTAGGAGGCCTTCATGCGGACTGAACAAATTATTTGTCTAAATCGCGACGGAAGTAAGGGCGAGGATTGTGGCCACGTAAAATCGATTTAAGCCCCCCCAGTGGAAATCTTCCACTGACCGTTCCAAGGCGGCTCTTCTGTGGCGATTTATTTATGTTGTTGTTTGTTACTTACTGTGTGTATCACTTGTGTCTTTTGGTTTTGGATGGCCATATGGCCATTTTGTGGGAAAGTAACTGTCCTTATGGCCTTCCTTTGTTTAGGTTTCCATTATGGTCTGGTCGCTTAATGTTTGTATTTCTTTCCCTTTGGTCTCTTTTATGGGTGGAGTAAGTTAATTGTATCAATTCCTGATCTTTGTTTTACTTCTACTTTGATTTCACGTCTCAAGTTTTCAACTGTGTCCGGAGTTAATGACTTCCCGTCCTTTTTGCCTTTGCATGAATCTTATTCCTTCTTCGAATTTTTCTTCTTATCTCTGGTGTGATCCAGGGAATAGAAGATACAGACCTACTAGTTTTTGAGGGGATATGATTTTCGGCCGAAGTATGAATGAAAGGAGTTATCAAATCAAAGTTCTCCTGTACAGACAGAGCATCTGAATAACCATTAAAATATTTCTCTTTTGCAAATCTGAGTGTATCCTTCCTCAATGTTTCATAGTCAACCTTCTGATACGAGGAAACCTTCCTCCGAGGTTTCTAAACCACTGATCGGATTTTGACAAAACTTCACAGGAATGATCCTGAAGTGATCCCCTTTCAAAGTTGTTCAAATGGTTCCGGTCTGGTGCACATCTAGGTCACAGGAGCCGAAAATAGATTTTTTTCATTGACAAATCTTCTTAGCCCAGTTCTTTGATATTTGGTATGAAGCTTCATCTAGTGGACCTCTACCAAGATTGTTCAAATTATAGCCCTGGGGCCAAAAATGCCCCCGCCCAGGGCCCTCTGGTTTTACATAGACATTATATAGGGAAAATCTTTTAAACTCTTCTCTGAAACAACAAGGCCAAGGTATTTGATATTTGGTGTGAAGCTTCATCTAAAGGACCTCTATCAAGATTGTTCAAATTCTAACCATAGGGTCAAAAATGCCCCCGCCATGGGGCCCCTGGTTTTTAATAGACTTATATAGGGACAATCCTTAAAAATCTTTTTGTTCGAAACCAGAAGGCTCAGGTCTTTGATATTTGGTATGAAGCTTCGTCTAGTGGACCTCTATCAAGATTGTTCAAATTATAGCCCTGGGGCCAAAAATGCCCCCTTCCCCGGGACCCACTGGTTTTACATTGACTTATATAGGGAAAATCTTAATAATAAATCTTCTTGTCTGAAACCAGAAGGCTCAGTTCTTTGATATTCCGTATGATGCTTTGTCTAGTAGACCTCGAACAAGACTGATTAAATTATAGCCTTTGGGCCAAAAATGGCCAATAAATGAGCCCCGGAGCCCACAGGTTTTATATAGACTTATATAAGGAAAACCTTTAAAAATCTTCTCATCTGAAACCAGAAGGCTCAGGTCTTTGGCTTCTCCCATTAGACCTCCCTCAAGATTATGCAAATCATGCAAATCCCCTGGGCCCACTTGTTACACTATGGATCAAGTGAGTGATCCAGGGCCATCATGGCCCTCTTGTTCTTATTTCTGCATGAAAACATATGCTGTGGGTATTTATAAGAAGCGCCTCGGTACAAGGCATTTCAAGTGAATACCCATAACATATGCTGAGGCTCTTAATTCTAAACATAATTTATGCTTTTGTGCAGAAACAAGAGAAATATCAGAATTTTTCTGATGAAAAAAGCTATGAATAAAAGAGAAGTAAAGTCAAGCTACAAGAGTAATTTGAATATCTTTAGGACAATGAAAATTTGTATGAAATAGGGGTTGTTCAAATTTTATGAGGGTCATCATGCCAGGTGATGAGGCATATTATGGGGATGACTTAATTAAGGATATCTTTTTGATCTTTTGAATAATAAAGGATTGCTGTGTGTAAGAATCATCTATTCAAGATAAAATAAAAAAAATGGCTTAAGGGGAAAGAATACACCTTCAGGGGAAGAAACTCTTGCAAAAGTATTTTTGTCTCCCGTGTCAACAGGGGTCAACTCTTAAAGCACCTCAGAGGAGCAAATTCTTTCCTTTAAGAGTAGACCCCTTTTTCAGTTGGACAGGGCTTATAGAAATTTAAAGCAAACAGGAAGTCCTGAAAGTTGTCTCCCTTTGAAAAATGCGGAAAAATCTGCCAGGTGTTCCTACTCCCCTTAAAATATCCTAATATATGGATATCTGGAACTATGGGGAGAATTCTCCATGGAGTAGGTCACTTAAAAAATTAAAGAGTGAGTTTGAATTAATTTAGCCATGGAATATGAGCAATCTGAGTTTGAATTATTCATTACGATAACACACCTATGCGACACAGTGTATTTTTTTCACATCTCCAAAATGGCTACTTTTCTGATAAAAATCCGTAATATTTTTCTTATTTATACTGCAAACCTAGGTTGTGGGTACTCATTAGAACCGCCTCATTGAGGCGGTTCTAACGAGTACCCACAACCTATGTCTAGGAGCAGAAATAAGGAAAATAATGTGTACCTCCCTAAACCCCTGTTTTCCCTTATAAAGTGGAGTGTAAGACATTTCACGGACCTGTTAGCATCATGGTAGTTTTATTGTACTTACACAAATTTAGGGTAAAGAACACGTTCTGCGTAAGCTGCCATTCCAGAAAATAGCTTCTGATCTACTTTGGTTTCCTCGTTAATGTCCAGCAACTCCAGGAGGTACTGAATCTGTACTGTTGTTATTGTGTTAACTAACACATCTTTTAAACTCCTGTCAATATCCTGAAAGTTTGAAAATATTTTAAAGGAATTTCATCGTGTTAACAATCCGCTCCCGCCCATCCGGGCTTGAAGAAATATATGGGCTGCATGATGCTTCCATGCAGAGCTGAAACCAGCCGCACATGAATACTGGTAAACCGCTTAGAGGATCTATGCCTGCCCAGGCAAAGCGGTGCGAGTCAGACCATCCTTGCTTATAAACCCTATTGGTTTCATTGGGCGACAGGGCTTGAGATGTCATTTCATCTCAAAGTCAGGTAAAAGTCCCACAAAATTGGAAGCAATGTCTCCAAAATGACCTATACAGTGTTGACGGGGACGGTAAACCTCAAATCAACCAAACAAATATTGTGTTAACAATTAAGTCTGTGTAGTTAGCTCCCCTTAAAACCAAACCTTTGGTTTTCAAGAGTGTATTTTATTTTTCTTAACTCAGCTAAAATCTATGCATAGACTCTTTGACTGACTATTTGTTAGAACTGCCTCAATGAGGAAACTCTAATGAGTACCCACAATCTATGTTAATTGGAGCAGAAATAAGAATATAAAGGTCTAAATGGAGCAAGTTTTTCCTTTAACCCATTTTTGTACCGGAACCCCAAAAGGGGTAATTGAGAAAATGTGCAGCAAAACATGGCGTCTGATCAGGGCCTACACTGTTGCAAAAGCTCACTGCCTGGTTCAGCCATTTTCAAAATAAAATTTGAAGGAAATACAACCTGACACCCCAAATTTTGAAATGGACTCCTGCTATATATACACTTTTTTTAGGGTTCTAGTCTACAAGAAAGCAAACAAGACGTAAAAAACTGTCTCACTTGCAGAAATGCTAGACAATATATTGGTGCATTCCACTTAAGTTAATGGACTGTTTTTATCACCAAGGTACTACCAATATTCAAACACTAGAAGTGCTTGTTACAGCGGGCAGTGTAGTCCAAGATCAGTATCTGTATGGCTTTGTAAGTTTCTAGCAATGTAACATACTTGACACATTGTTGGACAGTTAAAATTATTCGCCCATATCCAAAGTTAACTGCCAGACAGAACATGAGATCTATATAACATGGCAAACATTTTCACTAAAATCTTTTTATAGGCTACAGCAAATTTCAGTATGAATAACTCATTTAGGTACATGCCTCTTTATAACACTGTTGATACAATTTTGCATATAACAAAGTTTACAACATGATGAGTTGATTGTCTCTGAGTGTAAGCTAGAAAAATTGCCCTGAAAGAGGACTTGGACTGTTTTGTTTAACCCTTAAACTCCTGTACTGTAAGCAAACAGTGTAGACCCTGATCAAACATAGCATTGTATGGCATCTGATCTGGTTCTACTCTGTTTGCCACCCCCAACATATGATTCCAGCCTTGATTCTATAGAGAATGTAGCCTCTTATGCAAGACTTTGTTCTTATGCAGTGATAAAAATAGCGTAGCTATTTTCTATAAATAACCATTACCTGGATTCTCTATATATATGTCAGTAATAGTCACATGGACTTTAGTGGTAAAAAGCTACTGCACTTTATAACTTTGTGTATCTATTGGCAAACAATTGACCTAAAACTGATCTTTTTCTGTATACTCTATACACATGTACATTGTTGTTTAGATAAAACACGCGTGTTTAACCTAACACTGCTTCTGCTCAGTGAAACCATCTCTAAAAATGCCATGCCATTTCTTCATTTTCCACAGAAGCCACAGATTAGAATTTGCCATGTAATTTTAAAACAAGAGGGCCATGATGGTCATGTATCCCTCACCTGACTCTGAAGTGAAAAGTTCAATATGGCCAAAATTCGAACTCCTCCGAGATTTAATGGATGTGCTGATTATCTGTAAGTATGATGAAAACTGGATAAAAAATTAACAAGTTTTTGAGTGGAAACCATATTTTTTTTTTTTGCCTTCAAGGGCAAGTAGTCCTGAATCAAAAGATCAGATGTGGCCCAAATTCGAAATCATCTGAGATTTTATGGATATGCTGATTACCAGCAAGTTTCATGAAGATCCAATCAAAACTAAACAAGTTATTGAGCGGAATCGATTTTCACCATTATAATTCAATGGAAGCTGACTGTTTGAAAGTGTGGACAACGACGGATAAGGAAGACGAAGACAGATGATGGAGCCTAGCTATACTATAAGTTCACCTTGTGAGCCTTCAGCTCAGGTGAGCTAACAAGTTATTGAGCCAAAAATCATATTTTTTTGTGTTCAAGGACAACTAACTCTGAAGTGCAAAAGTCGATAGAGCCAAAATTCGAACTCATCTGAGATTTTATGTATGTGCTGATCATCTGCAAGTTTGATGAAGAATGAATAAAAAATAAACTAGTTATTTGGTGGAAAATGTTTTTTTTGGTGTGTTCAAAGGCAGGTAACTCTGAAGTGAAAAATATGACCTGGCCTGAATTTGAACTCATCTGAGATTTAATGGTTGTGCTGATTATCTGCAAGTTTGATGAAGACTGGATCAGAACTAAACAAGTTATTAATTGGAAACCATAATTTTTTTTGCATTCAAGGGAGAGTTACTCTGAAGTGAAAATTCTGATCTGGCCAAAATTCTAACTCATCTGAGATTGTATGGATATGCTGATTACCTACAAGTTCCATGAAGATCCAATAAAAAATAAGCAAGTTATTGAGGGGAAACCATCATTTCTTATGTTCAAGGGCAAGTAACTCTGATGTGAAAAATCTGATCTGGCCCAAATTCATACTCGTCCGAGCTTTAATGGATGTGTGAGTATGATGAAGACTGGATCAAAACTAAACAAGTTATTGACCAGAAACCATATTTTTTGCGTTCAAGGGCAAGTAACTCTGAAGTGAAAATTTCGACCTGGCCCAAATTCGAACTCATCCAAGATTTTATGGATATGCTGATTACCTGCAAGTTTCATGAAGATCCAATCAAAATTAAACAAGTTATCAAGCGGAAACCATCATTTTGTGCATTCCAAGGGCAAGTAACTCTGAGGTGAATCATCTGTTCTGACTCAAATTCGAACTCATCCTAGATTTAATGGATGTGCTGACTATCTGTAAGTTTGATGAAGACTGGATCAAAACTAAACATGTTAGTGAGAGGAAACCATAATGTTTTGCATTCACAGGCAAGTAACTCTGAAGTGAAAATTCTGATCTGGCCCAAATTCGAACTCATCCAAGATTTTATGGATATGCTGATTACCTGCAAGTTTCATGAAGATCCAATCAAAATTAAACAAGTTATCAAGCGGAAACCATCATTTTGTGCATTCCAAGGGCAAGTAACTCTGAGGTGAATCATCTGTTCTGACTCAAATTCGAACTCATCCTAGATTTAATGGATGTGCTGACTATCTGTAAGTTTGATGAAGACTGGATCAAAACTAAACATGTTAGTGAGAGGAAACCATAATGTTTTGCATTCACAGGCAAGTAACTCTGAAGTGAAAATTCTGATCTGGCCCAAATTCAAACTCATCCAAGATTTTATGGATATGCTGATTATCTGCAAGTTTCATGAAGATCCAATCAAAAATAAACAAGTTATTGAGCGGAAACGATTTTCACCATTATAATCCAATGGAAGCTAACTGTTGCCATGGAAACCAGAGTTTTGGTTGATTCTGCCCGAAAACATTATGCAGTAAATCCCCCTACTCAGCAATGGTGCACATGACATTTGATCAAGATTGACCCACTGGTCTTAGATATATTCCTGTTTGAAAGTGTGGGCGACGACGACGGACGACCAAGCCTTGCTATACTATAAGCTCACTTTGTGAGCCTTCGGCTCAGATGAGCTAAAAACAGGCTGATTTTCCGTGGAATTTCACGGAATTAGCAGATTTTTATCAGAAAAGTACCATTTTGGAAATATGAAATAATGCAGTATGTTGCACGTGTGTGTTATCGTAATGGAAACACAGAAATGCAAAATTTAATGAATTAATATGGCTTTGGTCACGTGACAAATTTGGCCACAAAGCCCATATAAGGTAAAAACCTTTCAGAAATATTTTTTAGAACAAGTGGGCAGAGTATTATAAAACTTGGAATGTAGTATTGGGAACTCAAACCAATCATAATTTGTTCAAATCATGATGCCAGGTTGACCTTGACCAGAACCGAAAGAAACTGGTCAGCATGAGAACATTTAACATGGGCTTCAAGGATTATGAGGGATTTTGTGTGGAAATCTGTGGCTTTCTCTGGAAAACCACAGATTTTTGTGGCATGTTACTACAGATTCCGTCCGAATACTCCATAGAATCTATAGAAATGTCATAAAGTTCTACGGAATCTGTATAAATCCATGGAATTCTATCAGTTCCATGGAATCCGTGGGATTTTGTGGCATATTTCTATAGAATGCCGTGGATTATTTACATCATTTCATCTCCACTGTTTTGCCACCAATTTTCATGGAACTTCATGGATTTACTAAAAAATTCCATCCTAATACTACGTACTAATTCCACGGAATTCTGCTAATATCCAAGGCATATCTAGAGACGGGTTAATAAAGAGGCTGCGATGGATCGTGTCAAAACGTGATTTACCTTAAAGAGTATTTGTCCTGATTTATCTTTATTCTTCAGAAATATCTTCTGGTAGAGGTTTTGTCTTCTTGAAGTGATGATACAATATTTTTTGATATAGTCTTGAGGTGTCATGGCTGCAAAAATAAAACATACAATTAAGTCATGTGGTCAAACAATCGATCTGTGCCAAGTTGCTGTAAGCTTAACTCTTACCGTAAAAGTCCTAAAAATTCGAACACCTTTTGGACTTGCTGTAAACCTGCTAAAATTTTAACAAATATGTTCCAAGATCCAAAAAGTGCAGATGGAATGACAAACAGTGTAGACCCTGATCAGACTGCTCCTTCAGGAGCAGTCTGATCTGGGTCTGCACTGTTTGCTAAATAGACCTATCTGTCTCAATACTTAGGATCATTTCCGTAATACCAATCATCAGCTTTAATTTATGACTGCTGGATACTTTAAAAGTCATTATTGCAAACATTGCAGACCCAGAGGGGGATGGGATTGACCTACTTCTCACATCCTCCGCGAAAGAAGTCACCTAACTCCCAATCGGCTAGCTGATAACTGTCAAGCAGACAGGAGTCAGCATATTGGCAGCCTAGGGAAAAGAGCAGTACCTACAACTAATCCCAGCTGGCGAACTGGGGGTAGCCCCTATGTGCCCTTGGCGCCCGGTTACCTTAAAAACATCCGTCAGTCATTGCAGACCCAGATCAGAATGCTACCCATGGAGCAGTCTGATATTGGTCCACACTGTTTGTCTGTATGTAAAAATATGTTTTTAAAAATTTGAAAGAAGACGCAGCAGACGATATTAAAAGACAACATTTATATATAATTATAGATGCAGTTTTTCTTGGCATCTTAAGGGTTATCCCTTTCAGCCCTGCGATGGCAGTGTAGATCCTGATGAGATGGCTTGTTATGAGTGACAGTAAAAATTTTTATTTCCAACTCCATGCAGGGGTTTCAAATTTGTTTTATTTGTTGAAAGTTTAATGAAATTTCCTATACTACAGGCAGACAGTGTAGACTCTGACAAAATGCTGCATTGTGTGATATATCTGATGATGATCCGAGCCATCTCAATCGGATCTACATGGCTTGTCATCCTGTTGACGATTATTGGCTAGACACCCTATTTAGAATTTACCATTAGAACCGCCCCACAACCAGTGAGTTAGAAGTGGAGCAGAAATAAGAAATATAATATATACCCCTGAAAACCCCAGTATTCTCTATATTAACCTACTGTACGTGGGAAACCCCTAAAGGGTTACCTTGGCAAACAGTGCAGGCCCAGATCAGAATAAAAACGAAAAAAAAAAAAATAGGCCTGACACCCCTTATATGACTAATGGACTTGTCCACCAGTATACAATGGGTTAAGTGGAGTTTACAGAGCGGTCCTTATTACAGACTTGTTAACATGATACTATGCTTACATGGGTTACGCCCCTGCAAAGTTTGTTCTAGAACAAGCATAAAGTTCTTGTATATATTGAAGAATAATAATTCTTTGGTGTCTGTGGTCTTTATTATCATGAAATGGTAAGCATAAAAATTGGAACAGTTCATAATTTAGTTCTTGAACTTGTTCTTGAACTGTTCTTGAACATTATATGTCTGTTCTAGAACTAGAAGTTCAGACCTTCATAAAAATCTATAACAAATTCTAGAACTGTTCTATAGCAAATTCTAGAAAACTTTTTAGAACAAAGTTCAATTACTCTTCTAGAACTAGTTCCAGAACTGTTCTAGAATGATTTCTTGAATTCCTTACAGAACTAGTTTTCGAACAAAATTCAATTTAGTTCTAGAATTTGGTTCAAGAATTGTTTCCCATGTTCTAGAATAAGTTCTTGAACATAAAGTTCTAGAACGGCCATTTAATGTTCAAGAACAATTCTATAACTAGTTACAGAATTGTTCCAGAATCATTTCTTGAATTCCTTGTAGGGGAATTGTATTTGAATAATTACTACAGCACATACTTTCCAAGAGCTTCATGTCCATAGGCAGTTCAAATCGACTAGACTGTTGTGAAAGAGCAAGTCGTCCCTGAATCCAGGACTTGATCTGGGGAGGCCGCTGAAAAGAATTATTAAGAGAAATAGTAAGGATAAATAACAATGATAATTAAGGGATAATATTCCCTATTTATATATTGTCAGAAACATAATTTGTTGGTATTTTTTTAGAAATGCCCCTATACTGTTTGCAGAAAAGCCTATACATGTATCTGGTTTCATCATGGTTTAAGGGTTAAGGTCAAAGACAGGGGTGGTGTAGTGCTGGCTAAAACTATCTATCAACATGCCAGGTGCAAAGTTAATCACATTATGCTTGAAAAAAATAAATCAAGAGCTCTGCAAGAGGGGCATTATACGCCGGTGGCAATTAGTAAGATGGAGCATATATATATACTGACTGTTGTACAAGTTTGGGTTTGTGGAATGTAACCAAGGAACAATATGTGCTCCATATATTCTTACCTGGCACTATTAATCTCAATTTATCTGTCTTCAACAAATTTTCATGGTCGGTAATATTTGGTTGACCATAACCTCAAAATATTATGGGTATAACTCTAGCAATAAGTGTCGGTCTGTAACCTTGAAATAATATGCTCTGCTCCACATCAGAGTCTAACTATTGGTGAAGTTTCAGCTTCATCAGATGTAGGAGGTGTGAAAGGGGAATAACTCTGATAATATTTGGCAGACTGTAACCTCAAAATAATACGCTGTTCCACATCATGGTCTTACTATATGTAAAGTTTCAGCTTCATCAGATGTAAAATGAAGGAGGAGTTTAGAAAAATCTTTGAAAGGGTACAACTCTGGTAATGTTTGGCGGACTGTGACCTCAAAACACTGTTCCATATCATGGTCTAAATGTATGTAAAGTTTCAGCATCATCGGATGTGAAATGTAGGAGGAGTTATCCGGAAGCAAAATGTTTTCATATTTTTTCATTTTTCAAAGGTGCATAACACTATTATTATATGGTGGACGGTAACTTCGAAACAATTTCCACTGCCTCACATCATGATCTAACTATATATGAAGTTTCAGCATAATCGGATGTAAACTGCAGGAGGAGTTATCCGGGAACGAAAAGTTTACAAAAAAATTCAAAGGGGCATAACTCTATTTTTATTTGGTGGACCGTAACCTCGAAACAATATGCACTGCCCCACATCATGGTCTTACTATACATGTGTGAAGTTTCAGCTTGATCGGATGTAAACTGCAGGAGGAGTTATCCGGAAACGAAGAGTTTACAAAAAAATCAAAGGGGCATAACTATTACTATGTGGTGGAGCGTAACCTCGAAACAATATACGCTGCCCCACATCATGGTCTAACTATGTATGAAGTTTCAGCTTGATTAATGTAAACTGCAGGAGGAGTTATCCGGAAACGAAAAGTTTACAGACGGATGCTCAAAAACAAAGATTGTGGGAACTCGAAAGAACTGCCTCAATAAGACGGTTCTAACGAGCATAATAATAAGATAAATATGACGATTTTTATGTAGGAAAATTGAAATTTATTGCCATTACAAAAGGCAGCATTACACTGCACTGCATGGGTGAGTTTTCCTGACGGTCTAGCCAACATAGTCGACTTTTCTATCCTCTAACTTTGCCCACACATGCAGTCACACTGGCCCCCATGCAGTATCATTGCTTCCACCTCCTTCCCCCACAAGCACATGCACGCATGCATGCACACGCGCTTACCTTAATATCGTCTGTTCCATTAATGTCCATTGTTGACCAATCTATCTCTGTTCTTTTTAATTTCATCTGATCATTTAACAAATCCTGAAAAAATAAAAATCGGAGGAACTGTCAAACACCTTTAGGTTTAGGTGAAGCAATAGGGGCCTACTTTCAAAATTATTTTTGTTTGTTTGTTTGATTTGAGGTTTAACGTCCCCGTCAACACTGCATAGGTCATTTTGGAGACGTTGCTTCCAATTTTGTGGGACTTTTACCCGACATTGAGATGAAATGACAGCTGAAGCCCAGTCGCCCAATGAAACCATGCAATAGGGTTAATAAGCATGGACGGTCCTACTCGCACCGCTTTGCCTGGGTAGGCTTATATCCTCTAAGCGGTTTACCCGCAGGTCTCGTTTGCGGTCAGTTTCAGCTCTGCGTGGAAGCATCATGCAGCCCATCTACTTCTTCAAGCCCCGACGGGCGGGGGCCGCTAAATTATTTTTTGTCTTCCCTATCAACAGTGCATTATCTTTCATCATACTTTCCGTCCTCAAATGAGTTAAATATTTCTTTTAAATTCTAACATTACGATAACATACCCATGTGCCATAGTTCTTTTCTCCAGAACAGTACTTTTTCTGATGAAAAATTGTGACATTGTATTTGTCATATTTATACTCTAAACATGGGTTGTGGGTGCTCGTTAGAACCGTACTCATGTGCGGTCGGTTTCAGCTCTGCGTGGAAGCAGCGTGCAGCCCATCTATTTCTTCAAGCCCCAATGGGCGGGGGCGGGGTGTAGAAACTACAAAGAAAGAATAACTTAACGCCATGCATGCTGGGTAGTTTGTTTTTCGTAGCAGACGACATTTCGAAATATTTTCCTAATTTCCCAGTTTTCTGGGAAAGATAAGAAAAAATATCACCAATTTAATTGTTGTCTGCTGAATTAGCCTGGAGCGTGCTAAATATGCTTTTAAAAGAAGAGTTAGTCTTAATAGCTGAATTTCACTGTATAGGGTAAAGGGCCAGAAACTCGCAATCATAGCCATGTCACCAGCTTCAAAGCAAGCCCTGATCAGTGACAAAATTAACAAGTCCGAACAATGACGGAACAACGTTGTGATGATTTACAAACCTTATCAAACCTTTCCTAAAAGCCGCCTCTTTAAAGCGATCACTTGTATAAAAAAGGTCGGTTTCCGGATTCCATCAAAGCCAAAAATGTTGGCATATACCTCTACTTAGCGAGCACCTGTCTCATGCAACCATATTTTTTTTTTGCTAAACAAAAGTTCACCTAAATATTTTTCTTGACGTCTAAAGCACGTGGTTTTACGAAAAGAAAAGCAATAAACTCACCGTTGGGTCTGGTTTAAAGAGATCAAAATCATCCTGTATCTCTATGGGGTGTCTGTGAGGTTTAGATTTTTCTGACTTCTCACGGGACGATTTTCTCTCCTGAGCGGTAGGGAGTTCCGGGATCTGAATGTCGGGCTTGGCTTCTGTCTTACCACTGAAAGAGACATTAATCATGACCTGTTGTATCTTTCTTTAAAACGCACCCCCCCCCCCCGCCCATCGGGGCTTGAAGAAATAGATGGGCCGCATGATGCTTCCACGCAGAGCTGAAATTGACCCGCACACGAGTACTGGTAAACCAGTTAGAGGATCTAGGCCTGCCCAGGCAAAGCGGTGCGACTCAATGACGGGCCGTCCATGCTTATAAACCCTATCGGTTTCATTGGACGACAGAGCTTGAGATGTCATTACATCTCAATGTCGGGTAAAAGTCCCACAAAATTGGAAGCGACGTCTCCAAAATGACCTTTACAGTGTTGACGGGAACATTAAACCTCAAACAAACAAACAACCAAACAAAGGAGATAACTGCAGACTACTATCATTAGAATGAAGGATCACCCTTTTCATGCTCAGATATAAGCAGAAATAATATATGTCCTGCTCGTAAATATTAAAATGCCAGCATTGCTGGCATTTTAATATTTATGAACAGGACATTTTTTTAAGCTCAGGATTATCCCCACAAAGCATTTCATCGTGAGCCGAAATGTTTGTAATGAAACAAAGCAAAAAACTGGAAAAACATAAAATGCATATGTAAACTCACCTTTAAATGAACTAGAAATTGTATTTGTAAAAGACCATGCCCCCAACGATACCATTACGATAACACACCCGTGCGACATAGTGCATATTTCTCATCTCCAAAATGGCTACTTTTCTGATGAACTTGAATCCCTGATATTTTTCTTATAAATGCTGCCAACATAGGTCGTGGGTGCTCGTTAAAACCACCTCATTGAGGCGGTTCTAACGAGTTCCCACAACCTATGTCTTGGAGCAAAAATACGAAAAATAATGCATACCCCCATAAACCCCAGTTTTCTCTATATTAAATGGGGTATAGGGGGTCTTCATTTCACGGACTGGTTGTCCCTAAATGCTGAAATTTCAAAGGGTCATAACTGAAAAAAAAATCAGAATTTTCTCAAAAGTAAATATGACCATCTACTAATCATTCCCTATCAGCCTTTCAAGTTTCAAGTCAATAGCAGTTTTTGAGACATCTTGCTTACAAGATTAAAATGGCGAATTGTTCAAAGGGCTTTAAACCATGCAAAAACGACGATAAGATTGACTAGGTGGAGCTATTCAGGCGTTGTCAATATACATGTATGTCGAATTCGGTGAGTCCACCAGAAGATTAGGTAGGGTGCCTTTCGCATGCTTCCCGCGGAAGCGGACTGAAACGCCACAACTGTTTGTGTTACAGTTTAAATTCTTGGTTTACCTTTATGTGAATAGAACATTCCAAAGGCAGGCGCAAACGGTAGCTCCGCCTAGTCAATCTTATCGGACCTATTCAGGCGTTGTCAATACATGGCAAATTCGCTGAGTCCAGAATATTCCAAAGGCTAGCTCCGCCTGCGACTATAGGCAATGATTAAAATTCTCACCAGAAAAGCGAATGTAACTCCCGAAAAATACTTCTCAAATTATTTCGAGTTCGGTTTATAAATTTAGGGTTATGTATAGGCACTGAGGGAAGGCAACTCGTTTTTATATGCCCCCCCCCCCCCCACCTTGTCAGTATGAGGCTTCTCTTTAAGCAAAGAGTAACTGCCCCTCCCTGAGGAAAAAACATCTTTCCTTAAGAATGGTTCGCAAGAAAGCTACCCCCACCACCCCAACACACGCACACAGACACATACACAAACATACAAAGCTGACCCCCCCCCCCCACACACACACACACGCACACACTTTGAAAATTGGCGGAAAACGTGACAAGTGTCCATTTTAATTTAAGATTTCTGCTAAAATGTAAGTGCTGAAATATGTGTACATACAGGGTGGCAATGAAACTTCAACCAAAAGTAAACAGTAATATTTGCTTACGGAAGTCCTAACGGACCGAATGGCGAAAAACTGTGCTTTATGACACGGACGGTCCGCATAGGCTATGATCAGACTGCGCATCACATAGCCTTCGCTGTCCGCACAAATCTCCAGTGTATCTTAGTGTATTCCTAAGGTATTCGACCATGGTGCCTATTTGGTATAACAGACACATATCATCGCTGCCTGGAGTAATTGCTCGAGAATTTTCGTGTTCTATTTTTGTAATACAAAATAGAATTAGAGCGAGAAAACGAGTCTCATGAATTGTTAAAACAGCGATGACTTTCATTACCCTAAATTATTGCCTGCGTGCATTCTGATCAGAAACTATGATGATCATATCTTCGAACATGCATCCGTCGCTGAGCATATTGCGCTAACTTGATGATGTGCAAGCTGCCATGTGTCTATGTTACCCGACCCGCCCATCGGGGCTTCAAGAAATAAGATTGGGCTGCATGATGTTTCCATGCAGAGCTGAAACCGATCGCACATGAATACTGGTAAAGTGCTTAGAGATTCTAAGCCTGCCCAGAAAAAGCAGTGCGAGTCGGGACCGTCCATGCATACAAACGCTATTGGTTTCATAAGGCGGCAGGGCTTGAGATGTCATTTGATCTCAATGTCGGGTAAAAGTCCCACAAAACTGGAAGCAACGTCTCCAAAATGACCTACACAGTGTTGACGGGGACGATAAACCTCAAATCAAACAAACAAACCCGAGCATGTCTAAAGGCTGATTTGCTCGCCTGTCGGCAGACCTACACAGTGTTGACGGGGACGATAAACCTCAAATCAAACAAACAAACCCGAGCATGTCTAAAGGCTGATTTGCTCGCCTGTCGGCACTTGTAACAATTGGAGGATTTTTTGTTGTTGTTGTTGTTGTTGTTTTACGGCCCTTCCAAGATTATTTCTCTCATATCGAGCCGATCGTTAATCAAAAGTGGGCGGAAACCGGAGTACCCGGTGAAAAAACACGCCAGGCTCGAACCCACAGCGGTGAGGGACCTGAATGATTAAGAGTCAGCGCTCATATCCACTAGGCCACGGAGGCCCGTAATATGAGAGAAACATTACACTTTTTAAAATTAACACTGTTCTGGTTTATGGACCATAGCCCAGTTGTTCGAAGCTAACGAGGATATGCATTAACTTTTTTGTACCAAATGGAATCTTCTTTATATATAGCAGGAGTCCATTTTAAACTTTAGGGGTGTCAGGTTGTGTTTTCTTCAAATTTTATTTGGAAAATTCTGAACTTTTTGCAAACAGTGTAGGCCCTGATCAGACGCCGCGTTCTGCGGCGTCTGTTATGGGCCTGCACTGTTTGCCAATTACACTTTTTGTGGTTTACGGTACAAAATGGGTTAACGTAACGAAGCTAACGAAGACTTTCATGAACGTCATATTGAAATTTTCGTGATTGCAG
This sequence comes from Lucinisca nassula, assembly GCA_963580285.1. Lineage (NCBI taxonomy): Eukaryota > Metazoa > Mollusca > Bivalvia > Lucinida > Lucinidae > Lucinisca > Lucinisca nassula. The sequence goes on from OY757022.1 coordinate 101,062,708, forward strand.
ATAGTCTAATATTTTCCTGAGCAGCTGGAAATGGCGGATAGAATCTGTAAATAAAAAGGGCAGAGAGAAAAAAACAGTACCGCAGTTCGCATGGATTGTTACCCACCCCCTATTCTGGTATACACAATACATCCATTGATTGTCCAAGCTTATACGAGGTTTCAGCTTTCTAGCTTTCATAGTTTCTGAGAAATATGTAACAAATATTGTTCAAGACTGGCAAAAATTAAAAACCTACCACGGGACATAACTCCAAGAGTTATGTGCTCTTGGACACTATTCTGTTATTACACCTTCCCAAACTTAGAAACCAACTGCAGTATAAGTTTTATTGAAGTAGGACCACAAACATAAAAGTTGTTACGCAAAATGCTTTTAAAATTTGAAAACATATCAAGGGCCATAACTAGGCCCTTGGTCACTATTCTGCTGCTACACCCTACTTACCTTCGCGACCAAGTGTAGTATACGTTTCATTAAAATAGGAACACAAGCATAGAAGTTATTAAGCAAAATACATTTTAACCCATTTAGTACCAAAAACCCCAAAACGGGTACCCTGGCAAACAGTGCAGACCCTGATCAGACGCCGCAGAACGCGGCGTCTGATCAGGGCCTACCCTGTTTGCAAAACGTTCAGCCATTTTCCTAATAAATTTTGAAGAAAACAAAACCTGATATCTCTTAATTTTGAAATGGACTCCTGCTATATATAAGGAGGAAGATTCCATTTGGTACAAAAAGGGTTAATTATCACCGAACGGCGGAATCACGTGACGACGGAATCACGGAAGGACATGACAAATCCAGCGGGGCTATTATAAATCATACGCGAACAGCGAATGTCGACGCAAGCCTGTGCATCTTATCTTAACGTTCAGACATTGTCAGCCGATGAACTGCGAAGCTTCAACTCGTTTTTTTTTTTTTTTTTTTTTCATAATGTTAAGTTGCGAACAGTTTGTTACATCCCCGTCAACACTATTTAGGTCATTATGGAGATTTTGTGGGACTTTATACCCAACATTGGGATGAAATGACATCTCAAGCCGTATCGCCCGAAGAAACCGCTAGGATATGAGGGACGAACCGGCTCGTACCACGTGTCCCGGGAAGGCTGAGACCTGCCAAGCGTTTACCAGAACTCGACAGTTCCGTCGGTTTCAGCTCTGCGCGGAAGCAGCCCAGCTCTGATGAATGTTTGTTTGAATTGGGGTTTAACGTCCCCGTCAACACTATTTAGGTAATTTTGGAGAGGTTGCTTCCAATTTTGTGGGACTTTTACCAGACTTTGAGGTGAATTGACATCTCAAGCCCTGCCGTCTAATGAAACCAGAAGGCCTATATGCATTGGACGATCTGACTCACCGCTTTGCCTGGGCAGGCTAAGTCATTCTAAGCTGTTTACCAGTACTCGTGTGTGGTCAGATTTAGCTCTGCGTGGAAGCATCATGCAGCCCAATCTATTTATCCAAGCCCCGATGGGCGGGGGCGAGAACCTCTGATGAACGGGGAAACCTCAAGTAAATATACGCCATTGTTCAACAAACAGCCTAAGTCTAAGTCAACCGGCCCCCGCCTATAGGGGCTTGAAGAAATATATGGGCTGCATGATGCTTCCACGCAGAGCTGAATCCGACCCGCACACTAGTACTGGTAAACCGCTTAGCGGATCTAAGCCTGTCCAGGAACCGCGGTGCGAGGCGGACCGTCTTTGCTAATAAACCCCATTGGTTTCATTGGGCGACAGGGCTTGAGATGTCATTTCATATCAATGTCGGGTAAAAGTCCCACAAAATTGGAAGCAACGTCTCCAAGATGACCTTTACAGTGTTGACGGGGACGTTAAACCTCAAATCAAACAAAACAAACAAAAGTCTAAGTCAACAGACCACTGGCAAAGCTGGTCTATTTTGTAACGAAACAACAAACAAGAATATTCAGTTTGCAACACTGTGTAACATTACGCTAACCATTATCCCGCTGCATAAATTAATTAAGCCACTGCAATTGCTGATTATCAACCAATCAGATTACTTGATATAATATATTTGCTCAATTCACAAACTGCAGGACAAACAGTGAAGATCCTGATCTGGATCTACAAGGTTTTCAAAGGTAGGGGTTGTCATGAACAGCGGGATAAGGGTTAACTTGTTATCAATCGATAAACCGGCCCCCGCCCATCAGGGCTTGAAGAAATAGATTGGCTGCACGATGCTTCCACGCAGAGCTGAAACCGACCGCACACGAGTACTGGTAAACCGCTTAGAGGATCTAAGCCTGCCCAGGCAATGCGGTGTGAGTCGGACCCTCCATGCTTATAAACGCTATTGGTTTCATTGGGCGACAGGGCTTGAGATGTCATTTCATCTCAGTGTCGGGTAAAAGTCCCACAAAATTGGAAGCAACGTCTCAAAATGTTGACGGGGATGTTAATCCTCAAATCAAACATCAAATATGAATGACGTTTCAACAAATAGCCTTAGTCTAAGTCAACATATCTCTGAGAAAGCTGGTCTATTTTGTAACCATTCCTTTAGAACAACCAAGACACCTTCCTGTTTGCAATACTGTGTAACATTGCGTAAAACCCATAAAATGCCAATCACGACAATTGTCGTCTGCTTTGTGGTCAGCCAACTACTTATTTAAAATTATTTTTTGCAAACAGTGTGGATCCAGTTCAGTAGGAGCAGTCTGATCTGGACCCACACTGTTTGCCTTATGCAAAATACTTTTTAAAAAGTTCGCAGAAAAGATTCAGCAGACGACATAAGCAGATGACATTTTCTCGGCGTCGTCAACAATCGATAAACTGTTCAATTCCTTAAATAAATAGTGAATGTTTGAAGCAAATATGTGTCGGCGTGGCAAACATTGTCAATTTGTGTCCCAGACCTGATCTGGGTTCACACTGATTACCCAATTATTAAGAGTAATACTAGTGACACACAGGGAACAAACATGCTTGTAATTTTTCGCGGTTTCTATGTCATTTTGATCCTTTTTGTCAATATTAATGTTGAAATAGTAGATAAAATAGACAAACCCGGATTTTCAGCTAGACAAGTGTAAATAAAATTATACACCTGTTGTCTAGACTTGCCCAAAGTCTGTTAATTAGGTGTCCATTGTAAAAATAATTGTTTTTACAAAAATAAAAAATAAATACATTGTAAATGAAATAGCAATACCGTCTTTTATGAAAATTGTGAAATTAACACCAACATTCACAGATGAAGACTAAAGAGACTTTTACATATTTTTTTGTTTAAAGGGGCTTTCATTTAGAAATAAAAAATGTAAATGTAGGGACTTGGGCAAGTCTAACCTGTTGTCCTATGGTTTGACAAAACATTTGGCAGTTTATTGACAAATGGAATTTGTTTTGAGGTACACCGTCAACACTATTTTGGTCATATTGGAGACGTTTCTTCCGATTTTGTGGGACTATATCCGACATTGAGATGAAATGACAGCTCAAGCTCTACCACCCAAAGAAACCACTATGGCCGGTTTAAGCCTGGGCAGGCTTAGAGTGTCCAAAGCGGTTTAACAAAGCGCAAAATCTCTGCGCAAAAACACCTTGAAGCCCAATCTAGTTCTCCAAGTCCCGGCAGGCCGGGCGATGAAAAATGGAAAAGAATGACAAGACAAAGCGAAATATTCAAATTCAAATTCAAAATGTCAAACCTGTAGAAGAGTAAAAAAAGATGATGGAGATGATAATCATGAAAGAAGAAGAAGAAGGCTGTTGTTGTTATTGATGATGATGATGATGATGATGATGATGCTTGTGATGGTGATGATGTTGTTGTTGATGATGATGATGATGATTTGTACACGTGGCATTCAAAAGGTCCCGACTAATTCAGTACTTGCATGTGAATGCAATTGAAAACTAGGATCTGATTCATGAGAACATGTATCTGAACGCGCATTGGGCCTCAGGGAAGATTAGCTATTACATTTATTTTTATATGCGCTAAATACTGTTACCCTCATGCTTGCTTGCTAGGTCTTGGAACAGAAATAAGAAAATAATGTATGCGTTTTTTTATTATATGAGCCCCGCCAAGCGAATTTGGGTCTTCGAGCATTCCGTCATGACAAATTTTAACTGCGCATGCCCAGCCATTCAGAGGGGCCAGGGATATGGCTTTCTGTCTGAAGGTTCCTTTTGATTCACTGCTTGCATGAGCGAGCAGCGAAGGTTCTGGCGAGACTGCGCGGATGCGCAGGCTCGCCTGAACCTTCGCTGCTCGCATAGGCGATAAGCACCAAAATCGCTTGACGAGGCCCATATAAGGTTGGATTTAGAGGGATGTTCATTACAGGATATAGTGCTTCCATTTGGCGAGTAAGGCAACACTTTAAAAATATTGTGTTTCTTTTATCAAATCAAATCGACAGGGATCTATATTTATTATATACCTACAAGAAATACTGCTGTCTACTATCAGTTTTCCGACACAAAAATACAGAATCCCGTATCACGCACTCGCGTTTTCCGATTCCGTATCACACTCCTGCAAACCCTGAGTCCCGGCATTTGTTGCGACGTTAGAAAACAGCCATCGATAACGCGGAACCAAACGTTCAAAATGATAACGTCACTTACACACAGAATGTAACGTCAAAGTTTCCCGCCAATTTACGTTGACAAAAGACTTTATTAAAAGCGAAAAAAGGTATATAATAAACGTATTATCACTAAAATAACTTGATCTGTCGCACAGTATCACGTCTCTTGGATGTTTCCAGATCTTACGCATCACACTCGACGCTGCGCGTCTCGTGTGATACGCTTATCTGGAAACATCCACTCGACGTGATACAATGCGTCAGATCAAGTTACTGTAGTAATAATATGTATGTACAGTGAAATTCCGCCTGCATTGGAAAAGCTTATTTAGAAGGTTTCAGTTATTCTTTCTTTGAATTTTCTTAATACAATGTCCGCGGCCCCCGCCCATCGGGGCTTGAAGAAATATATGGGCTGCATGATGCTTCCACGCAGAGCTGAATCCGACCCGCACACGAGAACTGCATGGTAAACCTCTTAGAGGATCCAAGCCTGCCCAGGCAAAGCGGTGCGCACGAGTCGGACCGTCCATGCTTATAAACCCTATTGGTTTCATTGGGCGACAGGGCTTGAGATGTCATTGCATCTCAATGTCGGGTAAAAGTCCCACAAAATTGAAAGCAACGTCTCCAAAATGACCTTTACAGTGTTGACGGGGACGTTAAACCTCAAATCAAACAATAATACAGTGTCCTCCGGTCAAAGACCACGTTTGGGACTGTTCGAAAGTGATCTTCAAGAAATTAAATGGCTTTTCATATAAAATTATGAAGAAAAAAATAAATAATCCCTCGTATCTGGTTTACTCTTAATGTTTTATTCAGCCCGGACAGTAAGGATGGAAAGAAACTTACAAACATTAACAAGTATTTCCTTAATTTCTACATTTCGCCCTTAGCTTAAACCACAACTCAAAATGAGGTGAAAATTCTTTTGATTACATGATATGGGTATCGGTATATCTATACTCATACTTTATCCTAGGATTTGCATGACATTGTCAGAGAAGCTAAGTAATGTAAATTCACATTATGTGCCCATTATCTAGCAAATATTGAATTTTTGTAATTCTTTATGTAAATATGACAAGGTCCTAGTTAGTCAGAGAATCTTGCTGGTTTATATCGCACTCAGCCACGTATATGCCTATTTATCATGTCGGTAACGCCAGGCGAAAATGGGTCTATTGACATGTGCGCACAGCGAAGACTCAGATCAGCCTGCGCGGACGCGCAGGCTGATCTGAGTCTTCGCTGTGTGCTATATGGATTGTCATTTGACCTTAGTGCCCTTATGTGTTGGGGTTTATCCACACGTCAATCCTTGTGTGCCATTTTGTGCCGTCTCCAAGAGAATGGGAGATGTCGTCTCCCAGAGAACGGGAGATGTCGTCTCCCAGAGAACGGGAGAAAAGAGAAAGAAGAGACAGAAGTGGAGATGACAGACAGGGACAGGGAAGATAGAAGAAAAGGAATGAAAATGAACAAAAAGTAAAAAACAAAAACAAAAAAAAAACACCTCAATGCAAATACCTGCTACACGGATAGCAGGCCGCCAATATCAGCTGGACTTAGTTAACACGTCCGTGTAATGAACATCCCTTTATATAGATTTGTTTGATTTGAGGTTTAACGTCCCCGTCAACACTGTAAAGGTCATTTTGGAGACGTTGCTTCTAATTTTGTGGGACTTTTACCCGACATTGAGATGAAATGACATCTCAAGCCCTGTCGCCCAATGAAACCAATATGGTTTATTAGCAGGGACGGTCTGCCTCGCACCGCGGTTCCTGGACAGGCTTAGATCCTCTAAACGGTTTACCAGTACTAGTGTGCGGGCCAGAATCAGCTCTGCGTGGAAGCATCGTGCAGCCCATCTATTTCTTCAAGCCCGATGGACGGGGGCCGAAAATTTGCAGTTTGTGTCGTCTCCAAGAGAACGGGCGAAAAGGGACAGAAGATGTAGAAGTGGAGATGAAAGAGAGGGGCAGGGAAGATAGAAGAAAAGGAATGAAAATGAACATGCAGTAAAAAAAAAAAAACAAAAAAAAACACCTCCCCTCCCCCTCTACCAACACCTGCTACATGGATAAAAGGCATTGCCCAATTGTAAGCCAACATCAGTTGGACGCCCCAACGGTGCATCCCGTTAACACGTTCGTGTAATATACACCCCTTTATATAGAGAAAAGTGGGGTTTACGGGCGTATGCATTATTATGCCCCCAACTTCGAAGAAGTTGTGGGGGCATATTGCTTTTGCTATGTTCGTCCGTCTGTCCTTCCTTCGTCCCGCTTTTTATTGCATAGCATTACTTTTGAACCCTGCATGCTAGGTTTTTGAAATTTCATATATGAATTCCTTATGAAAAAATAATTGACCCGTGATTTTTTCTCATCAGGATTATGCCCCTTTTTGGAGTTATGCCCATTTGCCAAAAAATGCTATGAAATCTTGTAAGCAAGATATCTCAAAAACCATAAGAGCTATGACGCTGAAACTTTTCATACTGGATGGGGATGATGAGAAGTTGAACTGACTAATGTTTTAAAAAAATCTGATTTTTTACTGGAGTTATGGCCTTTGAAACTTTTGGGCGTTTTTTTCCGAATTTTTTTCTTGCGTTCACGGTGGCCCTTTGCAACTTTAGCCGTTTTAAGCTTGTAAGCAAGATATCTCAGAAACCATAATAGCTATTGCCCTGAAACTTTATAGACTGATTGGGGATGATGAGAAGATGAACTGAATAATTTTTGAAAAACAAAAAATGTGATTTTTTTAATTGAGTTATGGCCCTTTGAAACTTTGGGCGTTTTAAGCTTGTAAGCAAGCTATCTTATCTTGTAAGCAAGAGTTATTGCGCTGAATCTTTACATACCGATTGGGGATGATGAGAAAATGAACTGATCAACTTTTGAAAAAAATCTGAATTTCTTTACTTGAGTTATGATTCTTTGAAACTTTGGACGTTTTAAGCTTGTAAGCAAGATATCTCAACAAGAGGGCCATCATGGCCCTGGATCGCTCACCTGATCCATAGTGTAACAAGTGGGCCCCAGAGAGGGCCATTATTGGCCCCAGGGCTTTATTGTGCATAATGTTGAGGGAGGTCTTAAAGGTGAAGCTTCATACCAAACATCAACAAAGGCTATAATTTGAACAATCTTGGCAAAGGTCCACTAGATGAAGCTAAACATCAAATATCAAAGACCTGGGCCTTGCGGTTTCAGAGAAGAAGATTTTTTTTTAAAGATATTCCCTACATAAGCCTATGCAAAACCAAATGGCCCTGGGGCTATATAAATCTATGTAAAACCAAAGGGCTCAGGGGTGGGGGCATTTGTGGCCCCAGGGCTATAATTTGAAAAATCTTGGTAGAGGTCCATTAGATGAATCTTCATACCAAATTTCAAAGTCCTGGGCCTTGTGGTTTCAGAGAAGAAGATTTTTAAAGATTATCCCTATATAAGCCTATGTAAAACCAAAGGGCCCCGGCGCGGTGCCACTTTTGGCCCAAGCACTATAATTTGAATCATCTTGGTAGGGGTCCTTTAGAAGAAGCTTCATACCAAATATAAAAGACCTAGGACTTGTGGTTTCAGAGAAGATATTTAAAGATTTTCCCTATATAAGTCTATGTAAAACCAAAAGACCCCGGAGCAGGGGCATTTTTGGCCCAAGGGCTATAATTTGATAATTTGAACAATCTTGGTAGGGGTCCACTAGATGAAGCTTCATACCAAATATCAAAGTCCTGGGCCCTGCAGTTTCCGAGAAGAAGATTTTTAAAGATTTTCCCTATATAAGCCTATGTAAAACAAAAGGGCCCCAGGGCGGGGACATTTTTTGCCCCAGCACTATAATTTGAACAATCTTGGTAGGGGTCAACTAGATGAAGCTTCATACCAAATATCAAAGTCCTGGGCCTGGCGGTTTCAGAGTAGAAGATTTTTAAAGATTTTCCCTATATAAGCTCATGTAAAACCAAAGGGCCCCGGGGCAGGGACATTTTTGGCCTCAGCACTATAATTTGAATAATCTTGTTAGGGGTCCTTTAGATGAATCTTCATACCAAATCTAAAAGACCTAGGCCTTGTGGTTTCAGAGAAGAAGATTTTTAAAGATTTTCCCTATATAAGCCCATGCAAAACCAAAGGGCTCCGGAGCGGGGGCATTTTTGGCCCTAGCATTTTAATTTGAACAATCTTGGTAGGGGTCCACTAGATGAAGCTTCATACCAAATATCAAAGACCTGGGCCTTGCGGTTTCAGAGAAAAATATTTTTTAAGTTTTCGGTGAAAAAATCTATTTTTGGCTCCTGTGACCTATATGTGCAACGGACCGGAACCATTTGAACAACTTTGAAAGGGAACCACCTAAACATCATTCCTATGAAGTTTGGTCAAAATCCGATCAGTGGTTTAGGAGGAGATGTCGTTTGAAGAAATTGTTTACGCACGGAAGACAGACAAAAAGTGATCCTAATATAAAACACAAGAGGGCCATGATGGCCCTGGATCGCTCACCTGATCCATAGAGTAACAAGTGGGCCTCAGGGAGGGCCATTATTGACCCCAGGGTTATAATGTGCACAATGTTGAGGGAGGTCTAAAAAGGTGAAGCTTCATACCAAATATCAACAAAGGCTATAATTTGAACAATCTTGGCAAAGGTCCACTAGATGAAGCTACACACCAAATATCAAAGACCTTGGCCTTGCGGTATCAGAGAAGATTTTATGAAAGATTTTCCCTATATAAGCCTATGTAAAACGACGGGCCCCGGGGGCGGGGGCATTTTTGGCCCCAGCACTACATAAGCCTATGTAAAACCAAATGGCCCCGGGCAGGGGCATTTTTGGCCTCAGGGCTATAATTTAATCAATCTTGATAGAGGTCCACTAGATGAAGCTTCACACCAAATTTCAAAGACCTGGGCCTTGCTGTTTCAGAGAAGAAGATTTTCAAAGATTATCTCTATATAAGTCTATGTAAAACCAAAGGGCCCCGGGGCGGGGGCATTTGTGGCCCAAGGGCTATAATTTGAGCAATCTTGGTAGAGGTCCACTAGATGGAGCTCCATACCAAATATCAAAGACATGGGCCTTGCAGTTTCAGAGAAGAAGATTTTTAAAGATTTCCATATATATATATATATATGGTCAATATCAATATATATATATTTATATAAGTCTATGTAAAACCAAAGTGTCTCGGTGCGAGGGCATTTTTGGCCCCAGGGCTATAATTTGAACAATCTTGACAGAGGTCCACTAGATGAAATTTCACATCAAATATCAAGGACCTAGGCCTTGTTGTTTCACAGAAGAAGATTTTTAAAGATTTTCCCTATATAAGTCTATGTAAAACCAAAGGGTCTCGGGGCGGGGGCATTTTTGGCCCCAGGGCTATAATTTGAACAATCTTGATAGAGGTCCACTAGATGAAATTTCACATCAAATATCAAAGACCAAGGCCATAGGCCATGTGGTTTCATAGAAGAAGATTTTTAAAGATTTTCCCTATATAAGTCTATGTAAAACCAAAGGGCCATGAGGCGGGGCATTTTTGGTCTCAGGGCTATAATTTGAACAATCTTGGTAGAGGTCCACTAGCTGAAGCTCCATACCAAATATCAAAGACCTAGGCCTTGTGGTTTCAGAGAAGAAGATTTTTCAAGATTTTACCTATACAAGTCTATGTAAAACCAAGGGCCCCGGAGCGGGGGCATTTTTGTCCCAAGGGCTATAATTTGAACAATTTTGGTAGAGGTCCACAAGATGAAGCTTGGTACCAAATATCAAAGATCAGGGCCTTGCAGTTTCAGAGAAGATTTTTAAAAAATTTCCCGATATAAGCCTATGTAAAACCAAAGGGCCTCGGGCAATATAATTTGAACTATCTTGGTAGGGGTCCACTAGATGAAGCTTCATACCAAATAGCAAAGACCTGGGCCTTGCAGTTTCAGAGAAAAATATTTTTAAGATTTTCCCTATATAAGCCCATGTAAAACCAAAGGGCCCTGGGGCAGGGACATTTTTGGCCCAAGCACTATAATTTGAACAATCTTGGTAGAGGTCCACTAGATGAAGCTTCATACCAAATATCAAAGACCTGGGCCTTGCGGTTTCAGAGAAGAAGATTTTTTAAGATTTTCTCTATATAAGCCTATGTAAAACCAAAGGGCCCCGGGGCGGGGGCATTTCTGGCCCCATCATTATAATTTGAACAATCTTGGTAGGGGTCCACTAGATGAAGCTTCATACCAAATATCATAGACCTGGGCCTTGCGGTTTCAGAGAAGAAGATTTTTAAAGATTTTCCCAATATAAGCCCATGTAAAATAAAAGGGCCCAGGGGCGGGGGCATTTTTGGCCCCAGCACTATAATTTGAACAATCTTGGTAGGGGTCCACGAGATGAAGCTTCATACCAAATATCAAAGACCTGGGCCTTGTGGTTTCAGAGAAGAAGATTTTTTTAGTTTTCGGTGAAAAAAATCTATTTTTGGCTCCTGTGACATATATGTGCAATGGATCGGAACCATTTGAACAACTTTGAAAGGGGACCACCTAAGGATCATTCCTGTGAAGTTTGGGCAAAATCCAATCAGTGGTTTAGAAGGAGATGTCATTTTAAGAAATTGTTTACGCACGGATGACGGACAAAAAGTGATCCTAATATAAAACACAAGAGGGCCATGATGGCCCTGGATCGCTCACCTGATCCATGAGTAACAAGTAACAAGCCTTGCGGTTCCAGAGAAGAAGATGTTTTTAAAGATATTCCCTATATAAACCTGTGTAAAACCAAATGGCCCTGAGGTGGTGGCATTTTGGGCCTCAGGGCTATAATTTAAACAATCTTGATAGAGGTCCACTAGATGAAATTTCACAACAAATATCTAAGACATAGGCCTTGTGGTTTCACAGAAGATTTTTAAAGATTTTCCCTATATAAACCTGTGTAAAACTAAAGGGCCATTTTTGGCCCCAGGGCTATAATTTGAACAATCTTGGTAGAGGTCCACAAGTTGAAGCTTCATACCGAATAACAAACACCTGGGCCTTACAGTTTCAGAGAAGAAGATTTTTAAAGATTTTCCCTATATAAGCCCATGTAAAACCAAAGGGCCCTGAAGCGGGGGCATTTTTGGTCCCAGGGCAATGATTGGAACAACCTTGGTAGAGGTCCACAAGATGAAGCTTCATACCAAATATCAAAGACCTGGGCCTTGCGGTTTCAGAGAAGAAGATTTTTAAAGATTTTCCCTATATAAACCCGTGTAAAACCAAAGGGCGTGGGGCGGAGGCGTTTTTGGCCCCAGCACTATAATTTGAACAATCTTGGTAGGGGTCCACTGGATGAAGCTTCATACCAAATATCAAAGATCTGGGCCTTGCAGTTTCAGAGAAGAAGATTTTTAAAGATTTTCCCTATATAAACCTGTGTAAAACCAAAGGGCGTGGGGCGGGGGCGTTTTTGGCCCAGCACTATAATTTGAACAATCTTGGTAGGGGTCCACTAGATGAAGCTTCATACCAAATATCAAAGATCTGGGCCTTGCGGTTTCAGAGAAGAAGATTTTTAAAGATTTTCCCTATATAATCCTATGTAAAACCAAAGAGACCCGGTGCTGGGGCATTTTTGGCCCCACCACTATAATTTGAACAATTTCGGTAGGGGTCCACTAGATGAAGCTTCATACCAAATATCAAAGACTTGGGCCTTGCGGTTTCAGAGAAGAAGATTTTTTAAGTTTTCAGTGAAAAAAATCTATTTTTGGCTCCTGTGACCTAGATGTGCAACGGACCGGAACCATTTGAACAACTTTGAAAGGGAACCACACAAGGATCATTCCTCTGAAGTTTGATCAAAATCCGATCTGTGGTTTAGGAGGAGATGTCCTTTGAAGAAATTGTTTACGCACGGATGGCAGACGAAAAGTGATCCTAATATAAAAGACAAGAGGGCCATGATGGCCCTGGATCGCTCACCTGATCCATAGAGTAACATGTGGGCTCTGGGGAGGGCCGTTATTGACCCAATGGTTATAATGTGCATAATGTTGAGGGAGGTCTAGAAAGGTGAAGCTTCATACCAAATATCAACAAAGGCTATAATTGTCCACTAGATGAAGCTCCATACCAAAGATCAAAGACATGGGCCTTGCAAGTTCAGAGAAGAAGATTTTTAAAGATTTTCCTATATAAGTCTATGTAAAACCAAAGTGTCTCGGTGCGAGGGCATTTTTGGCCCCAGGGCTATAATTTGAACAATCTTGACAGAGGTCCACTAGATGAAATTTCACATCAAATATCAAGGACCTAGGCCTTGTTGTTTCACAGAAGAAGATTTTTAAAGATTTTCCCTATATAAGTCTATTTAAAACCGAAGGGCCCCGAGGCGGGGGCATTTTTGGCCTCAGGGCTATAATTTGAACAATCTTGGTAGAGGTCCACTAGCTGAAGCTTCATACTAAATATCAAAGACCTAGGCCTTGTGGTTTCAGAGAAGATGATTTTTCAAGATTTTCCCTATATAAGTCTATGTAAAACCAAAGGGCCCCGGAGCGGGGGCATTTTTAGCCCCAGGGCTATAATTTGAACAATCTTGGTAGAGGTCCACAAGATGACACTTAATACCAAATATAAAAGAACTGGGCCTTGCAGTTTCAGAGAAGAAGATTTTAAAGATTTTCCCTACATAAGCCTATGTAAAACCAAAGGGCCCCGGGGCTGGGGCATTTTTGGCGCCAGCACTATAATTTGAACAATCTTGGTAGCGGTCCACTAGATGAAGCTTCATACCAAATATCAAAGACCTGGGCCTTGCGGTTTCAGAGAAGAAGATTTTTTAAGTTTGCGGTGAAAAAAATCTATTTTTGGCTACTGTGACCCATATGTGCAACAGACCGGAACCATTTGAACAACTTTGAAAGGGGACCACCAAAGGATCATTCCTGTGAAGTTTGGTCAAAATCCGATCAGTGGTTAAGGAGGAGATGTCGTTTGAAGAAAAGTTTACGGACGCACGCACGGACGGACGCACGCACGGACGCACGACGGACGACGGACAAAAAGTGATCCCAAAAGCTCACCTTGTCACTACGTGACAGGTGAGCTAACAAGAGGGCCATGATGGCCCTGGATTGCTCACCTGATCCATAGTGTAACAAGTGGGCCCCAGAGAGGGCCATTATTGGCCCCAGGGCTTTAATGTGCATAATGCTGAGGGAGGTCTTAAAGGTGAAGCTTCATACCAAACATCAACAAAGGCTATAATTTGAACAATCTTGGCAAAGGTCCACTAGATGAAGCTACACATCAAAATATCAAAGACCTGGGCCTTGCGGTTTCAGAGAAGAAGATTTTTTTTAAAGATATTCCCTACATAAGCCTATGCAAAACCAAATGGCCCCGGGGCTATATAAATCTATGTAAAACCAAAGGGCCCCGGGGTGGGGGCATTTGTGGCCCCAGGGCTATAATTTGAACAATCTTGGTAGAGGTCCATTAGATGAAGCTTCATACCAAATTTCAAAGTCCTGGGCCTTGTGGTTTCAGAAAGGAGATTTTTAAAGATTATCCCTTTATAAGCCTATGTAAAACCAAAGGGCCCCAGGGCGGGGCCAATTTTGGCCCAGGCACTATAATTTGAATCATCTTGGTAGGGGTCCTTTAGAAGAAGCTTCATACCAAATATAAAAGACCTAGGACTTGTGGTTTCAGAGAAGAAGATTTTTAAAGATTTTCCCTATATAAACCGATGTAAAACCAAAAGGCCCCGGAGCAGGGGCATTTTTGGCCCAAAGGCTATAATTTGATAATTTGAACAGTCTTGGTAGGGATCCACTAGATGAAGCTTCATACCAAATATCAAAGTCCTGGGCCTTGCGGTTTCAGAGAAGAAGATTTTTAAAGATTTTCCCTATATAAGCCTATGTAAAACCTAAGGGCCTCGGGGCGGGGGCATTTTTTGCCCCAGCACTATAATTTGAACAATCTTGGTAGGGGTCAACTAGATGAAGCTTCATACCAAATATCAAAGTCCTGGGCCTTGCGGTTTCAGAGAAGAAGATTTTTAAAGATTTTCCCTATATAAGCCTATGTAAAACCAAAGGGCCCCGGGGCGGGGACATTTTTGTCCTCAGCACTATAATTTGAATAATCTTGTTAGGAGTCCTTTAGATGAAGCTTCATACCAAATATAAAAGACCTAGGCCTTGTGGTTTCAGAGAAGAAGATTTTTAAAGATTTTCCCTATATAAGTCTAAGTAAAACCAAAGGGCCCGGGGCGGGGGCATTTTTGGCAAAAGGGCTATAATTTGAACAATCTTGGTAGAGGTCCATTAGATGAAGCTTCATTCTAAATATCAAAATCCTGGGCCTTGCGGTTTCAGAGAAGAAGATTTTTTAAAGATTTTCCCTATATAAACCTGTGTAAAACCAAATGGCCCTGGGGTGGTGGCATTTTTGGCCTCAGGGCTATAATTTAAACAATCTTGATAGAGGTCCACTATGTTACGAGCCAGGCGTAGCAGAAAGAAAAAGCAAACAAGCCTTTTGGAAAATCTTAACAAATTTATTTACAAGTTAACTTTAACCTGTAGAAGTAAGAAAATTAAATGTACTTAGCTCTGTTATGAAATATCCTGAATGAATCTATTTTCCTTGATCCCACAGAATTCACGGTCCAAAATGAAAAGTAATATCCTTTAACAATCCAACACAGAATTTAGAAATAACTTTTCTTAAATGCCCAAACATCAAACTCCAAAGTCTGACTCAATGAGAAAAATCAAGCACTTTTATAGACCCTAAGATTTCTCTAGAACATTCCAGAGGGCTGTGGAATAAGATGAGGTAATTTTCTAAAAATAATGCAACCCAGAACTTTCTGGAAGGTTCTGAAGTACTTTTCCTTGTAAATATGTTGTTTACAAAAATGAAATTAATCTGTGACTCAGTTTTCTAGAATCTTCTATAAGAAGATTAACAAGATATTTATAGCACTATTAGTTCACAGTGGGGTGAAAGTGGGAATCAGAAAAATAAATTCTTATGCATAACACTCCCCCTCTTCGAGGAAAAGAAAGATTTATGTAATAAAGCTTTCTTTTGCTTTAAGAATAATAAAATATTGAGCATAGCATATAAAATTACATGTATCTACAATCCACTTTAGTAGGAAAGAAAAACACAACTCCTGACACCGCTCAAGCTCTTGAAAGGGCATCAGGGATAATGTTATCTCTCCCTCTGATATGTCTTATGTCTAAATTATACTCTTGTAGCATAAGACTCCACCTGAGCAACCGCTGATTTTTGTTTTTCATTTTATGTATGAATGTCAGTGGATTGTGATCACTGAAAACAACAATCGGTGCAGTAGTAGGGGTAAGATAAACTTCGAAATGTTGCAGACTGATTCTTGCTCTGCATCTGTCTATGTTCGAGAATTAATCCTTCTAAGAGTCTATAAACATTTTTGTCCTTTCTTGTTCTGGTATAAGAATACTAGGAGAACTCCATTCCAGTCATTGTCCAGCAAATACTGAATTTCTTCTTTAAGATTTTTCTGTTTTATAGGATTCATCCTGTATAGGTGTTGTTTTACTGGTTTGGAACCATTTATGTCCACATCGTGAAATATTTTGTCTGTCCGTGTTGGAATGTCAGGAAATAAGTGTTCATATTCAAAAATCAGCTGTTTCAGTTCATTCCGCTGATTTGGCTCTAGATGTGACAGTTTCTGGTCAAGATTCCGTAGAATGTCAGAATTCTGAAGATTTGATGATGTGGGATCCGATTTCACTGAATTAATATCCTCACAGTCATTGTCACATGAATTAAGTGGAACAGAGCTAACAAGATTGACTGATGTTAAAGATGTATTGTCCCTATCTATGTATTCCTTAAGCATGTTAATATGACATAGCTGCTTTAGCTTGCGCCTCCCAGGAGTGTTTATTATGTAATTTACATCACTGATCTTTTTGTCTACAGTGTATGGACCATAATACCTGGCCTGCAACGATTTTCCTGGAATAGGCAAAAGAGCTAGTACCTTATCACCTGGTTTAAAATTCCTTTCTTTTGTCCCTATGTCATATAGCTGTTTCATATTCCTTTGGGCTGACTGAAGATTGGTCCGAGCAGCCTCACAAGCTTTTGAAAGTCTAGTTTTAAAATCCGACACATACTGAAGTAAATTCAGGGAGGTGTCATCATTGGAGAGAAATTTCTCTTTGAGAAGTTTCAAAGGACCACGAACAGTATGGCCAAATACTAATTCAAATGGACTGAAGCCAAGAGATTCTTGCACAGATTCTCTGACAGCAAATAAAAGCAGATGGATGCCTTCATCCCAATCCTTCTCTGTGTCAAAGCAATATGATCTTATCATGTTTTTCAATGTTTGATGGAATCTTTCAAGGGCGCCTTGACTTTCAGGATGATAGGCTGATGACTTATACTGTACAATGCCAAGTTCATGCATTACTTGTTGAAATATTCCAGACATAAAATTTGAGCCTTGGTCTGACTGAATAGATTTAGGAAGCCCAACAAATGTGAAAAACTTCACTAAGGCCTTGACGATTGTCTTAGTTTTGATATTTCTTAAAGGAATGGCTTCAGGAAAACGTGTGGAAACACACATAATGGTCAAAAGATATTCACAGCCGGACTTAGTTCTGGGCAAGGGACCCACACAGTCTATAATTATTCGACTGAAAGGTTCATCAAAAGCAGGTATAGGCTGCAAATGAGCCTTAGGTATAGTCTGATTGGGTTTTCCTACCATTTGGCATGTATGGCAGGACCTGCAATGCTGAGAAACATCTGATTTTAACCCAGGCCAGTAAAAATGATTAAGAATCTTGTGATAGGTTTTATTTACACCTAAATGTCCTGACATGGGAGTTTCATGCGCCAAGTTTAATATTTGGGAACGGTAAACCCGTGGAACCACTATCTGGTGGTTGACAGTCCACTCGTCTTCTGCTGAGACTTCTGGTGGACGCCATTTTCTCATAAGAATGTCATTTTTGACATAATAACAGACTGGGACCTGAGATACTTCCTGCTCATCTAAGGCCCTTTCAAATAAAGGCGAAATTTCAGGATCCTTATGCTGTTCTATAGCTAGTTGAGACCCAGACATTATGTCATGGCCTAGATCTAAAGATGAGTTATTCTCATGAAAATCTGTCTGCTTATCAGGCAGGTTTGAAGACAGAGACCTTGTTATCTCGTCATTAAAAGACTGACCCAAAAAGGTATCAGTAAAATCAAAATCCTGTTTCCCATCCGTTTGCTTGGCCTTACGTGCCATCGCCCTTGTGACTGCACAAGACGGATAAAGATCAGGAATTTCCTGCTCAATGGGATCAGGCGGTTGGTCTATGCAAGGATTAGTAGTCAAAAGTGGGTTTACCACAACCTTATCTCCAGCTAAGTCATTGCCTAGCAACAAATGAACACCTTTAAAAGGTAAAGAAGGTCTAATACCAACAGCCACTGAACCGGATACCAAGTCTGATGACAAATAAACGTTATGGAGCGGAACATTAACAAATCCACATTCCACACCCTGAATAAGGACACTTTGGCCCAAAGAAGTCTTCTCAGAAAAAGGCAGAGTATCTGCTAGAATAAGAGATTGAGAAGCTCCAGTATCTCGTAAGATTTTGATAGGGGTAGGAAGGGCATAACTGTCACCATTTAGTGACACAAAACCATCTGATAAGAATGGTTCATAAGTATCCATAACTGAATCTGTCTCAGATATTTTTGTATCAGAAAGAGTTTCCTCCCTTACACAAGACTGTGGTTTTGGCCTTATAGAAGTCAAACCTGTTGGCTTAAGTTCCTCCTGTCTTTCTCTTTCTTTCCTTCGCTTTAATTTTAAACACTCAGAGATCAAATGACCTGTATTTTTACAATAATAACAAACTACTTGAGATTGAGATAAGGGATTCTGGTCTTTGTTTTCACCAGAAGGTTTGGTAAAATTTGGGCTTCTGTTTTCACCAGAAGGTTTGGAAGGATTCTGGCTTCTGTTTTCACCAGAAAGTTTGGGCAAAGTACCAGATGTATGGCTATAACTACCAGAAGGATTACTGGGATAGAATCTTGGACCTGTCTGTGGATTATAAGGTTTTCGAGGATAAGGCCTGTTCACAAATGAGACCTTATGAGTCAAGGCATAATCATCTGCCAAACGAGAAGCTTCCTCCAAAGTTTCAACCTGTCTCTCATCGAGAAAAGATTTAATGTCTGAATTTATACACCGTTTGAACTCTTCAACAAGGACAAGCTGTCTAAGTTTGTCATGATCAGAGCCTACTTTTTTAGAAGAACACCACCTATCAAAAAGCTGTTCTTTGGTTCGAGCAAATTCTACATGGGTCTGGGACATTTCTTTTTTACAGTTCCTAAATTTCTGCCTGTAAGCCTCAGGGACCAACTCATATGCCTTAAGAATAAGCTCCTTGACCAGATCATAGTCTGAGCTTTGCTCGACAGTCAGCTGAGTGTAAATGTCTCGAGCCTTTCCGACAACAACGCTTTGCAAAAGTAAGGTCCAATGCTCTTTTGGCCATTTTAAATTTTCTGCAACCTTTTCGAAATGCAAAAAATACTTATCTACCTCTTTTCCCTGAAATGGGGGAACTAATCTGATATGCTTTGTGGCATCAAAGTAACTACCAGAGTCAAAAACAGGGGTAGGTTTCACCCTATCTTGACCCTGGAGTTCCAGTTCCTTCATCTTTAATTGAAAATGCCATTTTTCTCTTTCTATTTCAATTCGCTCTTCTTTTTCTAATTTTTCTTTCTGAAAGCGTTCCTCCATTTCTCTTTTTTCCCTCTCCATTTCTCTTTGTTTTTCCTTCTCTCTTTCTTCCATTTCTAATCTTTCCATCTGCATTTGTCTCTGCATTTCTCTTTCTTTTTCCTTCTCTCTTTCTTCCATTTCTCTTTGCTTTTCCTTCTCTCTTTCTTCCATTTCTAATCTGAACTTCTCTAATTCAATTTGCCTTCCTATTTCAATTTGTCTCATTTGTAATTCAGTATGTGAAACCATAATGAGAGACAAAGCAGATGGATCGAAAAGTTCTTCATCAACAAAAAACTGCACCAAAATATTCTTAATTTCATGCTTCTTCATGCTTGTTTTGACAGCAGTGACCCCATAATGGGAAGCAATTTCTAGCAAATCTGTCCTTTTGGCCAGATTAAACAACTCCTGAGTAGGCTGAGCCAAAAAGCTTCTCAAATCAAACGACATGTTTGCTTTTTGTTTGTTCTATAAAGTATTTATGGCAATACAGATTGAGGTTAATTTGACAAAGTTTTTTTTTTTTTTTTTTTTTTTTTTTTTTTTTTGAAATGACAAGCCCGACGAGAATTTCACATGGAATGACAAGTACTATTTCACCTGAAATGACAGTTCACATGAAATGACAATCCCCTATATGCCTATAGGGAAATACCAATTCTGTGAAGCAACTGCAAAGTCTATTTGATAAGAAATGACAATTACCTGCGTCACATGAAATGTCGGTTTTAAAATGCTTAAAATGGTTTTATCCCGGACGAGCCCCCAATTTCTGTTACGAGCCAGGCGTAGCAGAAAGAAAAAGCAAACAAGCCTTTTGGAAAATCTTAACAAATTTATTTACAAGTTAACTTTAACCTGTAGAAGTAAGAAAATTAAATGTACTTAGCTCTGTTATGAAATATCCTGAATGAATCTATTTTCCTTGATCCCACAGAATTCACAGTCCAAAATGAAAAGTAATATCCTTTAACAATCCAACACAGAATTTAGAAATAACTTTTCTTAAATGCCCAAACATCAAACTCCAAAGTCTGACTCAATGAGAAAAATCAAGCACTTTTATAGACCCTAAGATTTCTCTAGAACATTCCAGAGGGCTGTGGAATAAGATGAGGTAATTTTCTAAAAATAATGCAACCCAGAACTTTCTGGAAGGTTCTGAAGTACTTTTCCTTGTAAATATGTTGTTTACAAAAATGAAATTAATCTGTGACTCAGTTTTCTAGAATCTTCTATAAGAAGATTAACAAGATATTTATAGCACTATTAGTTCACAGTGGGGTGAAAGTGGGAATCAGAAAAATAAATTCTTATGCATA
Source organism: Lucinisca nassula (assembly GCA_963580285.1). NCBI lineage: Eukaryota > Metazoa > Mollusca > Bivalvia > Lucinida > Lucinidae > Lucinisca > Lucinisca nassula. Next base: position 101,083,459 of record OY757022.1, read on the forward strand.
ACAACTAGATGAAATTTCACAACAAATATCTAAGACATAGGCCTTGTGGTTTCACAGAAGATTTTTAAAGATTTTCCCTATATAAGTCTATGTAAAACCAAAGGGCCATTTTTGGCCCCAGGGCTATAATTTGAACAATCTTGGTAGAGGTCCACAAGTTGAAGCTTCATACCGAATAACAAACACCTGGGACTTACAGTTTCAGAGAAGAAGATTTTTAAAGATTTTCCCTATATAAGCCCATGTAAAACCAAAGGGCCCTGAAGCGAGGGCATTTTTGGCCCCAGGGCAATGATTGGAACAACCTTGGTAGAGGTCCACAAGATGAAGCTTCATACCAAATATCAAAGACCTGGGCCTTGCGGTTTCAGAGAAGAAGATTTTTAAAGATTTTCCCTATATAAACCTGTGTAAAACCAAAGGGCTTGGGGCGGGGGCGTTTTTGGCCCCAGCACTATAATTTGAACAATCTTGGTAGGGGTCCACTAGATGAAGCTTCATACCAAATATCAAAGATCTGGGCCTTGCAGTTTCAGAGAAGAAGATTTTTAAAGATTTTCCCTATATAAACCTGTGTAAAACCAAAGGGCGTGGGCGGGGGTGTTTTTGGCCCCAGCACTATAATTTGAACAATCTTGGTAGGGGTCCACTAGATGAAGCTTCATACCAAATATCAAAAATCTGGGCCTTGCGGTTTCAGAGAAGAAGATTTTTAAAGATTTTCCCTATATAATCCTATGTAAAACCAAAGAGACCCGGTGCTGGGGCATTTTTGGCCCCACCACTATAATTTGAACAATTTCGGTAGGGGTCCACTAGATGAAGCTTCATACCAAATATCAAAGACTTGGGCCTTGCGGTTTCAGAGAAGAAGATTTTTTAAGTTTTCAGTGAAAAAAATCTATTTTTGGCTCCTGTGACCTAGATGTGCAACGGACCGGAACCATTTGAACAACTTTGAAAGGGAACCACATAAGGATCATTCCTCTGAAGTTTGATCAAAATCCGATCAGTGGTTTAGGAGGAGATGTCCTTTGAAGAAATTGTTTACGCACGGATGGCAGACGAAAAGTGATCCTAATATAAAACACAAGAGGGCCATGATGGCCCTGGATCGCTCACCTGATCCATAGAGTAACAAGTGGGACCCGGGGAGGGCCATTATTAACCCCAGGGCTATAATGTGCATAATGTTCAGAGACGTCTAAAAAGGTGAATCTTCATATCAAATATCAACAAAGGCTAAAATTTGAACAATCTTGGCAAAGGTCCACTAGATATGCTACATACCAAATATCAAAGACCTGGGCCTAACGGTTTCAGAGAAGAAAATTTTTATTAAAGATATTCCCTACATAAGCCTATGAAAAACCAAATGGCTCTGGGGCGGGGGCATTTTTGGCCTCAGGGCTATAATTTAAACCATCTTGATAGAGGTCCACTAGAGGAAGCTTCACACCAAATATCAAAGACCATGGCCTTGCGGTTTCAGGAGAAGATTTTTAAGGAATATCTCTATATAAGTCTATGTAAAACCAAAGGGCCCCAGGTCGGGGGCAATTTTGGCCCTAGCACTATAATTTGAACAATCTTGGTAGGGGTCCACTAGATGAAGCTTCATATCAAATATCAAAGACCTGGCCCTTGGGGTTTCCGAGAAGAAGATTTTTAAAGATTTTCCCCATATAAGCCCATGTAAAACCATAGGACCCCGGGGCGGTGGCATTTTTAGCCCAAGCACTATAATTTGAACAATCTTGGTAGGAGTCCACTAGATGAAGCTTCATACCAAATAGCAAAGACCTGGGCCTTGCGGTTTCAGAGAAGAAGATTTTTAAAGATGTTCCCTATATAAGCCCATTTAAATCCAAAGGGCCCCGGAGTGGGGGGGGGGGGGAGGGGGCGGGGAGAGGAAGAAGGACCATGGCCTTGTGGGATGAAGCTTCATACCAAATATCAAAGACATGGGCCTTACGGTTTCAGAGAAGAAAATTTTTAAAGATTTTCCCTATATAAGCCCATGTAAAACCAAAGGGCCCCGGAGCGGGGGCATATTTGACCCCAGCACTATAATTTGAACAATCTTGGTAGGGGTACCCTAGATGAGGCTCCATACCAAATATCAAAGACCTGGGCCTTACGTTTTCAGAGAAGAAGATTTTTAAAGCTCTTCCCTATATAAGCCCATGTAAAACCAAAGGGCCCTGGCGCGGGGGCATTTTTGGCCCCAGCACTATAATTTGAACAATCTTGGTAGGGGTCCACTAGATGAAGCTTCATACCAAATATAAAAGACCTGGGCCTTGCGGTTTCAGAGAAGAAGATTTTTAAAGATTTTCCCTATATAAGCCCATGTAAAACCAAAGGGCCCTGGAGCGGGGGCATTTTTGGCCCCAGCACTATAATTTGAACAATCTTGGTAGGGGTCCACTAGATGAAGCTTCATATCAAATATCAAAGACCTGGGCCTTGCGGTTTCAGAGAAGAAGATTTTTACAGATTTTCCCTATATAAGCCCATGAAAAACCAAAGGGCCCCAGAGCGGGGGCATTTTTGGCCCCAGCACTATAATTTGAACAATCTTGGTAGGGGTCCACCAGATGAAGCTTCATACCAAATATCAAAGACCTGGGCCTTGTGGTTTCAGAGAAGAAGATTTTTTAAGTTTTTGGTGAAAAAAATCTCTTTTTGGCTCCTATGACCTAGATGTGCAACGGACCGGAACCATTTGAACAACTTTGAAAGGGGACCACCTAAGGATCATTCCTGTGAAGTTTGGTCAAAATCCGATCAGTGGTTTAGGAGGAGATGTCGTTTAAAGAATTGTTTACGGACGGACGGACGGACGGACGCACGGACGCACGACGGACGACGGACGAAAAGTGATCCCAAAAGCTCACCTCGTCACTAGGTGACGGTGAGCTAACAAGAGGGCCCAATGGCCCTATATCGCTCACCTGTGTACCAGAAAATCATTAGTGTAGGAGACCACTTGACATTGCTACATACTAAATATCTAAGCTCAGGCAAAGCGGTGTCCATGCTTATAAACCCTACTGGTTTCATTGGGCAACAGGGCTTGAGATGTAATTTCATCTCAATGTCTGGTAAAAGTCCCACAAAATTGGAAGAGACATCTCCAAAATGACCTATACAGTGTTGATGGGGATGTAAAACCACAAATCAAACAAAATCTGTGCCTTATGGTTTTGGAGAAAAATGATGTTTTTAAGTTTTTTCCAGTTTAAGTCTATAGGAGCTAATGAGCCCTGGGGCTGGACCAATTTTGACCCAAAGGGCATGGTTGGCAGGATTTATGTAGGCGACCATTTTGTGTTGCTATATACTAAATATCTAAGGTCTGTACTTCATGGTTTCAAAGAAGATGTTTGAAGCCTTTTCCATTATAAGTTTGTTGGAGTTTAGGGGCCACAGGATTTGGACCCAAGGGGCATGATTAGCAGGATTCATGTAGGCGACCACTCGACATTGCTACATGCTAAATACCTAAGCTCTGGGACTTATGGTTTCAGAGAAGATTTTTTCCCCATTTTAAGTTGTTGTTTTTTTTTTTTTTTTTTTTTTTTTTCATTATAAGGGCCCTGTGGTTTCAGAGAAGAAGATTTTTGAAGTTTCTCCAATTTTAAGTCTGTGGAAGCTAAAGAGCCCTGGGGTGGGGCCAATTTGGATCCCAGGGGCATAACTGGCAGGATTTATGTAGGTGGCCACTTGATGTTGCTACATACTAAAAATCTAAGCTCTGGGCCTTATGGTTTCATAGAAGAAGATCTTTTAAGTTTTTTTTCCATTATAAGTCTATTGGAGGTGATGAGCTGGGGCGAGGCCAATTTTGACCCCAGGGGCAGGGTTAGCTGGATTTATGTAGCTGGCTATTTTATGTTGCTAGATACTAAATATCTAAGTTCTGTGCTTCACAGTTTCTGAGAAGAACATTTTTGAAGCTTTTTACCATTATGAGTCTATGGGAGCTAAGGGGCCCCGGGGCGTGGCCCATTTCGACCCAAGGGGCATGATTAGCAGGAAATATGAAGGTGACCACTTGCCGTTGCTACATGCTAAATATCTAAGCTCTGGGCGCTGTGGTTTCAGAGAAAAAGATTTTTGAAGTCTTTTTTCCATTATGAGTCTATGGGAGCTAAGGGGGTCCCAGGGTGTGGCCCATTTGGACACCAGGGGCATGATTGGCAGGATTAATGTAGGTGACCACTTGCCATTGCTACATGCTAAATATCTAAGCTCTGGGCCCTGTGGTTTCAGAGAAGAAGATTTTTTAAGCTTTTTTTCCATTATGAGTCTATAAGAGCTAAGTGGCCCCGGGGCGTGGCCCTTTTGGATTCCTGGGGCATGATTGGCAGGAATTATGTGGGTGACAACTTGCGATTGCTATGTGCGTAATATCTAAGCTCTGGGCGCTGTGGTTTCAGAGAAGAAGATTTTTTAAGCTTTTTTCCATTATGAGTCTATGGGAGCAAAGGGGCCCAGGCGCGTGGCCCATTTGGAACCCAGGGGCATGATTGGCAGGAATTATGTAGGTGACCAATTGCCCTTGCTACATGCTAAATATCTAAACTGTGGGCCCTTTGGTTTCAGAGAAGAAGATTTTTGAAGCTTTTTTACCATTTTGAGTCTATGGGAGCTAAGGGGCCCCGGGGTGTGGCCAATTTGGAACCCAGGGGCATAATTGGCAGGAATTATGTAGGTGACCACTTGCCGTTGCTACATGCTAAATATCTCAGCTCTGGGCCCTGTGGTTTCAGAGAAGAAGATTTTTGAAGCTTTTTTACCATTTTGAGTCTATGGGAGCTAAGGGGCCCCGGGGTGTGGCCAATTTGGAACCCAGGGGCATGATTGGCAGGAATTATGTAGGTGACCACTTGCCGTTGCTACATGCTAAATATCTCAGCTCTGGGCCCTGTGGTTTCAGAGAAGAAGATTTTTGAAGCTTTTTTCCATTATGAGTCTATATGAGCTAAAGGGCCCCGGGGCGTGGCCCGTTTGGACCCCAGGGGCATGATTGGCAGGAATTATGTAGGTGACCACTTGCCATTGCTACACGCTAAATATCTAAGCTCTGGGCCCTGTGGTTTCTGGGAAGAAGATTTTTGAAGCTTTTTGTTCCATTATGAGTCTATGGGAGCGAAGGGGCCCCGGGGCGTGGCCAATTTGAACCCTAGGGGCATGATTGGCAGGAATTATGTAGGTGACCACTGGCGGTTGCTACATGCTAAATATCTAAGCTCTGGGCCCTGTGGTTTCAGAGAAGAAGATTTTTGAAGCTTTTTTCCATTATGTGTCTATGGGAGCTAAGGGGCACCTGGGTGTGGCCAATTTGGACCCCAGGGGCATGATTGGCAGGAATTATGTAAGTTACCACTTGCCGTTGCTACATGCCAAATATCTCAGCTCGGGGCCCTGTGGTTTCAGAGAGGAAGATGTTTGAATGTTTTTTTTCCGTTATGAGTCTATAGGAGCTAAAGGGCCCCGGGGCGTGGCCCGTTTGGACACCAGGGGCATGATTGGCAGGAATTATGTAGGTGACCACTTGCCGTTGCTACTCGCCAAATATCTCAGCTCTGGGCCCTGTGGTTTCAGAGAAGAAGATTTTTGAAGCTTTTTTTCCATTATGAGTCTATAGGAGCTAAAGGGCCCCATAGCGTGGCCCGTTTGGACCCCAGGGGCATGATTGGCAGGAATTATGTAGGTGACCACTTGCCGTTGCTACATGCTAAATATCTAAGCTCTGGGCCTTGTGGTTTCCGAGTAGAAGATTTTTGAAGCTTTTTGTTCCATTATGAGTCTATGGGAGCGAAGGGGCCCCGGGGCGTGGCCAATTTGGACCCCAGGGGCATGATTGGCAGGAATTATGTAGGTGACCACTGGCCATTGCTACATGCTAAATATCTAAGCTCTTGGCCCTGTGGTTTCCAAGAAGAAGATTTTTGAAGCTTTTTGTTTCATTATGAGTCTATGGGAGCGAAGGGGCCCCAGGGCGTAGCCAATTTGGACCCTAGGGGCATGATTGGCAGGAATTATGTAGGTGACCACTGGCCATTGCTACATGCTAAATATCTAAGCTCTGGACCCTGTGGTTTTAGAGAAGAAGATTTTTGAACCTTTTTTTCCATTATGAGGCTATGGGAGCTAAGGGGCCCCGGGGTGTGGCCAATTTGGACCCAAGGGGCATGATTGGCAGGAATTATGTAGGTGACCACTTGCCGTTGCTACATGTCAAATACCTTAGCTCTGGGCCCTGTGGTTTCATAGAAGAAGATTTTTGAAGCTTTCTTTCCATTTTGAGTCTATAGGAGTTAAAGGGCCCCGGGGCGTGGCCGGTTTGGACCCCAGGGGCATGATTGGCAGGAATTATGTAGGTGACCACTTGCCATTGCTACATGCTAAATATCTAAGCTCTGGGCCCTGTGGTTTCCGAGAAGAAGATTTTTTAAGCTTTTTGTTCCATTATGAGTCTATGGGAGCGAAGGGGCCCCGGGGCGTGGCCAATTTGGACCCCAGGGGCATGATTGGCAGGAATTATGTAGGTGACCACTGGCCGTTAATACATGCTAAATATCTAAGCTCTGGGCCCTGTGGTTTCAGAGAAGAAGATATTTTAATTTTTTCCCATTGTAAGTCTATGGGAGCTATATGTTGCCATGGCAACCACAATTCCCATCTGATCAGCCCAAAAACCTTATGCAGCCTTTCCCCCTTCCTGATGATGCTTCTCATGAAATTTGATCAAGATTGACCATGGGGTATTAGAGATATACTTATTTGAAATTGTTTACGGACGCACGGACGCACGAGACGGACGCACGGACGCACGACGGACGACGGACAAAAAGTGATCACAAAAGCTCACCTTGTCACTACGTGACAGGTGAGCTAAAAACGATTTAAGCTATTGTCCTGAAACTTTACAAACTGATTCGGGATGATGAGTAGATGAACTGATTATGTTTTGGAAAAAATCTGAAATTTTTTTCTTGAGTTATGGCCATTTGGAACTTTGGGTATTTTAAGATTGTAAGCAAGATGTCTAAAAAACATTACAGCTATTGCCCTGAAACTTTAGACTGATTCGGGATGATGAGAAGAAGATAACCTTATTAACTTTTGAAAAAAAAATCAGATTGTTTTTACTTGAGTTATGGCCCTTTGAAACTCTGTGCCTTTTAAGCTTGTAAGCAAGATCTTGTAAGCAAGTTATCTCAAAAACCATTAGAGCTATTTAGCTGAAATTTAACATACTGGTTGGGGATGATGGGAAGATGAACAGGTTAACTAAAAAAAAAAAATCAGATTTTTTCTACTTGAGTTAGGTAAAAACAAAATCAATATATTTGAATAGGCGTGTTTTCGTAATGATACGCTCGTATGATCCAGGAAAAATTATACGTACCCTTGTTAAACCCCACTTTTAAAAGATAAAGTTGGATTTTCAAAGGTATTCATTACCTGGACTTGTGATGTGCGTATTCATTAAATAAAGGATCTTACATGAGTATTCATGTATTAATTTTCAGTGTAAAGCCCAATGTAAACCTGTAGATCATACTTCCATGAACGCATCGAGCCACTTGATTTTCAGTGACGTCAAGTGTCGTCAGTCTAAACTATGGTTCTATACGATCTGGTTGGGCGTTGGCGACATCAATGCTGTTCCGCTCTTTGTAGAAAAACAGCGTGTAAATGTTTTTCAGCTTTAAACGTTTGCCCCATAAGCATTTTTTCGCACAGTGATGAGGAGCAAATGACATTTAAAGCGAATTTAATTCACCATTATTGTACAAAAATGCCAATATTCCGCCATTAGTAAACGTGACGTCGACGTCGTTAAGGCTGTCGAACGTGCAACGTTACGGGACGTATCTAACTAATTTGCATATTTAATCCGAATTTAACACATGGCTCTATTACATTCTCTGACGCGACGACGTTCCTATATAAACGTTTAAAAATTCTACCTGTATATCAAAGTTAAATTTCCAATCAAGATGTCATTTATTGTAAATCACATCACATCAAACCGTAAACTTAACACATTTCATAATCAAAACATGAAAATTTAAACACATACGTGAAAAAAAAATCAACTTTGACTAGCTACCTGATAATGCTGTAATTTTACAAGTTAAACATGTTCTTATTTTTCTTTGGCAAGTGAATCTTTTGAAAATATTGTCTATTGGCAATTTTCGGTTCTATTTTCATTTGTAAATATTATTGAAAGGTCTTCTTCGCTTCAATAGGCATGCATAGGGTAATGATATATTTGGTAAAATGTAAAAAAGAAAAAAAAATATTCGAGCCCGCACACGAGAAAAAGAAACTTACTACTGCTAAGATAAGAGGTCTATTAAAACACGCATGCGCATCGGGATAATAGACCCAGGCCCTTACTTTCATGCTCTATGGAACTGGAGTTCCTACTGCTCATAATCACAGGATTTTGCACGAGTGGCTTTTTTTCATATGAAAATAATGAAATGAGCCTATAGCGAGTTTCATAACTTTCATTTGAAATGAACACAAGTGTAAGATTCTTTTTATCATATGAGCGAATTTGTGTCTTCGAGCATTCCGTCATGACAAATTTTAACTGCGCATGCCCAGCCATTAAGGGGGACCAGGGATATGGCTTTCTGTCTGAAGGTTCCTCTTGATTCACTGCTTGTATGAGCGAGCAGCGAAGGTTCTGGCGAGACTGCGCGGATGCGCAGGCTCGCCTAAAACCTTCGCTGCTCGCATAGGCGATAAGTACCAAAATCGCTTGACGGGGCCCATATAACAATTTTAAATCGGATTTTTTTCCAGTATGTCTTCGGAGATCGCATATGCCATCGTGTAGATTTTTTATACAATATGAGCGCCAAATAAAGTTTAGAATCTCGCCAATTCCTACGTTGTTTGCCTGTGTGGTAAGCAGCTTTTCACACGGGGTGACTTAAATTCTATATTGAGCCCAAAGCTAAAAGATATATTGCTTTCAAGAGCGTCATTCGAAACCCCATTAGTTGGAAAATGAATTCAGGGTCGTTTACCTATTCGTTCAAATTATAACTTAACAACCATTAAAAGTTATTGGTAGGGCCTAACATTGGTTGTACTGATTTAACCACTCGAAAAAATAATTCTTTTTTGTAAACAATCGACCGGAAGTTACTAAGCACAGATGCCCTTCAGTGCTGATGTCCACGTGACTATCATTGATTTGTAGGAAATCCAGGTAACCGTTATTTATAGAAAAAAGCCGCGCTATTCTTACAGATGTGCGTTATAATTGACCTCCGCCAAGCGAATTTGTGTCTTCGAGCATTCCGTCAAGACAAATTTTAACTGCGCATGTCCAGCCATTCAGAGGGGCCAGGGATATGGTTTTCTGTCTGAAGGTTCCTCTTGATTCACTGCTTGTATGAGCGAGCAGCGAAGGTTCTGGCGAGACTGCGCTGATGCGCAGGCTCGCCTGAACCTTCGCTGCTCGCATAGGCGAAAAGTGCCAAAATCGCTTGACGGGGCCCATTTATAGAAAATAGCCGCGCAATTCTTACAGTTGTGCGTCTATACGGTTTGGACTGCAATCATGTTCTGGGCAAACAGTGTAGACCCAGATCAGACGGTACAGGAATCTAAGGGGAATGGGTACACCTTCAGAGGAGGCAACTCCTGCAAAAGTGTTTTTGTTCCTCATGTCAATAGGGGCGATCTCTTATAGGAAAGAATTTGCTCCCGAGGAGCAAATTCTTTCCTTTAAGAGTTGACCCCTTTTTCCGTGGGACAGAGCTTGAAGACAAACGAGAAGGAAGTTCCGAAAGTTGTCTCTCTTTGGAAAATGTCGGCAAATCTGCCAGTTGTTCCCATTCCCATTTTGGGTTAAATGATACAGTTTTAGTTCCTGTTCATGGCCTATTTTACAGCCTACACTTAGTGACAGTCGACTCGCCAGTGCTGTCAGTCCTTATTTGTTTGAACTGAGGTTTAACGTCCCCGTCAACACTATTTAGGTAATTTTGGAGACGTTGCTTCCAATTTTGGTGGGACTTTTACCCGATATTGAGATGAAATGACATCTCCCAATGAAATCAAAAAGGCTTATATACATTCGAATTACTTTGCCTGGGCAGGCTTAGTCCTTCTAAGCGGTTTACCAGTTCTCGTGTTTGGTCAGATTCAGCTCTGCGTGGAAGCACCATGCATCCAATCTATGTCTCCAAGCTCCGATGGGCGGGAGCTGTCAATCCTTTGATTATTCTCTATGAACCCTAAATTATTCCAGGACCCAGTTGTTCGAACCATCGTTAGCTTAACGAGCTCGTTAGTGATAAAAATTTTAACTGTTCTATGTGTAGCTCTGTACCAAACTGAAACGGCTAAGTCTGGATAATCTTCAAATTCACAAACTGAATGACAAACAGTGTAGATCCTGGTCAGATGGCTTCTTCAGAAGCCATCTGATCTTGAACTACACTGTTTGCAAAGGTAGGGGTTGCCGTGAACAGCAGGTGGATATCCACAGTGATGTGTACTGAGGCTGATATCTGTAATATGAATGCAAATATGAATCGTATGAGACTGCTACACTTACTTTTAGAATAATACAGGCACACCTTTATGTCCGCACCGAGCAAAACCTGTCTTTGGATATGTGCGTCCAGTGAAGATTCAGACCAGCCTGTGCATCCAGAATGTCTGATCAGTCTTCAGTGCGCATTATGTAGGCATAGGAGCTTGAAGTTCTGTCCACAATTTCGTAAGAATTGGAGCATTTTAGACTTAAAGTGCATTCTGCCAGACAGATTATCGATCCCGGACTTCTCCAGACTTTCGGGTGAGTCTTTAAACCGAGGTCCAGTCTCCGTATGATTTTAGCTGTTGGTGGGACGTAAAACCCAAACACCCAACTCTGCCAGACAGAATGGTTGGAGAAATTGTAAGGTGCTTTAAGACATAGTGCAGTAAGATTCGGCGAGTGAAAACCTCGAAAAGGGGCAACTTGTTATTTTGTAGCAGCAAATTATAAGCTGTTGCTCATTACACAGCGTGCATGGACACGTAGGTTTTGCCTCATCAACGTTAGTTCTGAGCCCTTCTGCATGACAGTCCTCCATTTTGTTTACATCGAATGACCTTGCCGTGCAGCATAATGCGCGCTGTTACCGAAGTCAGAAGCGCAATGGCTCCAAAACAGCGCTTACACACCTGGCAATTTCTTTGAAAGGCAATTTCAAGGCAATGTCTTTGAAATTGCTTCCAGAGCTTTTGTATTTGGCATTTTCAGTAGGTTTGGTGGACCAAACTTCAAGCGCCTGTGATATAGGTGCCCCTTAACCCAAAAATACTTCATACATGCCATGAAAGCGAGCATACACAGTTTGACTTTTGTCGTCCGTGTATGTACACGTTCGGTGGACCCCCGCCCAAAGGGGCTTGGGAAAAATAGATTGGGTTGCATGGTGCTTCCAGGCAGGGCTTAAACCGACCACACATAAGTACTGGTAAACCGCTTAGAAGGTCTTAGCCTGTCCAGGCAAAGTGGTGCGAGTCAGACCATTCCTGCATATAAACCTTGTTGGTTTGTTTGGGCTTAGCAGGACAACGCCTGCCCAGGTAAACTGGTGTGAGTCAGATCGTCCAATGCAGATAAGCCTTCTGGTTTCATTGGGCGACAGGGCTTGAGATGTCATTTCATCTCAATCATGGTCGGGTAAAATTCTCACAAAATTGGAAGCAAAGACTCCAAAATGACGTAAATAGTGTTGACGGGGACGTAAAACCTTAATTCAAACAAAACAAACAAACACACTCGAAGCCTGGCACGGTAGGGTCTTCAATCATGTTCGCACAGTGAAGACTCTGATCAGACTGCGCGGACGCGCAGTCTGACCAGAGTCTTCAATGTGCGCCGTTTGGCTGTCCATCGACACAAAACTTCTTCGTACAATCAGTGATGGTTGTTTCATTTGTTTGTTTGTATTGGAGTTTAACGGCCCAGTCAATACTATTTTAGGTCATCAGGGATGGTTGTATTCTGACAGAGAGGCTTCACGGGCCAATATACGTTTCGCGCCTCATTACGATAACTCACCCGTATAGTGCATTCTTTCCCGTCTCCGGGCCCCCGCCCATAGGGGCTTGAAGAAATATATGGGCTGCATGATGCTTCCGCGCAGGGCTGAATCCGGCCCGCACACTAGTACTGGTAAACAGCTTAGAGGATCTAAGCCTGTCCAGGAACCGCGGTGCGAGGCGGACCGTCCATGCTAATAAACCCTATTGGTTTCATTGGGCGACAGGCCTTGAGATGTCATTTCATCTCAATGTCGGGTAAAAGTCCCACAAAATTGGAAGCAACGTCTCCAAAATGACATTTACAGTGTTGACGGGGACGTTAAACCTCAAATCAAACAAACAAACTTTCCTGTCTCCAAAACGGTTAATTTTTCTGATGAAAATTTCTGATATTTTTTCTTAGTTTTACTTCAAACATTGATTGTGGGTGCTCGTTAGAACCGCCTCAATGAGGCGGTTCTAACGAGTACCCACAACCTATGTTTGCATGACGATAACACATCCGTGTGATATAGTGCATTTTCAAACCTCAAAAAAGGTCATTTTTCTGATGAAAATGTGTAATATTTTTCTTATTTACACTCCAAACATAGGTTTTGGGTGCTCATTAGAACCACCTCAACCGGGCGGTTCTAACGAGTACCCACAACCTATGTACTGGAGCAGAAACAGAAAACTAATGTAAACCCCCTGTAAACTTCCTTTTTATCTATATAAAGTAGGGTTCAGAGTGGTCTTCATTACACCGACTTGTTAACATGATGACATGTAAGGGAGATAAAAACAAAAGTTGCCTCCCCTGAAAGTGAATCCATTTTCCGAAATAAGGGTGAACTAGTGACGGTTCTTGCGCCAGAATACAAATACGGGGTCTTTACCATCTATCGTCTGAAAGTTCAAAGCGCTTAAAGAATTATGAATGGTCGATGCTGAGACTAGTGGTAAGAACAAACCCATTATTGGTAACCATCAAGTACCGTATCCAAAACATTATGCTGAGAAAACGCGAGTAGCTTTTGCAATGCGCCCCCGCCAATCGGGGCTTGGAGAAATAGATTGGGCTGCCCGATGCTTCCACGCAGAGCTGATACCGACCGCACATGAGTACTGGTAATCCGTTTAGAAAGTCTAAGCCTGTCCAGGAAAATTGCTGCGAGTCGGCCCGTCCTATTGGTTTCATTGGGTGGCAGGGATTGAGATGTCATTTCATCTCAATGTCGGGTAAAAGTCCCATGAAATTGGAAGCAACGTCTCCAAAATGACCTAAATAGTGTTGACGGGGACGTTAAACCTAAAATCAAACAAACAAAAAGGTTTTGCAATGCAAAAATTACTCACATTTCCTTGTTTGGCATAAGAAACGACAAGGCTAGATTAAAAAAAAACTACACGTATTCATTTTTGTCAAATTAGGATTGTGGTAAACGTAACAGGGGGTTGAAGCATGCTTCTCTCCAAAACATGAGTAAATCTTACCGATGCGGGAAGCAAATATTTCAAAGCGTTACCTCCCCTAAATGATGATTTGTTAGGCCCTTTCAAGAGCCGATCAATCAAAAGAGTCAATGAGAGGTAGGCAAAAACCGGAGAATCCGGAGAAAAACCACCGGACCTTCTGTTGCAGAACATTGCTTCCCTAGATGGTTATCCAATCTCTTTAAATAACGACTTCCGCAGTTTGAGAAGGGGGTGGGTTGGGAGAGTTGGGTAAGGTAGACTTTGTGTCGTTTGATTTAGGTGGCAATTTTTCGAATTTTTCAATAATCGATTATCGGTTTAGAGGGCATTAGATTTTGAATTTTCTTCCAGTGAAGGTTATGCTTTCATTAACCCATCTCTAAAGAGCTACCTTTGCAAACAACGATCCCCGCCCGTTGGGGCTTGAAGAAATAGATGGGCTGCATGATGCTTCCACGCAGAGCTGAAACCGACAGCAAATGAGTGCTGGTAAACCGCTTAGAGGATCTAAGCCTGCCCAGGCAAAACAGTGCGAGTGGGACCGTCCATGATTATAAACCCTATTGGTTTCATTGGGCGTCAGAGCTTGAGATGTCATTTTATCTCAATGTCGGGTAAAAGTCCCACAAAATTGGAAGCAACGTCTCCAAAATGACCTATACAGTGTTGACGGGGACGACAAACCTCAAATCAAACAAACAATTCTTTACAAACAGTGTGGGCCCAGATCAGACGCCACAGAACGCGGCGTCTGATCAGGGCCTGCACTATTTGCTAACAGAATTTTCCATCAAAAATAGAATAAAAACGAAAAATAGGCCTGACACCCCTTATAAGACAAATGGAATTGTCCAACATATAGCAATGGAAGTGTCCACTAGTATACAATGGGTTAACTGATTGGACAAAGCGTCTCACATGTGACCCGAGCGAGGCTCGAACCACCTTTGAAGATATGAAGTCAAGACACATCCAAGACCAGTCCTACTATTTGCCGGGACTTACCGGTGGTTGGCAAAAAACGTCTTTCGCCATTTGTCGCCTTTGTAAACTTATATTTGGATTTAAAACAGTGATCTTGACCTTTGAAGCATTAAAATAGACATATCTAAGCTTGTAATTAATGATTTCTAGAAGAATTGGACTGTTTAATGATATTTACTTGTCATATTTACGGAGGTAACGAGGCGGGATGGTCCGAGTTCTGTTTTAATAAAAAAATGCGTATAACTAATGATTCAAAGCAGAAAATGCGTGAATTAGTACTAGAATATATTTAAGTACCCATTGATAGTGTAATTCGATATATTTTCTGTGACAGTCAACTGAAATAAACGTGGAACATAACCCCTATTTGCAGTATGTTTATATGGAGCCAGACGCTTTTCGCCAACCACGGAGAACGGTAATCCTTGTCAGATTTCAAAGGGAAGTAATAAGCGCATGCGCAATGAAATGTAAACAAAGTCACGTGTCGAAGCATTGTCAACATGAATGGCTCGATGACAATTTGTACGAGTGAGAGATATTTCTAGCTACTGAGTGTTATCATACCGCAAGGTCAACAGGCATAACGTTGATGGTCGGGTCATCTCATTTCGATTTTCTTTAATGAATGGTGTGTTGTGTGTACTCATTAGAATCGCCCCCATATCGCCTCATGGAAGCGATTCTACTGAGTACAGACAACACAGATTTTAAAGATATTTAGTAACAAATAGCTCCCGCCCCCCGCCCATAGGGGCTTGAGGAAATATATGGGCTGCACGATGCTTCCACGCAGAGCTGAATCCGGCCCGCACATGAGTACTGGTAAACCGATTAGAGGATCTAAGCCTGTCCAGGAACCGCGGTGCGAGGCGGACCGTCCATGCTAATAAACTCTATTGGTTTCATTGGGCGACAGGGCTTGAGATGTCATTTCATCTCAATGTCGGGTAAAAGTCCCACAAAATTGGAAGCAACGTCTCCAAAAAGACCTTTACAGTGTTGACGGGGACGTTAAACCTCAAACAAACAAACAAAAACAAACAAACAAACAAACAAATAGCTCCCTAGGGACTCAAAAATGAGTTGGAACAAGTGATGGTAAACAACCCAGCAGGCACATGACGTAATTGTGACGTCACATCGACGTCGGTACAATGTCACGACGTTTATGCAACGTCCAATCTACGTCGGTGCAACGTCATGACGTTGCACCGACGTTGATTTGACGTTGCCCTAGCGACGTGTGCCTGCTGGGAAGTCATCAGATTGGCTCGAGCGAAAACATTTTCACTGTACTGAAAGGGCCAAATCACTTTTCGATTACGACAACACGCCTATTCAAACACATTGTAAATTTTATCGCCGAAAAAAAAACGCCAATTTTCAGATGAAAAAATGTGATATTCATGCCCCCCCCCCCCCCCCCCCCCCCCGTCTGTCCGTCACAACCTTGACCATAACTTCTAAAGTATTTAGCCCCATGAAACTTCACACACTTATTCACCATCACAAGGGCTACAATTTGACCAAGGGCCATAACTATGTTGTCATTGTTGGCTGAATTATCTCCCCTTGAAATTTTGCAAAAACTCAGAAATTGGCTCCCACAGGGGGGAGGGGGGTGGGGCATTGGTCACCTATAGTGACAGCTCTTGTTTCTTATTGTTGCTCAAAATATAAATTGTGAGTAAACGTTAGAATCGCCTCATCGAGGCGGTTCTAACGAGTACCCAAAATCTATGTTTTAGAGCAGAAATAAGAAAAATATGGTTTACCCCTGTTAACCCCAGTTTTACTTTATAAAAGTGGAGTTCAAGGAGGTCAAAATTATATAGGCACGTTTTCTTGATGATTACCTCCAGAGATTTATACATATATGTTGGGTTATTTATGGGGTCTGCCCCCGCTGCCCCTCAACCCCGCCACACATATATTGCCTACGACTTATGATACAGTTTTGGTACAATTGAGGATCTTACCTGTCGTCCACAGGGACTGGGGTAGGCTCAGGTTCTACTTTCGGTGGGTCCGGCTCCTTCGGTATATCCTTCTCTTTCATCTTCTTCGTCCTGTCGACCGGTTTCTTAGTCTTTTTAGTGATACACGATCGTCGCTTATTTGGCGGTGGTATTCTCGGGGCAGTTGGTAAGGGGACGGGCTCAGGACTGGGCGGTGGCTGTCTGGGACTCGGTTCTCTTGGGCTGGTGTCCCGGTTGTTGTTCTCGTCGCTGTCGTTGCCACTGGTGGGGATTTTTCCCAGGGATAAAGCTGGGGTTTTCTGTGAAATAAAAAAGATGAGCATGATTATCCAATTTTGTACCGGAAACCGCAAATAGTGCGGGCCGAGATCAGGCTGTAGGAGCGGCGTTTGATCAGGACCTACACTGTCTGAAAAAAAGTTCAGCCATTTTTTTTTTTTTTTTTCAAAATAAATTTTGCAGAAAACAAAACCCGACACCCGATTAAATTTTGAAATGGACTCCAGCAATATATATGAGGAGGAAGATTCCATTTGGTATAATATAAAGGGCTAACGACAAAACGTAGATGAAGGGAAAGTCATTTGCAACCAGCCTGCTGATTTACACAACCACATTATGATGACAGATCTATAGTCCGCAATTAAGACCAGCTAAAATTACATTACGAAAACACGCCTATACAAGTACTTTGTAAATTTTATCAATGGAAAAAGGAAAATTTTAAGATGAAAAATTGTGATATTTTTCTTATTTCTGCTCAAATATAGATTGTGTGTATATATACGTTATAACCGCCTCGATGAGGCGGTACTAACGAGTACCCATAATCTATATTTTAAAGCAGAAATAAGAAAATAAGGTTTACCCTTGCAAACCCTAGTTTTACTATATATAAGTGGGTTAAAGGGGGTCAGAACCATAAAGGCGTGTTTTCGTGATGAGGACTTATTCTGATTTCAAAAGCATATTCAAAGGTTTAGCTGTTCGTTTTTTTAACATTTTGCACCCAGTGACAATATTGACAAGTTAATTTAGCAAGTTGCCCGCGTTATAACGACATTCGTTATAACGGCAAACTCGCTATAACGACAATTTCGATGGAATGAATTCTTAGCACAAGGTTTAGCCTCGATTCCGAGCGGCTTGGGCTTCGCTCGGGCCGGAAATGCCCAAATCGAATCCACAGTCATGAAAGATCCTTGTTTCTTGGAGTAATGATGTGAAAAAGACCTTCTATAACCTTTAATCCTTGGATTCTTTATAACGGCAAATTCATTATAACGGCACTATAATTTGGAACTAGTAAAGACCACCTTAGGGGCCGTTTATAAGTGGTCTTAATTAAAGGACCACCTTTGCGACTGTTCAAAATTGGTCTTAAAACCATTTTTGAACATCCGGCCGAAGGTGGTCTTAATATAGGAATTTCACTGTTTTGCTGTATTTCATGGCAATTTGTGACATGCTAACAAGTACCATAGTCTGACACATTAGGAAAACATGTCCGTAAGAAATAATGGCGTCCAACATGGTGTCAGAAGATGATAAATATTAGGCAAAAATGATAACATCTTTATTATTTCTGCTTTCAACATAGATTGTGGGTGCTCGTTAGAACCGCCTCACTGAGGCGGTTCTAACGAGTACCCACAACCTATGTCTTCGAGCAGAAATAAGGGAAATAATGTTTACCCCGGTAAACCCCAGGTTTCACTATATAAAGTGGGGTTTAGGGGAATCTTTATTTCACGGACTTGTTCACGTGATGTAACTGAGAGTAAAGTTTGAGTCTGAGTTTGCAAACTCCGCTGAAAATAGAATAA
Source organism: Lucinisca nassula (assembly GCA_963580285.1). Classification (NCBI taxonomy): domain Eukaryota; kingdom Metazoa; phylum Mollusca; class Bivalvia; order Lucinida; family Lucinidae; genus Lucinisca; species Lucinisca nassula. The sequence goes on from OY757022.1 coordinate 101,101,802, forward strand.
ATGCACTGATCTCATTAGGGTGTAGGACTAAGCAGAATGCAATGGCCCATGGGTAAAAAATGCATGTATAAACTAAAATTAGCGCACTGCCTACTTACAAATATATGTAACAATATTCCTACTGATATCTTTGAGGTATACAGTATTCCATACTTATTGCACGATGCACATCCCATGCAAGGACAAACTTATAAACGAACGAATTTCCACATTTCATAGGAAAAGAAATTACCATTCAGTTTCCTAAACATGGTTTCAAGATAATGAAAGCGGTAGCTGCAGTGATGTCAGAAAATTAAACTTGATCTGTATTTTTGCGTAATTATCTGTGGGGAAGGCATCCACTTTCAAGGGACGCAACTCTTTTCAAATAGTTTTACTCCCCCCTGCCAATAAGAGGTGAACGGAATGAATGTGATTTTAGGAGAAAATTGTTTCCTTTCAGAGTATATACCCCACCCCATCACCCAACCCCTTATGATGGATCCGACTGTAAATGGAAGCGAGCACGGACAGTGAGTCCCTTAACCCCTTTTGTACCAAATTTCCGCCTTATATATAGCAGGAGTCCATTTCAACAGTTAGGGGTGTCAGGTTGTGTTTTCATCAAAATTTATTTGGAAAATGACTGAACTTTTAGCAAACAGTTGAGGTTCTGATCAGACGTTGCGTTCTGTGGCGTCTGATATGGGCCTGCACTATTTTCAAGGGTACCCGTTTTGGGGCTTCTGGTACAAAATGGGTTAAAATATAGGTAGAAAACATATCTAGTGTACCCATCCCCTTAAGTAACAAAAGTCCAATCGTCGATAACGGTGTATTGCGGCAAAAGTATTTTACGACATCACCCACAACGGGGGCGCTACCCAGTCACACGACGACCCAACAACCAACTTCCGTGTGACTTATTAATCGCTCTTTAGAAAGACTTGCAAAGCAGAGACTTTTCAGAGACACCAGTGAAAGCGAGTGAGAAAATGACGGTTAGTGTACAGTCCTAGGTACGATGTAACGCGGTGTAACCCAATATAGCGGGTAGATTCAGAGTAAACATATTACATGCTGGAACTCCGATATTGTCCTGGAAATGACTTTCAATCAATAGCAAGTCAATTTAGCCTGGCGGGCTTCATAAAATATGTATAATGCCGTTTCACCCAGTGAAATTTTCTTTCTTCTCAGACAAGTAAAAAGGCTTTTTTGTGAGTGTGTGTTTGAGTTTTACGTCCCACCAACGGCTAAGGTCAGACGGAGACGGGACCTCGGTTTAAAGACTCATCCAAAAGTCATTGAGGCGGTTCTAACGAGTACCCACAACCTATGACTTGGAGCAAAAGTACGGGAAATAATGCACACCGGTGTAAATACCATTTTTCTTTATAAACTGCGGCTTACAGAGGTGGTCATCGCACGGACATGCTAACCCGATGCATTTAGGCCCGGTTTTTTGGGTTGGCATTTTCGGCAATCAAGGGGACATTACTCTACGAGTAATCGATCGACCTAACCAGTTTTCGAATTCGTGTAAGGTTTAATCCGCAACCAATTCATATGTATATGCAAGTTTCAGGAAGATCCAGTCATAACTACAGGACTTATGCCGATGAAAGGGTGCAAAATAGGCATTTGCAACCAACAAGGAGACATAACTATATGACAAATGGGACGACCTGGCTAGCTCTTCTGAAATCAACCCCAAGCAGCGCGTCACATATGAACAATGATTGAGATCAGCCTGCAGGTTGCAGACATAGAACTGGTCAAATGTGTTGACGGACAGACGTACGGCGGATGGACGGACGAACGGCGGACGGAATACCATCCTTAAGCTTCCCTGAAGCATTAACTAGTCAAATTGTTGACGCACCGACGGACGGACGGACGGCAGACGGACGGAATACCAATCTAAAGCTCCCATTAAGCCCTGGGCCCAGGAGAACTAAAATAAGAAAATTGTTGTTGAAGTGTTATCTTTTATGTCTAACATAACAGTCGTGTTTGGGGCTTCAACCCTTAAGATGCCAAGAAAATGTTGACTGTTTTCGTCATCTGCTGCATCTTCTTGCAAACTCTTAACCCTTCTCTTGCTGAATATTCAGATTAGCCACACCCATTTCTGACTTTGAACCAATCAGATTACTTCATGTAATTAATTCTTACAAATCCATAAACTTCATGTCAAACAGTGTAGATCCTGATCAGATGGCTTCTTCAGAAGCCATCTGATCTGGATCTACACTGTTTCCAAAGATAGGGGTTGTCGTGAACAGCATGATAAGAGTTAAAAATATATCTGCATACACACAGTGTGGACCCAGACTAGACTAGTCTGATCTTGGTCTGCACTGTATGCAACAATAACGTTTAAGTCACCAGCTTTCAACAAAGCATAAGGGTGGCCCCCTCCCCTCCTCCGCCGGTCGGGGCTGGAAGAAATAGTTGGGCTGTATGATGCTTCCACGCAGAGCTGAAACCGACCGCTCACGAATACTGGCAAACCGCTTAGGGGATCTAAGCCTGTCCGGGCAAAGCGTTGCGAGTCGGCCCGCCCATGCTTATAAACCCTACTGGTTTCATTAGGCGACAGGGCTTGAGAAGTCATTTCATCTCAATGTCTGGTAAAAGTCCCACAAAATTGGAAGCAACGTCTCCAAAATGACCTATATAGTGTTGACGGGGACGTTAAACCTCAAAAAAAAAAAAAAAAAAAAAAAAAAAGCACACGGCAATGAGAGTAAAGGGTTGTATCCTACCTTTATTTTAGTTGAAAGACCATGAATTCATGTATCCTTCATCCCTTCATTATTTTTTCAAATTCTGATAAAAATAATAACATCCACTGAACATGTGAAAGGAATCAGAAAGAGAAAACGTTTCAAATTTTGATTGCGGTTGTACACAGTACAATGAAACCACTTAGTATAAAATACCGTAACTACCCAAAAAAAAGCACTGATGCGAACCGACTTCAGCGGCCTGATCAGGGTCTTCGCTGTCTGTCAGTCTCAGCGTTCAATGTGTATCGAAATTCGCAAGACGAAAACTCACTTTCTTAGAAAAAAAATAGGATTAATTACATTATTTTGTTAAGAATCTCAGTCTTAGAAAAAATATGGTAAAATAGTTTATCTTTATCTGGCTCTCGAGGACAAATTAAAATTTTATTTCAAACTGTGGGTAAACATCATAAATTACGCTTTCATGTTATTGTCCACAACTTGAGTACCATTTTTAAGGAAAATGGTCATACTTCAACTTGACGAGGGAAGAAACTGCAATAGAGCTAGAGGGGCATGGGAACACGTGGCAGATTTTCCGCCATTTTTCAAAGGGAGACAACTTTCTGAACTTCCTGTTACCCCTGTCCCACTGTAAAATGGATCTACTCTTAAAGGAAAGAATTTGCTCCCCAGGAGCAAAGTCTTTCCTTTAAGAGTTGACCCCTATTGACATGGGAGACAAAAATACTTTAGTAAGTTGCCTCCCCTGAAGGCATTCCCATTCCCCTTAAGTAGCTCAAGCGCCCCCGCCCATCGGGGCTTGGAGAAATAGATTGGGCTGCACGTTGCTTCCGCGCAGAGCTGAAACCGACCGAACTTGAGTACTGGTAAACAGCTTACCCAGAAAAAGTGATGCGAGTCGGACCGCTCCTTAAACCCTAGCGGTTTGTATGGGCGGTAGGGCTTGAGATGTCATTTCATCTCAATGTCGGGTAAACGTCCCACAAAACCAGAAGCAACGTCTCCAAAATGACCTTAAAAGTCTTGACTGGGACGTAAAACCTCAACTCAAACAAAAATGAGTAGATCAAACACCTTATGAATAATTTTCGTGGAATGCTGGACCGGGCGGGGATCGATTCCGTGACTGTACCGTTTTCATTTTCTGTCCAGGGAATAGATGACTCCCTGCACAACAGAAAGGAAGTCCTGAACTTGAACACGAGATATAAATTATCTATGGGATAGGATAAAAATCGAGCATTTTCACGTGTTTGATGTACACTGTTTGATTTGAACGCCGACGTCACTGCACGTAGTGACGTCATAAGCGTCGCATTACTGTCGTCAAAATATGGCGGACTTCAATAATCGAGGTGAGTGCATTACAAACAAGAACTGTCGCATGACAGCATAGCTCGCCTGTTTCACACCTTAAAGATATAAGATGAAATCACTGAAACATGAAATATAGGTCACAATGACCTAGACGTATTTTGAGGTCAATCATCATGTCACATGGAACATGACATTTCTACACGAGGTAGTGTCCCAGTTAAAGCAAAAATCATTGAACCACGAAAATAGGTTACACTGACCTAGATGTATTTTTATGTCAATCATCTGGTCACATGGAATTTACAATCCAGGTATGAAGCTTCTCCATGAAATAGTATTCAAAACATATGGCACAATCAATGAACCATGAAATATTGGTCAAAATGACCTAGATATACTTATATTTCATTCATCGGGTCACATGGAGATTGATAATCCGGGTATGAAGTTTCTCCATCAAATAGTTTACAAGATATATGGCAAAATTACAAAACCATAAAATACAGGTCACACTGACAATGATATACTAATTAATACCGTGCGACATAATGTTTTTTTTCACATCTCCAAAATGGCTACATTTCTGGCGAAAATCCGTTATATTTTTCTTATTCACACTGCAAACAAATGTTGTTGGTGCTCAATAGAACTGCCTCATTAAAGGGGATCTTCATTTCACGGACTTCTTCACGTGATGGAAGTAAAACCCCAGGTATAGCATTTCTCCATCAAAAAGTATTTGAGTTATAAGGCAAAAACATTGAACCATGAAATAAAGGTCACACTGACCTAGATATATTTTATGTCAATCATCAGGTCACATGGAACTCATATTCCCGGTATGACAATTCTCCATCGAATAGTATTCAAGATATAAGGCGAAATCACTGAACCATGAAATATAGGTCACAATGACCTAGATTTATTTGAGGTCAATCATCAGGTCACATGGAACTAATAATCCAGGTGTGACGTTTCTCCATCAAATAGTAGTCAAGACTTAAGGCAAAATCAGTGAACCATGAAATATTGGTCACACTGACATAGATATGTATTGAGGTCAATCATCAGGTCATGCAACTAACGAAATAACCCTTATCTTGCTGAATATTCATATAAGCCACACCCATTTCTGTCTATCAACCAATCAATTTATTTTATGTAATTTATTGCTACATATTCATAAACTGAATGCCAAACAGTGTAGATCCTGATCAGATGGCTTCTTCAGAAGCCATCTGATCTGGATCTACACTGTTTGCAAAGATAGGGGCTGTCGTGAACAGCAAGATAAGGGTTAAGTATAGCATGTCTCCGTCAAATAGTATTCAAGATAAAAGGCAAAGTAACCGAATCATGAAATATAGGTCACCTGACCTGGACATATATTTTGAGGCCAATCATCGGGTCACATGAAACTAATACCCCAGGTATGACATTTCTCCAACAATTACTTTTCCAGATATAAGGTAAAATCACTAGACCGTGAAATGTAGGTCACCGTGACCTTCACTCTTTTACACTTGAACAAAGATCACATAGTTGGCTCATGTATAACCCAGTGTAACTTACTGACAATGGAAATGCATAATAACAAATTACAAATGTGTCCTAGATTTTGACCCCTAGCCCCACCCCCAGCTATGAACCCAGGGGCATATTTCTTTCAAGGGTATCTCAGAAGACCATCCCAGGTATCCAAGTTGTAATATGAATGCTTTGTGATGTGTGATTGTCAAGAAATAAGCATTTGAAAAAACTTTAACACAGTATTACAAAGGTGCCCTAGATTTTGACCCCTAGCCCTACCCGGGGCATGAACCAAGGGTATTTTCTCTTGGATTCGCATAAGACCCTCCCGGGTACCCAAGTTCCTAATATGATTGCTCTGTGGCCAATGACTTTTTCCTTTTTTGATGTTAGTCCGAGAACAGAGTGTACGTGGGGCTAGAATATGTCTTTTTTAAATCTACGGCAAGTTTACTTGTCTAACCAGGCTCTTTTCTGTGATAATCTCCCGAACCGGTAATTCTCCAACAAATACACCTAAATATTTTGGTTTGTTACTCTTATTTTGTTTTTAGAGAACTACCTCGCAAAGTTAACCATACGACCTTAACCAAAGTTATATCCAACCTTCAGAACGACAAACCTGTACGTTCCGCCTTTGAAGAAATAGTTTTATTGGTACTTGATAAAACACCTCTGATTTGAATGTCTCAGACCTTTTACATGAGAGCGGCAGAAGCTGTATTGTTTTTTCTTTGTTATTTTTTACCCTGATGGATTCCCCGTGGAGCCCCCCCCCCCCCTCCCTCCAACGCTACCTTCACCTTAACCATTTTTAGTATGTAAAAATGCTACAAAATAGCTTTGAACATAGTCGCTAATTCTGTACTTACAATAGTTACTGTTTTGCATCGACAATTATATAGATTTAATTCAATGGTATTATCGCAAATGTTTAGGGAAACAGATTCAAATAAGTCTCTGACTTTCTTCTGAATCCCTTTTTGTATGATTTCAGTCATATTTGCTTTGTATTGTACTTGTAGAATACGAATAAAATATGTTTAAACCAATGACTGCTGAGATATAAGACTTTGAAAACCTTTAACGCAGTATGACGGGAACGGTAACGCAAACGCGCACGACCGGGGTGACAACAATAGCTCTCCTTGTACTTCATGCAGGCAAGCTAAAAATAGTCCACTCTCAGAAATGAAAGGTATGCAAGAAAAAGAATCTAACATGGGTGTGAGGGGGTACACAGAAAAATTCGTCCCTCGGGATCACTGTCCTGCGTCACGAGGCTTGCCGAGTGATGCTGGATAGTGACCCTCGGTATTATTTTTCTGACCACCCCTCACACCCATGTAGGATTGCACGACCCGCAGAAAAAGCAACCGACTGAAGTCGGTTTTTTCTAAGAGTGCCCTAAAATCACCGTGTCATTCTGTCATTCTGTCAGTCTGTCAATCTGTCGTTCTGTCTGTCCGTCCGTAACCCGTTTGTGAAAATTGGTGATAGTGACTTAACCGCTTGGAATATTTAAACAATTTTTGGCATACTGATAGATATCAATGAGATCTAACCAATGAACTTACGAAATATTACATTCCATTTAGTATAGCCTCGCCGAGGCGAAAAATGTGAAAATTTTCGAACATTTTTGAACTGCTTCTCCTCGGAAACCGTTGGGCCGATTGAAGTCAAATTTCATATGGAGCCTCTATGGGATGGGGGAAACCAAAATTTGCTCATGGGGTCAAGGTCACATGACCAAAATGGCCGCCAAGCCATATATGGTTTGTCTGTCTGTCCGTCCGTAACCCGTAAGTGAAAATTGGTGATAGTGACTTAACCGCTTGGAATATTTAAACAATTTTTGGCATACTGATAGATATCAACGAGATCTAACCAATGAACTTGCGAAATATTACATTCCATTTAGTATAGCCTCGACGAGGCGAAAAATTTGAAAATTTTCGAACTGCTTCTCCTCGGAAACCGTTGGGCCGATTGAAGTCAAATTTCATATGGAGCCTCTATGGGATAGGGAAACCAAAATTTGATCATGGGGTCCAGGTCACATGACCAAAAACGCCGCCAAGCCATATATGGTAAAAACCCTTCAAAAATAGTCATCTCCAGAACCACTGGGCAGATTTCCACGAAACTTGATAAATAGCATCTGGTATGTAGGCCTATCATAAATTGCTAAAATGGTGACCCTGGGTTGACCTTGACCTTCTTTGGGTCCGTCTGTAACCCGTTTGTGAAAATTGGTGATAGTGACTTAACCGCTTGGAATATTTAAACAATTTTTGGCATACTGATAGATATCAATGAGATCTAACCAATGAACTTACGAAATATTACATTCCATTTAGTATAGCCTCGCCGAGGCGAAAAATGTGAAAATTTTCGAACTGCTTCTCCTCGGAAACCGTTGGGCCGATTGAAGTCAAATTTCATATGGAACCTCTATGGGATGGGTGAAACCAAAATTTGCTCATGGGGTCAAGGTCACATGACCAAAATGGCCGCCAAGCCATATATGGTTTGTCTGTCTGTCCGTCCGTAACCCGTTTGTGAAAATGGTGAAAGTGACTTAACCGCTTGGAATATTTAAACAATTTTTGGCATACTGATAGATATCAATGAGATCTAACCAATGAACTTGCGAAATATTACATTCCATTTAGTATAGCTTCGCCGAGGCGAAAAATGTGAAAATTTTCGAACTGCTTCTCCTCGGAAACCGTTGGGCCGATTGAAATCAAATTTCATATGGAGCCTCTATGGGATGGGGGAAACCAAATATTGCTCATGGGGTCCAGGACACATGACCAAAATGGCCGCCAAGCCATATATGGTCTGTCTATATGTCCGTCCGTAATCCGTTTGTGAAAATTGGTGATAGTGACTTAACCGCTTGGAATATTTAAACAATTTTTGGCATACTGATAAATATCAATGAGATCTTATCAATGAACTTGCGAAATATTACATTCCATTTAGTACAGCCTCGCCGAGGCGAAAAATGTGAAAATTTTCGAACTGCTTCTCCTCGGAAATCGTTGGGCCGATTGAAGTCAAATTTCATATGGAGCCTCTACGGGATGTCAGCTATACACAAATCAACGAAACGTTCTTATGCATAATTTACAAACTTTATTGAATCTTCAAGATGTTAATGTTGAGATCCTGACAACAGGATCTCAAAATTATGGCGACATTACTAATAGATCAATCATACAGTCCATCACTAGATTCATTAAGGATACACGCAGGTTTGAAGAAAATACGTAGATTAATTTCCTTTTCGGTTCTTTAGTTTGCTGGCCCAAATACATGCATCTTAATGATTTCAAGAACAGCGCTACCACAACGGATGGGGTTTCATGTGTGAAATGATGTATTAGTGTGTGTGTGTGTGTGTGTGTGTGTGCGTGTGTGCGTGCGTGCGCGTGCATGAGACGTGCTTGCATTCTTGCACATGTGTGTATTAAACCTGAGCTGGTATAAATTATATGTTAAATTGCACCCACCATTGTACCATTGAAATGATTTGTTGTTATGTTTAGGGAAAGGACTATCTAATGTTGTCATAACTTGTGTCCAAACCCTTTGTATGTTTATGCAATAAAATATGTTTAATCTACGGGATGGGGGAAACCAAAATTTCCTCATGGGGTCCAGGTCACATGACCAAAATGGCCGCCAAGCAATATTTGGTAAAAACCCTTCAAAAATAGTCTTCTCCAGAACCACTGTGCAGATTTCCACGAAACTTGATAAATAGCATCTGGAACGTAGGCCCATCATAAATTGCTAAAATGGTGACCCTGGGTTGACCTTGACCTTCAATGTGCCTAGGTCAAACTTTGACACATATGCTTTTGTGTTGGATTTTATCCTGCAAACGATTCAGAATACAGTACTAAAGTATAAGATATATTTTTGCCTCTTACGATAAGGCGCATTAATTGGGGGAACCATTTTATGTCCAGGTCACATGACCAAAATGGCCGCCATACCCATATATGGTAACACTCATAAAGCTAAAAGCATCCGGCGGGTCGTGCACTTCAGCTGAAGCACTGGTTCTTAAAAAAAATCGAGACCTGGTAGCTCAATAATGCAGCTTTAAAGAGTCGCCTCTCGCGACTCTTTAAAGCTGCATTATTGAGCTACCAGGTCTCGATTTTTTCTGGTTTTTATCTTCAATTCATACTCCTTTGTCATGTGTACACTTTTGGAGCCAAATACAGCTTCCGGACTTTGTGAAAATGGTCGTTTTCATTCGTGTTTACCCTTCGCTCTGAACATGTGTTCGGAATTTCTGTTCTAAAAATAAATCTGTCACTTTACACATACATGGCGACAGTATCGTCTCTCGTTACTTATGGCATGGTATTCAGCGTCATATTTTTTTTCCAATTCAGGCATGGCCTAAGTAGACAAGGCCAAAAATGAATGTCGCATAACGTCATATATGGGGATTCTATTTTTGTCACGAACTAAAAATAGATATAACTAGTGTTCGAAACCTAGTTAGGGAATCCCTCTCAAACTCGTTTACCTGTCATCATAATTGTTCGCATTTTTGCTCAAAATGCATTCATTTGTATTGTTTTAAAGAAACATACCGGCTATATGTATTTTATTTTTGGAAGCATTTTTTACCGATAGTTCAATAATGCACCTTTAAAAATATTTCATCTCCCTTATTCACAAGGATCTACATTTGACCCTTTCAACCCTGCATACCGGTTTGAAGATACATACAAACAGTGTAGATCTAGCTGAGACTGGTCTAGATCAACACAGTTTGCCATTGTTGTCTACACCCTCGGGCGTAGACAATCTTAAGGACTTTTGCTCCGGAAGCATTTAAGAAAAGGTCATGACTAAAGTCGATTTTTATCTTCTTTTTTTTTTTTTTTCTTTTTTTTTTTTGCCGCGTTTTTGGCGATTTCTTTTTTACTTTGATTTTTGATCTACACATCCAGCGGGAAAGCTGTAGAGAAGCTCCACCAATTTCTCGTAAAGGATTCAGCCTCCAGTGTTTTATACTTTTGGGTCTAATCAGATGGACTTTTAACTATTTTTGAATTTTTCGATAAAAACTAAGTCCAGTTCTGTCACTCAGTCTTGAAATGTAAACAAATGACTAGCCTATTTGTACTTTTTTGTTTTTGTAACAATATCTATATATGGATAAATCCCGTGCCGACAACGAAGCGTCCAACTTAAGGGACTAGAGTGTAGACAGTCAAAAACATGAAAAACGTTAGTAAAGACAATACAGATCATACTCTTTTGATAAATATTAAACACATAATTAAAATACTAAATCAGTCATTGCGAGTGTGTTTCACTCTCCAATGTGCACATTGTAAACATGCAAGATATTGAAATGACGCACAAACATATCCTTCAGTCAAGCACTGAACAGATGACAAATCGTCAAACGACATCGTCAAGGCGGGACTAAAGAAAGAAATTTCGCACAAGCTTCAAATTGCAGAAACCTCCATCTGATTACAGCTCTGCTCGTATAACTTAGGAGCATGAGACCTTTTTGAGAAGTTGGCGGGGCTGCTCCTCTACAACTTTCTCGCTCATAACGAAAACACGCCTATACAAATACATTGCAACCTTTATCGCCGAAAAAAAAAATGAAAATTTTAAGATGAAAAATTGTGATATTTTTCTTATTTCTGCTCAAAATATAGATTGTGGGTACTCGTTAGAACCGCCTCATAGAGGCGGTTCTAACGAGTACCCACAAATTATATTTTAGAGCAGAAATAAGAAAAATAAGGGTTACCCCTGCAAAACCCAGTTTTACTATATAAAAGTGGGGTTCGAGGGGGTCAAAATTATATAGGCGTGTTTTCGTGATGTGGATGTGTTGACCAAAACTAAAAAATAAAGAAGTTATCGCCGACAAATGCGGCAAAAAAGATAAAATAAAATTAAATGTTATTTTCTATATGTCATCCGTGTTTACGGCTGTGGGTGTAGACCACCTAAGGTTTACTTTTGCGCCAGAAGCATTAAAGAAAATCATTACTGACTGAATGCTATATTCTATTAACTGGTCATCAGTGTTATTTGTTATAATGATTAAAAACCGGGATTGACCGGAACACTCCCGTTAGTTTATCACACACTCTTCGCATACAATCTGGGTTCACATGATGTTAACTTCCCTCCGGTGATACAGTACATCTATTTTTGTTTGTTTTCACTAAAAAGAAGGCAGTTGCATCTGTTCTTTTTTTTCGTTTCCTTGGTACGAGTGGTTGTCATAGTAAAAGATTGGTAGTTTTGTTTGTATATGAAACTGGTGTCAACTTTTAGAAACTTTGGCTATTATGCAAGTTTCCGTATTTACTGGCACACCTATACAGGATACACATGAACAGCTTTGTCATTTGACTTTCCAATCCTATGACTACACAAATTAATGTGTGCTAAGAGTAGACTCAAGCTTTTTGTAAAAGCTAATACTTGTGTTTATGATTTTCACTTCAAGTGCCGTGTCAAAATATAAGATTCTCGTATACTTAGGGCATATACCATCACCACCCCAAATGACAATTTTCAGTACAGTTATCCTAATTCGGTTGTTGTTATTGTTTTGTTTTAATTTTTTTTTTTTTTTTGCCCAAAGTGACAGCGTAAAAACTAGACTGCTACACAGACTTCTATTTTAAAATAGACATTCATTAATAGATGGTCTGTGAAGCTGTCTACGTACAACATCAAAAAATTTCGACGTTATCCAATGAACGTCGCGTTACATACGCAAGTGCATTAGAATATTTCTTCTATTCAGTTTCATTGAGTGATTGGTTTGGAGTTTAACGACACGCCAGCCCTTGTGGGTCATTTTGTGCCGTCTCTCAGAGAGAGGGAGAAAAAAGATAGAAGAGATAGTAGAGCTGATGGAAGGGAGGGACCGGGGAGAAAGAGGAAAATGAATGGACATGTAGCATCAGAAGATTGTTTTGAGTTTAACGACATGCCAACCCATGTGGGTCATTTTGTGCCGTCTCTCAGAGAGAGGGAGAAAAGAGATAGAAGAGATAGTAGACGAGATAAAAGTGAAGAACAGGGGAGAAAGTGGAAAATGAATGGAAGTGTAGAAACTGGAGAAATAACAACAGCCCCACTCCACCCTTACCTATTGAAAGGACAGCAGGCCTTGTCCAACTGAAAGCAAATATCAGCTGGACGCCCCAGTGACGCAAGATACACATCACCTTTGCCTCACCCAGCCTCCCCCTCTCCCTTACTGAGATGCCATAAAGTAAATATGTCGTTAGACACCAGGGGCCAGTTGTTCAAAGCATCGTTAGCTTAACGAGCCCGTTAGTGGTCAAATTGTTAACTGTTCTAGCAAGTTTAATATTTAAATTTTTGGTATTTTTGCTGAAAAAAATGTGAGCAGCTTTTGCGGATGCAAAAGCTGCTCACATTTTTTCAGCAAAATTTTTAGCATATTTGCCATATTTAATGATCAAAGTTTTAACGATACGTTAACTAACGACGTCGTTAGTTTTGAACCACTGGCCCCGGTACAAGATACTAACGAAATCAAAGCACTGACAGCACTGTTAGATCGATTGTTTCTGAGCAGGAAAAGTGGCCCTGAACGGAGAGTTGGCTGTTTTGTTTAACCCTTAAATACATAGAGGATCTTACATGAGTGCTCATGTATTATTGAATTTATTAACGAGTTGAGGAAAAGGGATAAAATGCGAGGCTTTGCCGAGCATTTTATCCCTTTTCCTCAACGAGTTTAATAAATTCAATAATACATGAGCACGAATGCAAGATTCTATTTATCATATGACATTTAAAACGCATTTTATTCACGATTGTTTACAAAAAATGTCAATATTCCACCGTAAATAAACGCGACGTCGTTAAGGTCGTCGTATAAGTAACGTTACGGGACGTATCTAGCTAATTTGCATATTTAATCCACTAGTGGATTATCGAAAATAATACATGGCGTTATTGCACTCTTAGACGCGACGTCATATGATAAAGTACTTTAAGCGAACAGTTAAGACCCCTGACCTAATCTGTTTCGGTTTGCCGGTTTCCCAATGTTTTGCAATCAGTTTTCTTTTATACAGCACCCTGACGCCACAACGACACGAACTGCGCGTTTATTTTCTATAAATAGCCGTTACCTGGATTTCCTTCAAATCAGTTAGAGTCACGTGAACACAAGTTCCGAAGAGCATCTGTGCTTAGCAACTTTGCATCAACTGACAAACAATCGACCAACAAAATGCGACAAGGGTCACCTCTGAAAGGTAGGATGTCTGAATTCAATTATCAGGGGGAAACAATTAATGTCTGTAATTATTGCCTCCCTTTAATGTTACAGGTGGAAAGAAAACGTGGTTTATTACAGTGTATCTCCTCACCTTAAAATCTAAACTACTTCATATTTTAATCAATGCGAAAGTAGAAAATATAACAATGCCGCATTTTATATTTTAATTAACCTTCATCACGAGTAGCAAAATGTACGCGTTTTATTCAATACTTAACAATAAAGGTAGGGTAAGCTGAAAATTGAACCATTTTAGACGAGAAATCCCCAAAAGGGACACTAGCACGCGTTGCGTTGCCCAGATCAGGACCTACTCTGTAAAGTATCCATCTATTCCCCATCATGTTAACAAGTCCCCTCTATAAATAAAGAAAAGTAGGGTTACCGGGGTATTAATTATTTTCATTATTTTCGCTCTAAACATAGATTGTAGGTACTTGTTAGAACCGCCTCAGTGAGGTGGTTCTAAATAGCACTCACAATCTATATCTAAATTAGAAATAACCCAGCATGCACACGTCGCTAGGGCAATGTCAAATCAACGTCATGTGCCTGCTGAGAAGAAGCAAAAATGGGTCATTTTAATCTGATAAATATCAGTTTAAGAGATAGAAAAGACGTCATTTCAGCACAGGGTTTGCTATCATAATGTAAATAAAATAAACTTCTACAGTAACCCATTTTGCACCGGGAACCCCCAAAACGGGTGCATGTAGTTGGCAAACAGTTCAGGCCCAGATCAGACGCCGCAGGGTCTGCACTGTTTGATTTGGTGAATTTTATTTAAAACAAATATATGTTAGTTTGTTACGCTGGTAAGCTTGGCGTGTTCGAGGGTGTACTCGAAAAATGCTAGTATGTTCAGTGTGCATAAGAGTGCTAGAATACTCTTGATAGTTCGGTGTAGCTTATGTACTTCGGTATTTTTAGTGTGTTTTTTTTTTTTCGGAATGCTACATTTCAGAAGTTATGTTTTGTTTGTTTTGAGGTTTTAAACCCCCGTAAACTTGTGACACTATTTAGGTCATTTTGGAGACGTTGCTGCCGATTTTATGGGACTTTTAACCGACATTGAGATGTAATGACTTCTCAAGCCCTACCGTCCAAAGAAACCGATGGGGTTTAAGGAGCGGTCCGACTCGCACCACTTTTCCTGGGCAGGCTTGTCCTTCGAAGCGGTCTACCAGTACCCAAGTTCGGCCGGTTTCAGCTCTGCGCGAAACACTATGGAAGAATGTTCCAGAATACTAGTTTCTTAGACGAAACTGATCATACAGATAGTTCTGTGTACTAGTGGGCAAAACAATTAATGGAGCAAACGCATATTTCCTTCATCTGCAACATGTTAATGGCAAACATTGGCAACCAGTTCACAAATCATGGCCTGTATGTAACCTGTTTAGGAAGAATTTGCATAAATGTTTGAGAAATCGCCATCTTTACGTCAAATTATTTCAAATGTCATAGACATGCGCAAATCAGTCACTTTTTCCTGCCACCACCTCGAGCAGCACAACACTCCTGGTATCGCCGAGGCATGTTACGAACCAAATTTTGAACAGTTTGTAAAGATAGTGTTTCCCACTCATGTCTAAGGATGTTTGTGAGTTCTTGAATAGTCATTGGTGGATGATCGCCCTGTGAGATACGTCTGTAAAGAATATCCCACACATGTTCTATTGGGTTTAAGTCAGGAGAACGTGTCGGCCAGTCCATTACTTCAACAGTCTCACGATTAAGGTAATCCATGCACACTCTAGCAGTATGGGGGCGCGTATTATCCTGCATCAGAATGAAATTGTCACCGATTGCCCACAATAGGATCTAGAATTTCATCTCGATACCGTAATGCAGTTAATGTACCTCCGTTTATCACGTACACAAGTCCGTTCGGCCTTCATAAGAAATTCTACCCCATACCATCACTGACCACCTCCATATCTGTCTGTTTCCACAATGTTGCAGTCCTCCTGCCGTTCTCCGGGTCGTCTCCAGACTCGGTCACGTCGATCACATGCACTCTGGTGAAAGCTGCTTTCATCCGTGAACAGAATTGTACGTTAGTCTTGCAATCGCCAGTTCTGGTGTTCTTAGGCAAACTCATATCGCCGTGCACGATGTTGCCTGGTGAGAATAGGCCCTCTTGCCGGACGTCTGGCCCTCAGTTCACCTTCATGTAACCTGTTACGTATTGTTGGATTGGATATCATTTGACCAATTGCTCGCTGGAAATCGATCCGTGTACTGCCGATTTCATAGCGCTAAATTTCGAAGATATTGATCTTCCCTTTGTGACGTCATGCGGTGTCGGTCTTGCCCTTCTCGTCTAGTAAACTCGCCCGTCTCCTGGTAGCGTCTCCATAGCCTGGCAACAACACTTCTCGATTCATCAAAGTGTTCAGCAACGATCCTTTGGGTGTACCCACTTTCAAGCAAAGCGACAGCTTGACCGACCTCAACATCTTCCAAGAACCACCTAACACCATATAAAGTCACTATGAAGCCCAAAAGAACGCATAACCGAAGGATTGACATGTTTCTGACCCAAACTCAAATTTTGAGCAGATCGCCCACAACAAATTTCAGACGTTTTATAGGGGTATCCATGCTGTAGCCCACATTCTTGCTTTGCACGTGAATCTTGCTTCTTGACGTTTGTATGAACATTGTTAAGAGATGTCACTTTAAAACAGAGACTTTCCTTGAGTTTAAAAATTGCCAAGCGGTGATGTAAAACAGGCTTCCAAAGGATAACCCTTTTATAGAACATATTTAACTTCACTACAGCTGGTGTGTGGGACTGTGTGGCGGCGGTAAAACGTCTCCCTGCCCTACATCATAGTGTAGATTATATTTTCTTGTCCTTTGGGCTCATTGATTCCATTGTGGAATTTTGAAAATATCTGAGGGTCACTGATGAGGCCTAATTGGCCGAAACTAGCTAGTCTGGCCCAGAAAACATGTACACTCCATATTTTTCAGTTCTGTGGTGTATTCCTTGCTTCCAAAGGATAACCCTTTTATAGAACATATTAAAAGTTTGCTCCTTAACTGTTTTGAGCAGTGTATTAGGTTTTCAAGCTAGCTCGATGCTTTAGAATGTTCGGCAGTTTCTTGAGCTCCCTAGTCGTGCAAGATAATTCGGTATGCTTCTTTTAAGAATTGGGGATGCTTGCTAGTTGCGTTTTGAGAATGTTAGGTAAGATTTTGATTGTGTTTGAGAATGCCAGGTAGCTCGCTGTGCTTGTTGACAATTCTAGCTAGTTCAGTGCGCATTTTGAGTGAGTGAGTGTTTGAGTTTTACGTCCTATCAACAGCTAAGGTCATACGGAGACGGGACCTCGGTTTAAATGCGCATCTTGAGAATGATTGATATGTTAGGTACTTTAGTGTGCTTCTTGAGAAAGCTAGTAATTCGGTGTGTGTATATGTACGCTAGGTAGTTCGGTGCGTTTCCTGCAAATGCTTAGCTCGTGGTTTTAGGCATCACGAAAACACGCCTATATAATTTTGACCCCCTTGAACCCCACTTTTATATGGTAAAACTGGGGTTTCCGGGGGTATACCTTATTTTTCTTATTTCTGCTTTAAAATATAGATTGTGGGTACTCGTTAGAACCGCCTCGACGAGGCGGTTCTAACGAGTGCCCAAAATTGTCTTACAATTGCCATTTTTACGGTGATAAACGTGGCAATGTATTTGTATAGGCGTGTCTGCGTAATGGATACTACTTCTGGAACATACCTCTGCGTGTTTCAGTATGTTTGGTAGTTCGGTGACAACTAGTTCGATACGCATCTGGCAGGAGTTCTGTTTCCCCCGAAAATCTTATGTAATACGGTGCATTTCTTGAGAATGCTAGTGGTTCTGCTGCGTTGTCCGTTAATTGCGCTCATGTACTTCGGTGTGTTGAAGAATGCTAGCTTGCTCGGTGAGCTTTAGTTTACTTCATATGTAGGCAGTTCGGTGTGTTTCTTAAACATGATTGGTAGTTTGTTGTAACAATGCTAGGTAATTCGGCGCGCTTTGGAATGTTAGATTTTTCGGTTTGCTTTTGGAGTAGTTCGGTGAAGTTCTTGAGAATGCTAGGTAGTTCGATGCATTTTAGAGCGCTAGCTAGTTCGTGATAATAAATGGGTCATAAAACAAAACTAAAAATAGTCCCGCCCCTTCTTTGCTATGACGAAAATAAGAATCGAACATAAAAAAAACACCAACCTTTCATTTGATTTCTCTCCAACCCACTAGACTTAGTAGTGAGTCTAATATATCCTGTATATTTCTAAATTTTACGCGAAATCAGCTTATAATGCCTTCGTACTCCAACGTGCAATTGAAATACAGCGCACAAGGTTTGTGGAGGCGTAGTAATTTGGAGCTAGACACAGCAAAACCTAGAGCATGACATATATGTATTCCACAACATCACGTGAATACGTCCGTGAATTGAACTCCCTAAACCCCACTTTATATAGAGAAAACTGGGGTTTACGGGGGTATACATTATTTTTCTTATTTCTCCTCAGACATAGGTTGTGGGTACTCGTTAGAATCGCCTCAATGAGGCGGTTCTAACGAGCACCCACAACCTATGTTTGATGCAAAAATAACAAAAATATGAAAGATTTGTAATTCGGTGTGTTGTATAATGCTAGCTTGCTCGGTGTGCTTTAGTTTACTTCACATATAGGCAGTTCGGTGCGTTTCTTAAAATGATTGGTAGTTTGTTGTAACAATGCTAGGTAATTCGGCGCGCTTTGGAATGTTAGATTGTTCGGTTTGCTTTTGGAGTAGTTCGGTGAAGTTCTTGAGAATGCTAGGTAGTTCGATGCATTTTAGAGCGCTAGCTAGTTCGTGATAATGAATGGGTCATAAAACAAAACTAAAAATAGTCCCGCCCCTTCTTTGCTACGACGAAAATAAGAATCGGACATAAAAATTTGATTTCTCTCCAACCCACTAGACTTATAGTAGTCAGTCTAATACATCCTGTATATTTCAAAGTTTTTACGCGAAAAAAACTAATGCATTCGAACTCAGACGAGCAATTAAAATACAGCGCACAAGGTTTGTGGGGGTGTTGTAATTTGGAGCTAGGCACAGCAAAACCTAGAGCATGACATGTGTTCCACAACATCACGTGAACACGTCCGTGAAATGAACACCCCCTACACCCCACTTTATATAGAGAAAACTGGAGTTTACGGGGGTAAACATTATTTTATTCATTACTGCTCCAAGACATAGGTTGTGGGTACTCGTTAGAACCGCCTCGATGAGGCGGTTCTAACGAGCACCCACAACCTATGTTTGATGTAAAAATAACAAAAATATGGAAGATTTTCATCAGAAAAGTAGCAATTTGGAGACGTGAAAAGTACACTATGTCGCATGGGTGTGTTATTGTAATGAAGCCCGCTGCATTCGTACAATCTGGTCAGACTCACCGCTTGTCATTCCCATCGACAGGAAGTTCAAAGGATCGGCCAAGGCTAAAATCAGCCTATTCTGGGTCTTCGATAATCGAATGCGTCATCTTGTCGGCTTTGCTGTGGTCCGGCACAATTTATATTTGTTTGAGTTACAAAAATATGGAACTAAGACTACCTTTGGGACTTTTCAAAAGTGGTCTTTTAAGACCACGTTTGTAAGTCCCAAAGGTGGGCTCTTACTAGAGGACACTGGTTGTAGAAAACACAAAGAAAGAACAAATGAAACCTTTTAAATATGTTTTAAAAGAAGAATAGTCTCCATTTAATAGCGGAATTTCACAGAATAGTATTTTGATTTATAGTGAAGTAACTGATATGAGGGAATTTCAAATTGAAATATATTACTTTTCACTTTTAATTATCTACCTTACCCATGCGATATTTGTACCTTTTCAATAGGTCTAGCCTAGATACACTTAAAGTCGAATACAATAAGTTTTAAAATTAAAAATTTCATCATAATAAATTGTGTGGACTATTGTGCGAATGTATTTTAAACAACCATAGATTTATAAAACTGAATAGTCATGTAATGAAAAATCTCAGGCTAATGGGCGGACTTTTAGCTCACCAGAGCCGAATGCTCCGGGGTAGCTTATAGAATAGGCAGTTGTCCGTCGTCGACGTCGTCTGCGTCTGCCTGGCGTCCACACTTTCAAACGACATCTCCTCGGAAGCCACTGGGTTGATTGAGTTCCAATTTCATCTGTCGCATCCTTTGGCTGGGGGATTGAAAGTGTGTGTGTGTGTGTGTGTGTGTGTGTGTGTGTGTGTGTGTGTGTGTGTGTGTGTGTGTGTGTGTGTGTGTGTGTGTGTGTGTGTGTGTGTGTGTGTGTGTGTGTGTGTGTGTTAATTTGCTCATTAGTTTGGTTGCTATGGCAACTTAGAGTTTCCATAGACTTATACTGGGGAACATTGAAAAATGGCATATACTGCCAAGCCTTTGCAGATATATTTTGACAAAACTTTCGTAGAAGTGTTCCTTAAGCAATCTACTATCTGCCATGTGATTTTAGGTCTACTGCTCATTTTTATTGGTTGCCTTGGAAACCAAAATGCAAAAACAATAGAAACAAAACTACTCACAGAAACCATATGCTCTATGATGCTGAGACTTTATGGAAATATTCATCATATTTTCCTATACTGGTTTTGTGTTTTTTTATGAACTTACGCATTTTAGTCAGGTTTCTATGGAAACTTAAAATTTCAATAGACTTATCATGGGGAAAATTGGAAAAAATGGCATTAGCTGCCAAGCCTTTGCAGATATTTTAAAAAAACTTTCATAGAACTGTTCCTTAAGCAATCTGCTATCTGTCATATGATTTTAGGCCTGCTGCTCGTTTTTATTGGTTGCCATGGAAACCAAAAATGCAAAAACAAAAATGGAAACAAAAATACTAAAAATCATTTCTTCAGAAACCATATATGCTCTGTGAGGCTGAGACTTTATGAAAATATTCATCATATTTTCCTATACAGGTTATGTGTTTTTTATGAAATCGGCATTTTTGTTTGGTTGCTATGGCAACCTAAAGTTTCTATAGACTTATCATGGGGACAATTGAAAAATGGCATTAGCTGACAAGACTTTGCAGATATTTTAACAAAACTTTCTAAGAAATTAACAAAACTTTCATAGAAGTGTTCCTTAAGCAATCTACTATCTGCCATATGATTTTAGGCCTGTTGCTCACTTTAACGGTTGCCATGGAAACCAAGATGAAAAAACAAGAGTTGTCAGAAGACAACATAGCTCGCCTTTCGGGGCCTAAGATGGATGAAGGCAAGTTATAAAAAAAAATTATTCTGTAAAACAGCCCAACTGACTGCAGCAAATGAAAGAGAACCAAAAAGTACCCCTAATCCTGTTTTCAAGCATTTCCAATGTTGAAAAAAAATGAAAACTATATTTGATAAATAAAAAATTCTACAAACTTCCAAGTAATAACAGGCATTACAGACAATACAAATCCCCTAGCGCAACACAAATTATAAAAAGCTTACCCTAGCATTTGTGTAAAATTACATTGTATCCATCAATAAATGTAGGTACTTAACAGTGATGACAAAGTTTTTTTTTTTCTAAAATTAGCCACAGTGACCTTGACCTTGAGCCCCAGACCCTAAAAGTTTGTATGAAGTTATCTTTTAATCCATCAATAAATGTGGACACTAGAGCAATGATCAAGTTTTTCTAAAACAATAGCCACAGTGACCTACACCTTCAGCCTCTGACCCTGAAAATCAAAGTCACTCGAGATATCATCATACCAAACATTTGTGTGAAGTTATATTAAAATGCATCAATAAATGAAGGCGCAAGGGCAATGAAAAAGTTTTTCTAAAATTAGCCACAATGACCTTGACCTTCCGCCCTGGACCCTGAAAGTCGAACTCGCTCGAGATATCATCATACCTAACATTTGTGTGAATTTATATTAAAATCCATCCATATATGTAGGGACTAGAGCGATCACAAAGTTTTTCTAAAAATAGCCACAGTGATCTTGACCTTCAGCCCTGGAACCTGAAAGTCAAAGTCACTCAAGATATCATCATACCAAACATTTGTGTGAAGTTATATTAAAATCCATCAATAAATGAAGGCACAGGAGCGATGACAAAGTTTTTTCTAAAAATAGCCACAGTGACCTTGACCTTCAGGTCCGGACCCTGAAAGTCAAACTCGCTCGAGATATCATACCCAACATTTGTGTGAAGTTGTATTGAAATCCATCCATAAATGTAGACACCGGAGCAATCACAAAGTTTTTTCTAAAAATAGCTACAGTGACCTTGACCTTCAGCCCCGGAACCTGAAAGTCAAACTTGATTGAGATATCATCATACCCAACATTTGTATGAAGCTACTTTAAAATCAATCAATTAATTAAGGCACAAGAGCAATGGCAATGTTTTTCTAAAAAATAGCCACAGTGACCTTGACCCCATGACCCTGAAAGTAATGACCTTGACCTTGATCCCCGGACCCTGAAAGTCAAAGTCATTTGAAATATTATCATATCCAACATTTGTGTGAAGCTATATTAAAATCCATCAATAAATGAAGGCGCTAGAGCCATGACAATGTTTTTCTAAAAATAGCCATAATGACATTGACCTTGAGCCCCAGACCCGCTTTTATAAAAAAAAAAAAAAAAAAAACATTCCTCCACCGGTATTCGAACTCACAACCAATTGATCCAGAGTCCAAAGCCTTAACCACTGCACCACCAATGGACGGAAGCCGGGGAAATAACATAATACGACCGTTTCTCAAACGGGCGTATAAAAAGGGCCGCTATGCATATATGGATTAATAGGACAACAAATAGCATTTAGTAAACAAAAATACATTTATACGTACACTTTGCCACGCATCTGCGAGCGTCTTCGGGGGCGCCAAGGCATTTCGGTCTTCTTCCGGTATCTTCTGACTAGCATCAACTTTTGCTGGAGAGAGAAAGAGGTATGATAAACATGACGAGTCCAAACATTCGTAAAATTAGTCGCCATCGACTGGATTCAAATTCAAGAAAAATAATTGAACCAACCCATGAGAAAAAAGGCGAAAAGCAAAAGCCCAGTCTATCCTGCGCCTAAGCGTGTGCGCATAAACGCAATCTCACAATACCCCTTGTTGTTCGCAGCGGTGTGGTCGAGACCACAAAAACAAACCTATACAAATACATTGTGAATTTTACCACCGAACAAAAAAATACAAAGAATACTTTAGATGAAAAATTGAGATATTTTCTTATTTCTGCTCAAAATATAAATTGTGGGTACACGTTAGAACCGCCTCATCGAGGCGGTTTTAAGAGCACCCACAATCTATATTTTAAAGCAGAAATAAGAAAAGTACCTTACCCCTTAAAACCCCAAGTTTTACTGTATAAAAGTGGGGTTCAAGGGGGTCAGAATTATATAGGCGTGTTTTCGTGATGATCTGGTCCTATTGACCCATTGTATGCGGGAAACCCCTAAAGGTGTACCTTGGCAAACAGTGTAGGCCCAGATCAGACGCCGCAGAACGCGGCGTCTGATCAGGGCCTGCACTGTTTGCTAACAGAATTTTCCGTCAAAAATAGAATACATGTAAATTACATAAAAATAGGCCTTGGTATTTCAAGGCTGGTATTGTTTCTTGGCTTGGCATTCAATCCTGAGAACCTGGATAAAAAGTACCTGAGCCTCCGTTGCAGAACTTGGTGTCTCACGTGTGTCCCGAGCGAAGCGCGAACCACAGGGGTGAGAGACCTTATGATTAAGAACTAGCTCTCTCACCCACTGAATAGTGTCCGTTAATCGGTTAGTTAATAGTTCCCCTGGACCACCAAGTCCTTTCTTTAACATAAACAGGCCGCCAAATCGATTTTCCGCCCTGGGATTGAATACCAGCTTGGTATTGAAAGTTAGGCCTAGGAATGAATGCCAAGCTTAGAAACAATACCAGCCTTGAAATACCAGCTTGGTATTTAGCCTCCGCCCAATGGGGTTTGAAGAAATAGATGGGCTGATATTGAATGTTAGGCATAGGATTGAATGCAAAGGTAAGAAACAATACCAGCCTTGAAATACCAGCTTGGTGTTGAATGTTAGGCCCAGGATTGAATGCCAAGCTAAGAAACAATGCCAGCCTTGAAGTACCAGCTTAGTGTTTAATGTGAGGCCTAAGATTGAATGCCAAGCTAAGAAACAATACCAGCCTTGAAATACCAGCTGGGTATTTAGCCTCCGCCCAATGGGGCTTGAAGAAATAGATAGGCTGCA